>CM040123.1:157331620-157722123 GCA_022559845.1 Amorphophallus konjac | reverse complement strand
GCCCCATTTCTGAATCACGAGGCGCCGCTCACAAAACCACGCGTTGTGTCGAACCGCGTGCGGCCGTCGTCGGTTTTCGGTGGACCTGCTTGAGGCGTCCGGGACCCTGGATGCTTCCACAAAAGTATTCCAAAAAAATCAATAAAATAGAATAAAATATTATTTCAGCCCTGATGGAGGTGTCCAGGGTCCTGGACGCCTCCACCTTCCGGAGCTCTATAAATAGAGGCCCACCCCCTCAGTTCTAGGGGAGCTAAGCAGTGATCCGATAGGCTGCCGGAGCCCAGAGGCTACGGAGTCATTCTTCTAACCCGTGGGGTCTTTTGTAGGTGGAGGTTCTGCCGGCTTCTCGGGTGCCCACGCTCGCGAGAGGAAGGTCGTCTTCATCCACCGCGCTTCTACGTCGTCCCCACGCTGCCGGAGCTCCGCCGAATTTCACCACCGGCACATCCAATAAGCCAACTCTTTCCTTTTCTTCGTAGTTCTTTGCATTCATCATCTCGCATCCATCATCTCATTTTCCTCCTACTCGAGTCCGAGAGGGGTTTAAAAGATAACACCAACCAGGTGTGTGTCTTCCCGTTATTTCGTCATTTTTATTGCAAGGATATGAATACTACACATTCATCTTTCTAAGCCACTTGTCATTTGTTTGTCATTTTTTTGCAAGGGTAGCCGAGGAAAGCCCTCTCCGTCGGCCGGCCGGAAGGAGAGGAAGAAGCAACCCGCCATCTCCCGCTCTTGAGGTAGGCGCGATCACTTTCTTATTTTGGGGTCTTTCGGCCCCTGGCGATCACATCTTTTCATCGAGGCCGCGGCGAGTCACTTCCCCAATGGCCGTTTAAATTTCTGTTCTCATATTCTCTTTATATCCTGTTATATTTCGTTTATATTATCGAGGCCGCGGCGAGTCACTTCCCCAATGGCCGTTTAAATTTCTGTTCTCATATTCTCTTTATATCCTGTTATATTCTGCTCATATCATCGAGGCCGTGGCGAGTCACTTCCCCAATGGCCGTTTAAATTTCCGTTCTTACATTCTCTCTATATTCTGTTATATTCTGCTCATATCATCGAGGCCGCGGCGAGTCACTTCCCCAATGGCCGTTTAAATTTCCGTTCTTATACTCTCTCTATATTCTGTTATATTCTGCTCATATTCTCGAGGCCGCGGCGAGTCACTTCCCCAATGGCCGTTTAAATCTCTGTTCTTATATTCTCTTTTATATTCTGCTATATTCTGCTCATATTCTCGAGGCCGCGGCGAGTCACTTCCCCAATGGCCGTTTCAATTTTTGTTATTTAATTTCTGCACCATTCCCGTCCCCCCGAGGTCGCGGCGAGTCACTTCCCGCTATGGCCGTTTGAACCCCATATCTTGCTATATTATACTTGTCCCGCTCGCCCCGCCGGAGCAATCTCCCGTGGTGGCCCCTTCTCTCTCTTCTCTCATCTCTGTGTTGCAGCAAACAGCAAAACAAACAAAAAGAAGAGCCCGCGCGCTCTCCGCATCCTCTTCCCCGCACCATCGAACTCCGAACCGCGTGACGTCGCTCACAAATAGGAGCTGTGCCAGGAATAAGATCAATAGAAAAGATAACTTCCCGCTCAGGCGGAAGTCCTGGTAGTTCTTCTGGAAAGACATCAGGAAAATCTCGGACAACAGGAATGTCCTTGATCTCCATCTGCTGCTCAGGAGTTGCACAAACAAAGGCTAGAAAAGCCCCACACCCATGCCTCAAAAGCTTATCAGCTCGAAGAGCCGAGATGAGCGGTACGGAGTTATGGTGCTTGACTCCCGTAAAAGATAAACCAGAATGTCCAGTAAAAGTCACTGAGCTAGAACTACAGTGAACATTGGCCTCATACTTGGCCAACCAATCTGCTCCTAGGATTACATCATAATCCTTCATGTCCATGCAGACCAAATCTGCTGGAAAGTTCTGTTCACCAATCATAACCTTACTAGAAGGATAGAAATACTGGATTGTTGATCTAGTGCCAATAGGGGTTGAAATCTCTAACGGAGTATTCATCAAAACAAGTTCCACAACTAATGACTTAGCAAATCTCCGAGAAATAAATGAATGTGTTACACCAGTATCAAAGAGAGCAAATGCGGGCTTATCGATTATAGTAAGGGTACCTTCGACGAGTCCGCCATCATCAGAAATCCCAGTTTCATCTTCATGTAAAGCTTGAAGCTTGCCTTGTGGTTTCTTGAAGACTAGAGGTTTTGCCGGTGTAGCTTGTTCCGATATGAGAGGACAATTAGGGATACGGTGCTCCTTGCTTCCACATCGCAAACAGGCGCCTTGCTTGCGCCAGCACTCCTCTATCTTGTGACCCAGACGATCACAATAGTTGCACACGTCCTTGAATGGAACAATAGGGCCAGGCTTCTTGTCTTCATGCCTCGGCATCTTGCCCTTCTACGATCCGGACCCGCTCCACGAACCAGGTCCACTAACAGGCCTCTACTTGGTATACCCGGGTTTGACACTCCCGGAACCCGTAGGTAATTCTTTCTTGGTGCCTTTACCACGGATTCTCTCCGTCATCTCAAGAGTATCCTCTAGAACTTGCGCTTTCCTTACCACCTCAGAATACGTGGAAATCTCCATCGGTGCCAATTGGTTGATATAATGAAGCTTCAATCCATTGAGAAAGCGCTTCGCCTTCATCTTCTCGGTGGAAATGAGATGTGTAGCATATCGAGAAAGCCGTGCAAATTGAGCCTCATACTCTGCCACGGACAAACCTCGCTGTTTCAAGGCCGCGAACTCTACCGCTTTCTTCTCTTGCACTCTATCAGAAAAATACTTGCTGTTGAAGAATTCTTTGAATTCTTCCCACATAACTTGCCAATCACTGAGAGTTGCCTTGATAGAATCCCACCAAGTACGTGCATCATGTTCCAGTTGAAATGTGGACAAAAGGACACGCTCCTGGTTGGTGCATTGCATAACTTCAAAGATCCTCCCCATCTCATCTAGCCAGTGCTCGTCTTGGTCAGGGTCAGTAGAACCAGCGAATCTAGGTGGGTTCATTCCGCGGAAGTTCCGGTATAGATCACCGGTGCCATGCGATGCCGCTCCTGCCTGAGCTACTTGCTGAAGGGCCTGAGTAAGGCCTTGCACCGTACGCTGTAGGTTCCTCCATTCAGCACGATCAACTGCCATCTACACGAGAAATAGATTACTTAGGTTTAATCAAGATAAATAATTACACGATTAAGAAATGATCTTAACCCAAGTTTCTACCCATTCTCACCAGGTCAGGTCCTAGACTTTTACAAGGTTAGGGATCTAATGCACCTAGACACGACCAAAAACTCGGTACCTGGTGAGGTAATCTGTCCGAAGACCACTCGCGCAAGTGTGCGACCTTCCCGATAGGCGTAGCCTAACGTTCGGACAACACCTTTTGATATACCGATTATTGGGATGCAATGCAAGAAAACCTAAAACTTAGGAAACCTAGGAATGTGAAACCTGGCTCTGATACCAACTAAACTATCACGCCCTGAACAAGGCGGAAATATCGGGACGTACAGTTAGGGACACGCTGGCAAGAGAGAGAACTAATCTAAAATAATACACAAGTGCTACAAGATGGAAATACTAAATGATCATTAACAAACCACAACTGATACAATAACCTCAAGTTCAACTTAATACATCTGGAATAATCAACCACTAAAACTCAATAACATGACTGAGACTAAAAGCTCTCCAAAACACAACTAAAGAAAGATAACACACTACTAACACACTAGAACTGATACACTCAAGACATCACTCCTGCCCTTCCCCATCGGTAAGCGCGTCACCTGAAAAGCCTGGAAAGGGGGGAAAACACAACTATGAGCTGACGCTCAGTAGGAAATAACAGACATGTATAAGTGATTAACAGTTTAATTACATTTTAAAATGTCATGCTACAAATGATAAAACAATAAAAAGATAACGATGATATCACGAAAACAAAATTCAAAGATCTAGCAAGGTCAAGAAATATAATGAATAGAATGGTAAGACAAGAATTTACTACAGGAGATAACGATAAAAAGTAGTTGGCCATATCAAGACAATTCAAGTCATGTCAAGCACGTATGTAATTTCATTTCCACGTCCAAGTAATAAGCAAGTAAAGTAACCACAAGTAGAGTATAGAACAGTGAAGAGTGGAAAGTGAAAAGTAGTAGAAAGTAATGTAGAGAGTAGTGGAGAGAGTAGTGGACAGTCCTAGATTTAACACATGTCAAGTACTGGTGCCAAATGCCACACCTAGTCATTCACCTCCCCAGGGGTACACGTAGTGTTCGGGCGCTCTTCCCAGGACTAGACCGAGCCCTTAATTATTTGCCAGACATTGATTTCTTTGGATCAAAGATCCCACGAATCTAGACTTTCACAGTTTATGGCCAGAATTCCAAGGTTTAAACTAAGTAGCAATAACAACTTCACGTAGGAAAGAGATTCATTTCCAGAATTTCAAGGTAAGTATAATCATCAAGGAGATCGAAACCATGTCACAACAAGAGTAAATCGTGCTGCGCTACTGTAAAACAGCAGCAATCAAACAAGCCAATCAACATATTAATCCTAATCACCAAGTTAAGATATCATGATTAACCATTATCATTTGTATTAGTCAAAGAGCCAACAAGCTAGAACAAGTTGTCAAGGTAAAGAACAAGCTCTCACAGCGGTGAAATAGAATGCATTATCAAGGGCTTTAATTACACCATTAATCATTAATTAAGTGATTTTCTATTTAACCAATGTAAGTGTTGTAATGGAGATAGTAAACATCGTGTTTTGTACTATGTTTGCGAGAAAGGACCAATGCAAATTGAAATCAAGGGGGGTACATGAATAGGTCAAAAGTTCTTCAAAAATATAATTTCAATGGGTCTAAGTTAAATGGGTTGATTCCCCACTGATTCGGATCCATCTTCGGTTCGAAAAACGAAGAAAATCGGGTTTCTGGTGTACGGGTCGACCCTTGGGGTCGACCCCTGCAAAATGGGGGTCTGGAAGCAGAATGGGTCGACCCCTGGGGTCGACCGTCGGGCTGGCCTGGGCTGCCAGGTGATGGGTCGACCCTGGGGTCGACCTCTGCAAGCCCAGATCCGGCCGGGGCTTCCGGAAAACGCATGAACTCGCCCAAATGGGGTCCAAATGAGTTGAAATCAAAACCACATGCCATAGGAATCTTGCTAGACATATTAGGGTCATAAAACTACAGTTTGGAAACACGAATTTCATCAGAATTCATAAGAATCACAACCTATTCTATGAAGAACACAAGGAGACCTAGTTCAGGACATACTTCCACTAAATCGTCGAATTCTCTCGATATACAAAACCAAATTTGGGGATTTTGGTGTCAAAAGAAAGCTAACTCGATCATGAATCCAATCATATATGATATGCTACATGAAGATCAAGTTACATGACTCAAAATAAGCCTGTAATCAAGCTTTGACTTAAGGAACACTATATGAATCATGTTCTAGACATGTTTTTACAAAAATCGAAATTCACGATGCATGCTCAATGGAATTTGGGGCTTTCTACGTTAAATGAAAGATAATAACATGTTGATTACTTCATGTAAGTTAATTAGAGTTTGGTTGTTAGATCCTACCTCAAATCGGAGAGAGAAAACTCAAACCCTAGGATGAAGAACACTTGGACAGCACCTCACAAAAAGCTCGATTTCTCCACGGATACCTAATGAAAATTGGGGCTTTTGCCACCAATGGATAGAGCTCGATGAGAGGAACAATTTGCTATACTCATGATCAAGATTTGGTTGAGAATTCCTACCTCAATCGATGGATCAAAGAAGGATGAAGGGAAGCCAACGGCCTGCTGACCCACCTCCATAATTCGAACTAGATCTCTCCAGATCTGAAACTTCAGCGAACCCCACAGCAGCCAAATGAAAGAAGACTCGTAGGGCTTCATTTTGATAGCTCATAGAGCTTCTGGAGCCTTCTGAGTTGGGAGTATTCGCTTCTGCAAGCTACGTGTTTAGAAACGGCGCCGAAATCCTTGATTTGACCAAACTATGTCGGCAGCACGTTTTGGGGCTAAGTTTACCTCAAATTTATTGAGGGTAAATGTTCCTTACATTGTGGCATTCCATTTACCCTTGATTTCAGATCATTTGGTTGAGTATTGAGGTCGAATTTCGTGTTTTAAACTAAGGGTTAGGTATGGGTCAAAAGTGTGCACTTTTGGGTTTAAACTCTAAATAGATCTTACCACGGATTTACAATGGCCTAATGCCAGAAGGAAAAGTTGTTATCTACATCGACCTAAATCTATTTACTATTTTTTACAGATTTTTCTAAGGTAGTCGGATTATTACTTATACTATTCCGTAAATAGTTAAATGTTAAGTTCGGAAAACTAAGTTCACTAATTCGGTATAATAAATGATTTTCTTAGGCTTAAATGTAGAAGACAAAGTTGCTAAACAAAATTAATTCTACAAGATGTGATTTTTGGATATTTTTAGAAAATAGTTTAAAAATGACTTATTCTATTAAATAATTAATTAATCTAATTAATTTGGATAATTCTCATTAATTCGAATAACTTCAAATAAATTTCGAATAATTACAAATAACTTACTAAATAAATTTCTAAAGAATTTGGGGTCTTACATTGCTCATGTCTGAAAGAAGTTAACGAGAGTCTTCAATTTGATCTTGAATGGTATAAGGATCTAGTTGCCTCACTAAGAAATGAGAATAATGAATTGCTCAATAAAAGTTTGAAAGATGAACAGAGAGAAGAAGCTCTAATAGAACAGCTAAGTTACATTACTAATGATGAAAATTCTGTTGAACAAATCCAAAATTTGAAATCTGAGAACAAAAGGCTAAAGAAAAGGATTGAACAATGCAAATCTGAAGTCACTTGTGATATTTGTCCTACACTGAAATAGTCTTATGAGACATGCTTAATAGATGTTCAGAACTTTAAGGGACAAAATGGTTCCTAAAATCTAAAATTGTTAAAGTTTAAAAGGATAATGAAGATCTCAAGGCTAGTCTGAATAAAATCAACAAGGAAGCAATGCATATTTCTTCTGTAGTGTCAAGCTGTAACATGTGCTCAGCTCTGCGTGAACGCAATGAGAAACTCTATAGTGAAAATGAATGGCTCAATAAACAAATTGCTTCGTTCAAAGAGGATCACAAAAATCTGATTGCTAAGAAAATTAAAGTGGAAGAAAGACAAAAGGAACTGGTTGAGGAATTGAAACTGTTGTCTAGAAATGAAGAATGTGATGAAGAAATAAAGAATTTGCATGATAAAATTAAAGAGCTAAATGAACAAAATAAGAAACTCATGGGCTTGAACACTGTTGCATCTGAAAAATGGCTAATCCTTGAGAAAGAGAATGCAGCTAAGAAAGAAATCCAATCTGAGAAGGAAGAAAAATTGAAACAGGAATTAGAAGTGGTCAAAAACCTGAATGATGCTATGCAGAGACATATTCTCTTATGTGAAGAAGATTTGATAAATTCTGAACTCAAAATCTCCTCTTTGCAATCTGAAGTAAATGAACTTGTTCTCTCCATGCCTAAATCTGTCAAGGGAAAAGAGAAAATGAATGCTCCTTTATGTGATAAAGTCACTAAATCTAATGGAGAGGAAGGATGCAATTCTCAAGTTGAAAAATTTGTTAAGAAAAACCTGTACACCACCTTTGTTCGCAGCTCTGACATTGCAAACTGCTCTGAGCCTCCTAAAACATCTACATCTTCAATTTTTCAATTCAAGGCTCAGAAAAATGAAAAACAAACAAAAGCTGTGAACAAGGGTACACAATTGAACAAGAAAGGTAAGAAAAATAAGGTCAAAAATGTCCCTTCTTGTGCCCTAAAATCTGACAGCTCTGTGGTATCTGATGGATCAATGCATACTGCTCATAACTCACCTACTAATTCGTATGCATCTGATAAGCGTGTCTCATGCCATTTCTGTGGCAAGTTAGGTTATGTAATGGATGATTGCAGAATATTGGCAAATGATGAGCATGCAAGTAAAGCAATGCACTCTAAGAATTCATCCATTAGAAACCATGTCCCTAGGAAATCTGATGCTTCATGCTATTACTATGGTAGGTATGGTCACTTAATAAACGAGTGCTATGCTATGAAATCTGATGACAGGATGCATGCTAGATACACTGCAAACCATCATGGGCACAAAAGAAACAAACTCACGTCTAACCAGCACATCACTTGTTTCAATTGCAACAAGCCAGGTCATAAGGCTGTTGAGTGTTGGTCAGGGAATTATAGGAATAATTCTGGATCTAGAAGTAAGCATGTTAGGAGCTTTGAATGTGGAAAGTATGGCCATACAGTCAAAGACTATTGGCATGTTCAAAAGAATTATGTTAACCCCCATGCTGTCAAATTCTCTGCAAAATAATTTACGAAATTTGCATGTTTTAAATGTGGTAAGCTAGGCCACAAAGCTGCCAACTATTGGCTGGCTGATTATGGAAAGGAAAATTTCCATGTTAATGAAAGAAACAATCATGCTCATACACATAATTTTCATACTCATGCGCATGCACATGGGCATCATCTTTCTGCTAATATGAATAATAAAAATAAAAATTCTGTGGCTTCATGTTATTATTGTGGAAAACTTGGACATTCTATGTTTGATTATCTTCTGATGGAATATGATGACCATGTTGCTAAGAAATTATTTAGAACACCTGTCAGGGCTAACGCAGGACCCAAAGCTGGTTGGGTCCCTGCAGGATCAAGTTGATTAACATGCTACAGGTGTGCCTTGGTATGAAAAAGAGGGGTAAATAAACCAAGGCACTCAAAACGGAAAACCCCAGGATTCTACTCTTCAGGTCAGTTCTGAACAATGTTCAATTTCTATCATCTGAAAATTGCTTGTTTGAGATGGCTGAGCATCTTGTTAATCTGATTTGTGTTTAATTGAAATCTTCTGAAAAATTTGAAATGAACATTGATGCATTTGGTAGTTTCTCTCTCTGATTGAACAAGCATGAATTCTCTTTGAGCATAAATTTTAAAATCATGTGCAGTGCCTTAATTGCATATCATGCACTTCGTCAGGGGGAGTTTGTCTGATGTTGCATTTGAAGAGTAGCGCATGTCATAAAATTTGAAAAACCTAAAAGGATATTCCATTGCATCTAGACAGGGGGAGCATTCCTGTTTGATTACTTCTTCACCTCTCGAACTCCTTCTGTCTAGCAATCTGATCCATTCTCTTGGCAAATATGAATTCACTGCTGTCTCCACTTGTGTAGCTGCTCTGTCTGTACTCCAGACTCAGCTATTGACTTCTAAACTGAACTGTTCTAATGTTCAATCCTTGTCTCATCATGATTGCTTTCTGTTATTTTCTCAATAAAAATGCTTTGTTGACTCCACTGATTTGCTGTAATGTCAATGTTGATTCATCTGAATGAGGAAAGATTTTAGTCAGTGCACCCTAATCATAAATCAGAAATATTCTGAAAAGAAGAATCTTCTATTATACTGGCTTAAGAATGTCTGATGAATCAAATTGATTTAAAACTAATGTATTCATTAAGTTTTGATCTAAAAGACTTGAAAGTATCTGAATCATTTGTTTAATAAATCTTAACCAACTATCTCATGTAATTTTATGTAAAACCTTCTGAAATCTGAAATTTTAAAATCATGGCTTTCCTTGGTTAAGATACATGTAGTTGGTATTGTTCTTAAACTTTTCAGTGATCTGAGAAATGTCTGTATAATCTGAAAATACTTGAAAGAAATCTTGGTCATAGCAATGACTTTGGTTACAGAGAAACTAGGTTCTCTATCAAAGAAATAGAGCAAGCCCATGTCATGAAGTGCCATAGTTACCTCTCTTATAAAAATGATTAAAAATCTGGCAGAGCAATGGCTTGGCTGTGTTGAGTAACTGGGGATTCTGGCCTCTGATCAAGGTGTCTCCTCATGTAAAAAGACACTCCAAATTACTAACTTTGTTCTCTTTGAGAGGCAATATGGTTGTCACACTGAGTAACTGGGTCACTTCACCTAAGACGTGTTGTGCCTCATGTAAAAAGGTGTTGACCTAACCAAACTTGCTCAAGAAATAAGTGCTGATCAATAGAAAATTCTGAAAAACTAAAGACAAGTTCAGACACATTTATGTCTGTTTAATCTCAATATTATCTTGTGTAACTTCCATAGGAGTCATTGAATTTAAATGAGTAAGATGGAAGGAGGTTAAACATGAATATCAGATGAGTTTTCGGTTCATTTCTACTAAAAGGTGTTTCAGATATGAGTATTGAATTTTCTTGATAAACTTTGAATACATCACTCTTAAATCATGAAAGTAAGTTTCAACTCATTCATAATCTATTATAATTGAAGAGTCTGAAATTCGGTTATCAAGATTTATGAATTTGGTGTGCTAACGAAAATCTTGCTTCCTCATTTATTCATTGTGCTTACAGATTGTGGTACTCCTTGAGTGCCCATGTGCTTTTGCTGATAGATGTTTCACCTCTTGACATACCTCAACTCTTTTCTGGCTTTAAGGGGGAGATTAACATCTGCATCATAGACTTGTTTTGTGCATGATCTTATCTGGCTGGTATAGGAGAGCATACATATGCAACATAGACTTGTTTAGTGCTTCATTGCTTAACTGCCTCTGTGTCTCTCATGTCTAACTGACTGAGTCAAAGGGGGAGTATTTAATTCATTCAATCATTGCATGCATGTTTGTATTTCTCATTTCAAACTATTTTCTGGTTTTTTTTGATGAAGTCAAAGGGGGAGAATAGTTTGACATGAGTCAGTGTGACTCATAGTGTGCCATCATCAAAAAGGGGGAGATTGTTGTGCCCCTGTGATTTTGATGATAGCAAACACTATGAGTCAGCCTTACATATCATGATTCCATTGCATATCATGAATCTGTGTCTGAATGATTGTTCTACTTTGGGCATATGAATGTGTTATCTTGCATTAGTTCAGACATATAGTTCATATAGCATTGCATATAGTTGGTGCACGATTGTCTGGAGCATATAGTCCGTGCATTGCTCAACTGCTTTCTATAAAGTCAGTACATTGCTTAAGAGTGTATAGGGTAGTTCATGCATACAGCAAGTCAATACATTCTCTGCTGTAATCTTCATGCATATGCCAAGTCTACACATTGCAGCCTAGTCTGAACATCGTCAGCATAGAAAGTCTATATATTTCATTGCTGCATGCACACACAAGTCTACACAGTGATGTTCATTCATGTGCACAGTTTGTGCATCAAGTCTTTACATTGGTGTCGTCTGCACACATGTCACAGCAAGTCTGCACATTGGTGGCAAGTCTGTACATTGCCCTGCTTCAGGCACACTAAGTCTATACAGCCTTTGCATTGCACACAAAGTCTATACAATCCTTATCTTTACCTACGTTCAGAACACTAAGTCTATACATCGCGTGAAGTCTGTACATCGGTAAAGTATGCACATGGTTGCTTTGAAGCCGCATCAAGTCTATACATTGCTGTCGCATGCACATTCCTTGCACTAGCAAGTCTATACATTGGTTTCTGCATGCATTTCTTCAAGTCTGTACATCGTTGGCTAATGCATGCATCGTCTTTCAAAGTCCATACATTGTCCTGTAAATTGCACGAAGTAAAGTCTGTACATTGTCCAGCGTCTCACTCAGCGTCTAAGTGAGTGTGAACATTGCATCGCTAAGTCTATACAATGCATCGTCTCATGCATCGTCTTTCAAGTCTATGCATTGTAAGACCAAGTCTATACATTGCATCATCTCATGCAGCGTCACTATGTGCAAGTCTATACATTGTCTGGGTGCATAACACAAGTCTATACATTGCATGCTACCAAGTATGCACATTGTTCTTCATGCACTGTATAGCTTTGCATTCACAAGTCTGTACAGCCTGTGTGCTTTATAACGCCAAGTCTACACATTGGCTAGCTGCACAAACACTAAGCCTACACATTGTAGCATGCACGAACAAACAAGTCTGTACACTGTCATGGTTGCTTTGATGTCGTAGCAAGTCTATACACTCATGAGCACTTGTGTGTTTTGATGACTGATCAAGTCTATGCATCACTGCATCGGTGAACTGCATACACTGCATCAAGTCTATACATTGCATGCACTTTCACTCTAAGTCTATACATTGCTTTAGGCATTGAACGAAGTCTGTACAAGCTTTTAGTCTTAAACTGATAACTCTATCTGACTGACTGACAGGTACTCTTCGTGAAGCTTAATGAAGGCACGTGATCCGAGGATAATAGGAGTGCCCTGATCGTGACACGTGGAACTACTGTGCTGAAATGCTGCCACGTGGACTGAGGCCTTTGGGCGAGAAATGTGGAAGTCACACGCCCTAGCTGCTGCTATATATATGAAGCTTCTTCCTCAGGAGAAGTCTGATCGAAATAGAAGAGCAGAAGCAGTGAGGAGCCTGCACGATCCAGAGAGCAGAGGAGAAGAAGAAAAGAAAGAGAGAAGAAGCAGAAGAGAAAGAAGAGAAAGTGAGAGATAGAGAGCTTGAGCAGATCCAAAAGAAGAGAAAGAAATAGAGGGAAGATAGTGAGATCGAGAGAAGAAGAGAGCAGTCTGAAGTTCAGTCTTTACTGGACCATGGATCAAATCCAGGCCAGTCAGCTCTGTTGAGAGCCACATTGTGTTTCATTGCATACAGCTTTTTGTTGCTGTCATTCCCTATTTTCTTGTTTTATCTTTTACCTTTCTTCAAGCTATTAGTCAGCGGTTTGCAGAGGAGGAATCCTCTGGACAGCAAGCTGTGTTGCTCAGCGTTTGCAGTGGAGGATTCCACTGGACGGGTTAAGCTGTAGTCCCCAGTGGATGGCTAAGCTATATTGCCCAGCGGTAGCAAGCTGTGATGCTCAGCGGATGGCAAGCAGTGAGGCCCAGCTGATGTAGGCAAGCTGTGATGCCCAGCGGTTCAAGCTGTGAGTCAGCAGTAATCCACACTCGGGTTGAGTGTGGGGTGGACGTAGGTCTGGAGGACTGAACCACCTAAAAACTCCTCTTGCATTGTGGTTTGATCTCATTGTGTGTTTGACGCTAGATGAATGCATAGGGGCGATATGGCTTGATTGCACACCATGTGTTTGACTGTGGTATTGAGTGTCCTTTGATGTTGTTATTCCGCAATTGCTCATTATCCTTCTGAAGAAGGAGAGATTTAATTAGTTGTTCAGGTTATCTAGTTTTGTCTAGTTAGCGAACTAGTTTTTTATTTGAGCGAAAATTTTAAAGGGTTGATTCATTCACCCCCCTCTGAATCCACCACACTGAACCCAACAAAAAGATGCCGGGAAGTAGGCCAGAAAAGCCGAGGGGCATTACGGAAGCAGGCCGTAGAAGCCGGGAGATGCTGGGAAGTAGGCTACAAAGGCCAAAGGCTTGGGGGGAAGTAGGCTACGAGAGCCCAATTTTGGGAAGCAGGCTATTAAAGCCAAAATTGGGGAGCAGGCCGTGAAGGCCAAATTCTGGGAAGCGGGCTCCGAGAGCCGGAATTGGGAAGCGGGCCGCAAGAGCCAAAATTAGGAAGCGGGCTACGTGAGCCGAAGGTTGGAGGAGCAGGCATCGAGAGCCGAAGCTGAGAAGCAGGCTACAAGAGCCACAGGGAAGCGGGCTATAAAGGCCGAAATTGGGAAGCAGGCTACGAGAGGCAGAACTGGGAAAGCGGGCCGCAAGAGTCGAAGGATGTTTGGAGAAGCGGCTACGAGAGCCGAGGAGAAGGATCTTTATTTTTTGTTCTCTGGCCGGGGCAGGATCCGAACCAGAGTGAAAGGTTGATTCCTTAATTCTCTGGCTGGGGAAGGATCCGGACCAAAGTGAAAGGTTTATTATGTAATTCTCTGGTCGGGGCAGGATCTGAACCAAAGTGAAAGGTATATTCTTTGATTCACTGGCTGGGAAAGGATCCGAGCCAAAGTGGAAGGTTGATTCTTGATTCTCTGGCCGGGAAAGGACCCGAACCAAAGTGAAAGGTTTATTCTTTAATTCTCTAGCTGGGAAAGAATCCGAGCCAAAGTGAAAGGTTGATTCTTGATTCTCTAGCCGGGGAAGGACCCGAACTAAAGTGGATGGGTTGATTCTTTAATTGGGAAGCTGTTGGCTGGGAGCCGATAGTTAGGGTAGCTGTCGGCTCGGAGGCCGATGATTAGAAAGCTGTCGGCTCAGAGGCCGGTGAATAGAAAGCTGTCAGCCTAGAAGCCGATGATGGGGTAGCTGTCGGCTCAGAGGTCGATAGTTTAATAGCTGTCGACCCGGAGGTCGATGATTGGATAGCTATCGGCTCAGAGGCCGATGGTTGGATATCTGTCGGCTTGAAGCCCCGATGGCTGAGTATCTATCGGATTGAAGCCCCGATGGCTGAATATTTGTCGATTTAACGCCCCGTTGGTGGAAGATTTTTCGGTTTAACGCCCCATCGGCGGAAGGTTCTGTCGGTTTAACGCCCCATCGGCAGAAGGTTCTGTCGGTTTAACACCCCATCGGCAGAAGGTTTAGTCGGTTTAACGCCCCGTCGGCGAAAGGTTTAGTTGGTTTAACGCCCCGTCGGTGGAAGGTTTTGTCAGTTTAATGCCCCGTCGGTGGAAGGTTTAGTCGGTTTAATGCCCCGTCGGCGAAAGGTTTAGTTGGTTTTTATGCCCCGTCGGCGAAAGGTTTAGTCGGTTTAACGCCCCATCGGCGGAAGGTTTTATCGGTTGAACGCCCGTCGGCAAAAGGTTTAGTCAGTTTAACACCCCGTCGGCGGAAGGTTCTATCGGTTTAACGCCTCGTCGGTGGAAGGTTTTGTCGGCTTAACGCCTCGTCGACGGAAGGTTTTGTCGGTTTAACGCCCCGTCGGTGGAAGGTTTTGTAAGTTTGGATGAGAGGCCGTGACGCCAACTTCAAGAGAGGTCTATTCGTTGGATGGCTGAAGGTAAAGGGTGAAAGACATTTCTACCTCAGGGCTCACTTTCTTTTCTTCTCTTCTTCTTTTGTATAGAGAGGCGAGTGGAGAGACCACGTCTGCCTGACGAATGTTCTTTCTTTTCTACTCTTATTTTTACTATGAAGAGGCGGGTACAAAGACCACGCCCACCGCATGACTGTTCTTTTTGTTCCGCTCTTCCTTTCTCATTGATGCCCCCGGACTGGGGTGTATTCTTTTAACGTGCTCCCAGGTTGGGGTGTAGCTTTTCTTCATCTGCCCCCTAGGTCGGGAGGTAGGCCTCTTTGCTTTTGTGCCCCTAGGCAGGGGTGTATTCTTTTGGCTTCTATGCCCCCGTGGCGGGGTATATTTCTCTTCACGTGCCCCCAGGCTGGGGTGTATTCTTTTATGGCTTCTATGCCCCCAGGCGGGTGTATGCTTCTTCTTCAAGCGCCCCTAGAGCTCTTCGTTTCTTGTGCACCCAAGGCAGGATGGGTTTCTTCTTTACGTACCCCCGAGTCAGGGTGTAACTTCATGCTTCTTATGCCCCCAGGTCGGGGTGGATTCTGCTTCTTTGCTTCTGTGCCCCCATGGCGGGGTGTATGTGGTTCTTGTGCACCCCGGGCGGAGTGTGTTGTTTTTTTTTACCCCCGGGCTGGGGTGTATTTCTCATTTTGTGCACCCAAGGCATGGCGTGTGATTCTTTCTTCGTGTGCCCCCCTAGGCCGGGGTGAGTTCTTGTTCCGTATTCCCCATGGCGGGGTATGGTCTTTGCTCCTTATGCCCCCATGGCAGGGTGGATGCATGCTTCATGTGCCCCCATATCGGGGTATATTCCTTCCCCGAATACCCCTGAGCCGGGGTGCAACTCTGTTTCTTCTTATGCCCCCAGGTTGGGGTAGATTCTTTTCACCAGCCCCCGAAGCCGGGGTGTAACTTTGTTTCTTCTTATGCCCCCAAGTCGGGGTAGATTCTTATCACATGCCCCCCGAGTCGGAGTGTATTCTCTTCACGTGCCCCCTAAGCGGGGTGTATCTTTTGCTTCTTATGCCCCAGAGCGGGGTGGATTCTTCTTTTTCTACCCTGACACACTGGGGGATGCTTGCTTCTTGTGCACCCAAGGTGGGGTGTAATTCTTCTTCAGATCCCCGTAAGCTGGGGTGCATTCTTTACGGCTTCTATGCCCCCGTGGCGGGGTATGTTGCTTCTTCAAATGCCCCTGAGTCGGGGTGTATTATTTCATTTCTTACACCCCTATGGCGGGGTGGATGAATGCTCTCTTCTAGATTCGTGGCCGTGCTCGGCCTCATTGCTATAAAGCATTCCCCACGGCGGTAGGAATTCATCAAGCTACAGTTGCGACTTGCCAGATCTTGTAACAGCCACTCGAGGGGTCGTCTTATGCCGGATAGGGGCAGCAGGGAGGAGGAACAGGCCGGGGGATTGCACCGCGGGCTTGGACCCTCATAGAGCCGGGCGGGATGCCGTCCTTCTTCTCATTCTCTTGGTCGGCCATGCTTGCCAATTTTTTTTTGTCCTTTCTTTTCTTCTCTTCTTCTTCTCTTTTTTGTGTAATAGACCAAGGTGGGTGTGCAAGAGAGCGCTCACCCCCTCAGGGAGGGGATGAGTGGTTCGCTCCACCGCATCAATCCCACAGTGGTAATCTTTATTCTGGATGGGTCTCGACGGATATGGCCGTACAACCCTCTCTCGTCGATTCTTTCTCTTCCCTTTTTGTTTCTTTCTTCTTTTCCTCTTTTCCTCTTTTCTTCTTTTCTTCTTTTCTTCTTGCGGGAAGGGGGGGTCTGATTTTCCCTCCCTTCTTCTCTCTTTCTCTTCTCTTTTTCTTTTGGCGGCCTTCATGATTCATGGAAGCTGCAGGCACCTCGGAGTAGCATCTCTGAGGCCACAAAACATTTTTGCCTGGTCCGGATTTTCTCCCCATAGGGCTAGCGAAGGCAACACCTGCAATTCATCAAAGAGGCAAACATCGTTTATTAGGAGGCCATGAGGCCCCGAATCCCGGCGAAGAGATGAAGGGTGGTTTAGGTCACACCGGGCGTGCCAGACTTGTGGACGCACTTTTTATTTAAAATCGTTGGTTATTTGTTTATTGGGTTTATTAAGTGCGTGGGCGTGCCAGTCACAAAGTGACGATTTATGCGGACTTAAAGAAGCCCATGGTGCGCTCGATCTGACTAATCAGACGATTGTGTGGTTCGTGTCGGGACCGGAACCCGCCGCGCCATAAAGGTCACGACGTTATTTACATCCCCTCGGAGAGGGGAACACCCTTGATTAATCGCCGAGAATCAGGGCCTCATGGCCAGGAAACTATATTGAGAGGAACAAGCCGATAGTGGTCTCGAATCAGTCGGAAAACCCTATGTCTAGGGAAGCAAGCATTCGAAAGATGTCGGTCACTCAAGGGACCATTTTGATATTCGGACGAGCGTCCGGCCTCAGAAAATCATGATCATCACGGGGAAAGCTGGAGCATATGTATGCCGGGGTACGGCAAATTTATTGTTCAAAGGGATAGAAGACATTCGGTTGAATCCCGATTAGAGTGGTCAAAAATCAGCGAGTTTATTGGCCCGGTGCGAGATCGAGTCAGGACCATTCCGGGGGCGCCTCCCGCGGTCCAAACGAGGCTTGCATGGGCATCGTTAATATTTCCGGTGCCGAAAGGCAGCGGGAAAGTGTCCCGGGACTAGATTCCAAAACAAAGATGTGTACAGAGATAGCTGGCTATAGGCCTAGGATGTGGGTCAGGCGATGACCATGGTTGGGGTGAACCCGAGGTCCGAGCATGACTCACGACGGTCTTATCGATATTCCCATGCGTAGGGTTCGGGGAGGACGAGAGCCGCCTCATTCCATTCGGATTTTGTCGGTCATACACGGACCATTTTATGTTCAGACAAAGGTCCGTATAGAAAACAAGACGGTGACGGGAGCGAATCCGTGTAAATGTCTGCCGTGAGTATGGCAAGTTTAATGCAAGCGCGGGATTAGATCCCGGTATATATGTCGGTCGCTAACGGACCATTCGTCGTTTGGACGAGAGTCCGCATTTGAAGCATCGAAGACAACGACAAAACCATGTGGATGTCTGCCGTAGGTATGACAAGTCTAATGTGGGTGCGGGATTAGATCCCGGCATATATGTCGGTCACTAAGGGACCATTCATTATTCGGACAGAAGTCCGTATTAGTAGCGTCGAGGACGACGATAACATCGTACGGATGTCTGCCGTAGGTACGACAAGTTTAATGTAAGTGCGGGATCGGATCCCGATAAATACGGGTCGAGCTAATGAACTATCGGCCTGGGATAAGATCGAATCATGGTCACGTTCGGGCGAGGGCTCCTGAGATCCAAGTCCGATCTAGTGGGGCATCATTGCTTTTCTCTTCAAATGCAGTTCAGGGAAACGGATTGTTAAGTGTGAAGCCCGAACTCGCCAACGTGCACCCTCGAACTAGCTAAATTTGATTATAAGAGTGATTCATTATGTTGTTTATTCTCATGAGGGTGATTCATGTTCTTTCATTCTCATTCATTAGTTTAGGTTCCTTCTTTTGTTTTATTCATTAGTTTCAACCCTTTTCTTCTATTTAGCTAACTGATGTTTTCTTTTATGAGGCACGCTGGTTTAAGGAAACAAATGGGCGCGCCGGTTTAATGGGTGCAATAGGGCGCGCCGGTTAAAGATGTTAAGGGGGGGCGCCGGTTACATGGCAAGAAGGAAGAGGGGCCAGGGGCGAGCCGGAATAGGGTAATGAATAGTGAGGCGCGCCGGTTAAAGGGGGGCTATGCAAGAGGGCGCGCAGGATAAAGGGATGACAAGGGGCACGCCGGATAGAGGGATGCCAAGGGGTGCGCCGGTTAATGGCCAAGCAGGAAGAGGGGCGTGCCGGATAAGTGTCAGGAAAATGGAGGGAGTTTTGAGTGTGAAGCTAAACCGGCGCGGGGGGGTACCGTGCCGGATTAGCCCATGCCGGATTAGGAGCACGCCGGGATAGGTTCTATGAGGTTTTCTGTCATTCTTCTGTGCTCTGTTTCTTCTTTCTTTCACCCGTGAGCTACTTTGATGATTGATTTATTCATCTTATCGGTGGATTAAGCTTGTGGAGAGAAAGTTTAAGTGTTTTAGTTGTTTATTAAGGTGGATTAGCATGAAGATTCGAGTGTTTCATTAGAAGAGTTTTTTGTGTAGGGCAGTTCAATTCACTTCAGAGGCAGCTTCAGAGTTGGGCAGTTCTTGGTAGGAAGGAGTCCAGCTAGTTCATTTATTCCTGGCAAAAATTGGGCAGCACCTCCCCCGGACTGAAGCTTGCCAGAGAAGAATAGGGGAACACCAAACGGATTGCTCCTGGGTGAACCTCAAAATGCAGACCTCACGGCGGTCCGATAACCCATAAGTGAGTGTATGAAGTTCGAGGACTAGCCTTCAAGAACTCCCATAGCTCACGGGTGATTGTTTCGTAAGGGGGGGGGGGACGAATGTACGCCATGAGAGGCTATGAGTGTTCATCCCTTCGACGGGTTCCTTAGAAGGCCATGCCACGGAGAGGCAGGCTTCGAGGACCCAGGATGATCAAGAGGCAAGAAGAGGAGAGCGGAGGCTACACGAAGAGCACCGAGCTTGAGAAAGACCCTCTGTTTATTCACCCACCGAAAGGGGAAAAAAACAAAATACAAGAAAAAAAGGGGATTACATCGGAGAGAGAGAGGAAGAAATACATCGATGGGGGGGTGGAGAATACATTGACGGAGGAGGGGAAGTGAGCACAGGCTCTTTCCCCTCCGACTCACCTCTCACCCACACTCTTTTCTCTTCACCTCTCCGGCGTGGATGGATGGAGCTTCCTTCTCTTCGGGTGGCCTTCTCTTCTCTCTTCAGTCGCCCTCCGGGGGGGGTTCGAGCTTCTCTCTTTTTTTTCTCCAGTGGGGCATGCCTTTTATAGAACGGGTTGCCCTTTCTTCGCTCGAACGGAAGAAACTCCCGCCACTTGCCTTTGTTTGCCGGACGAGCAGGATTGACATGCCGTGGTGTCGTCCGTTGATTTGCACAGTACGCTGGCATTGATCCGAGGACTGGACGTTCGTGGGTTTGCCGGGAGATCTTCTGCTGCTTCCACCGTCGATGCATGCCTTCGCCGTTGCACTGTCAAACAGATGTGGAGACAGAGCTCGGTAGCATTGAATGCTATGCCCCCTAGAACTTGCCCCGAATCTGATAGGAGAACAGAGTATCGGGGGGCAGACGGGACGGAATGGGGTTAAACCGACGCGGTCAGGGGGCGCGACTGATAACCATAGTAAGGAGGGCGCGCCGGTTTAAGGCCTGTTGGAGGGGTGAATGGGAAATGGGGCGCGCCAGTTTTAGGGGCGCCGAATTAGGACGTTGAAGGGGCACACCGATTTAGAGCGCGCCGGTTTAATGCCCTTCCGCCCCGTTTTAAGCATCAAATGGATTCTTTTCGAAGTCGCAGCCATTTATTCGAATGTTGGCGTTCTCGGAATGTTCTAGTTGCAATGTATGGCCTTCATAATATTCTGTTTGTAGCCTCTGGGGCTCAGTCCTAGACTTTGCGTGACTTTCAGTGCAATGCGAGACTGTGTTGGAGTTCCTGACTTTTCTCTGATTCAGCTTTCGACATGGCCGGTCAGAGAGTTGTAGCCGTATCTTCCACCTGGGGCTCCCTTAACGGGTAGCAGACCACCAAGCGAGAACTCATCCTGATCGGGCGAGGCGTGAGGTTTATTTGGCATTTCCGTCTTCGGCTTGCTCTAGAGTGTCGAGACGTGCATGACGTATGATCGACACCATCATTTTTTGATGTCCACAGGCGTCCGAGGTCACTGACATGGAGGTAGCATTTCAGATGATGGTGATTTTAGAGGTAGACCTGTTGTGCGCCCTGGAGCAGGGTCGGGCATTGCAGTTCTAGTAGGGTCTCCCTCAGATGGTTCAGGAGGAGGCAATTGCATCCTCTTCCGCTGTCTGTGGTCCTCTTCGACAGGACAGGAGGAGGCGTCGGCAGGCAGCTCGGCGTGGTGTCAGGCGACGCCAAGAGCCTTAGGCATCTGCGACCGCCACCCCAGCCATGATCGTTCTTTTGATGGCCTCGTCGAGACTTGGGGAGGCGGGTGACAGTATTTTGGCCCTGGCTGAGGCGTTCTTGTATAGAAGTTACTGCTTCAATTGTATAAAATTGTGTAAATCTAACGAATTACGACCACTATACAAACTTGGTTGACGAACATGGTTTATGTGCCGCTTTTTCAAAAAGATGATATGTTAAATTCAAGGTCGCCTCCCCAAGAATACTAGACCTTGCTGACTGTTGACAAAAAAGAAGAGAAAAAGAGAAGAGGAGGAAAAAAAAGAAGAAAAGAAAATAGCTTAAGCCTCATAGTGTGGAGAGAGGAGGAAAAAAAGAAAAGAAAAAGAAAAAGACGAAAAAAGAAAGGAAAAAGAAGAAAAGAGAGGAGCAAAAAGAAAGAAGGGAAAAAATTGACCGTTATTTTTTTTAGAATTCGCCTTTCCGTGGATTCGATCACTCGTGGATCCTCGGGGGCTCATTTTGTAACGCCCGAGAATTTTTTAAGAATTTTTCAGATTTAAAATAAAATTATTAAAGCATTTAAATGGGCTATTAATTGAATTAAAATGAATTCAATCTAATTATTGAAGCCCTACATAAATCCAAGAGGATTAGGCCCATATAATAAACTCAATAGGCCCAAAAGGATGTTTTGGATGTTAGCCCATATTCTAGAAGCTAGGAATAGGTGTAATCACGGAATTAAGGAGATAATTACTCCTTGGGATATAAATAAAAGGATAATAATAGGGATAATATCAAAAGAGTTTGAAGTATTTCAAATTCGGAGCCTGAAGAGGTGTGATCTTGCACTGGTCCTGAGCGGATGGAGGATCACCGGGTAGTGAACTGCAAGACAGGGAAACGGATCAGGGGGCCCAGGGAGAGTCCCTGGGGAAAACCCTCCGATGCTTAAGTCAGTGGAGCTATGGCGGGAGCAGTAAAGGGAGAAGAGAGCGTGTGCGCGAGATCCCTCTCCACCAGAGGGTGAAGTGGTTCTTGCTCAGGAGCTTTGAGCGTAGGATTGCCCTTACCTTCGTCGGAGGGTCTCCCTGGTTTAAATAGTACGCCGTTTCTTGGAGTCCTGTAAGCCAAGGGGTTTCAGGTGGGGGTTACGTCCTCATCGTGGGCTTTTATTGCCTTATCGTGGGAGCGTTATCACCTTGGGGAAGAAGAAGTCCCTTGCCTTCCTGAATTCCTGCTTGCTGTGGACTCTTAACAGCTGCAAAGGATAAGCAATCGTCGGCCGTTCCGAGCTCAGAGAGGCCAGCCCTATCGGGCGATAGGCTTAGCTCGGAAGAGGATGGGTCGGATGGGTTGGCATACGCCTTCTTCTCCCGGGCGGAGATATGGCTTGGGCCGGACCTTTCCTGTGACCTGACCGACACTCGGGCCCTCCAAGCCTAGAGGCCGCCTAGGAAGGTTGTGTCCTCGAGCGATTTTTTATTGGGCTTTCTTCCCTGAGTGGGCCCTGTGGGCTATCACTTAGGCGAGCTTGGCCTCGTTGGGTCCTGTCGGGCCTAGTCGGGCTGCTCTTTGAATGGGCTACAGAAATCTCCCTCTCCACTTGTCCCCCTCCTACTCCAGAGCCAAAGGAGGCTCGGACGAGTAGTATTTGAGGGTTTTGGACCGGCGTGGCTCAAGTGGGTGGAGATCTGGCGGTGTTATGAAGCCACGTGCCGTGGTCACCTGGGCCCGTAATAATTGTGATCCTGACGGATTTGAAATGAAGGGGGCCCCTTTTTCTCGGAGGTCGGAACGACGCGCCGCCTCCCGCGAGGGTTTATAGGCACTGGGCGCTGGTTGTCATTCCAGACTCTCTAGGGTTTTGGCTTTCCTTCACTCCTTTGCTTTCGGGGCTCCTTGATGCGCCGTGAAGACACAGCGGAGGAGCAGAGACTTGCGGCGGCGTTTGAGGAGTTGGCGAGGATAACTGCGGAGGTGGTCCGACAGCTTCCTCCTCCCCCGGAATCTTTGAGATCCTTTGAGAATTCTTCTTCCAGCTCTTCCTCGGAATCCATGGCGGGCCAGCGCTTGTGTGCTGAAGGATGGGGCGATGAACCGGTGGCGAGAGCGCCCGTCCCGAATTGCAGCGAGCTGGGGGAAGCTGAGGTGAAGAGGCTGGAGCATAGGTTCCGTCTGCCTCTTAGGTACAACTTTGTTGCTGCTACCCCGTACGAGATGAGTCTGGATGACCGCATGGGCCACATCTGCACCTTTCTTCTGGCGTGGAAGAGCGGGTTTCGCCTCCCCTTCAAGCCCTTCATCCTCACACTCCTCAATTTTTTTCAGTTGGCGCCCATTCAGTTGGTTGCCAACTCGTACCTCCTCCTTTCTGCCTTTCGAATTCTCTGCCGTCAGTGCGGGGTTCCTCCTTCTCTGGACCTTTTCCATTATTTCTTTGAGTTGAAGGCGCATCCATCGGCGGGGAAAGGTTTTTACTTCATCCAGGCGAGGAGGAACAGGAGCTGCATTTCGCAGGCGGTGAAGGATTCCTCGCATAAAGGGTGGAAGACCCAATTTTTCTGGGTGAAGATATATTTGGTGGAGGAAACCTGGAGATGCCAAGTGATGCCCAATTTCCACCCGAATATCCCTCCCCGGCAGGAGGAGTTCCCTTCAGATGTGGAGGAGTATGCCGCTCATCTGCTGAAGCATCGCCAATCTACCGAGGAGTTGGTGAAGCCGGAGAATGTCGAGCGGTGTCTTCGCACGCGGTTGAAGCTGTCAGGTACCACCATCTAGGTTTTTCTATGGGGGTTGCCTTTCTTTTCCTGATCATGCCTTCTCCTCTGCTGCAGACACTAGGCGGGAGCCTCTGGAGGAAGTTGCTGAGATCATCGATCTTGCTGACGACTCGGCGGCCGATGAGCCGGGCGTCCCGGTGGGTCGCTCCCAAGCCCGAGATAAGGGCAAGGGGGCGGCTTCCGAGGGGGCCTCACGGCCGGGCGGCGCAAAGCGCAAGGATCCCATGGAGTGAAGGTTGCGAGAAGCCGCGAAGGCTAGGAAATGGGCCAAGAAGGCCGGTCTCCTCATCACTGTCGGGGGCGACTCTGGTTCAGCGGCGCTCCCCTCTCGGGGGCAAGATGGGGCTGACCCAACCGGGCTGGCTCCCCCATCCGCCGAGCGAGAGAGGGTCGAGGAGACCAGGGGCCCCACAGAGGATGGTGACAATGGGTCAGCTCTCCCCTCGGTGGGCACAGAGGGGGCCGGAGTAGAAACAGCCGAGGTCGAGACCGGGGGACCGGTCGAGGTGGGTGATGTCTCGGGTGGCGACGTGCGGGCCGAGACAGTTGAGGTTGGGGGTTTGCCTGCGGAGGCGTCGCAGCCCCAAACGTCCGTGGTGCACGGGTCGGCCGAGCTCGCAGCGCCGATCGAGGCCAGGGGTTCACCCGCAGGGGCGTTGCAACCCCAGCCGACCGTAGTGCGCGGAGCAGCTGAACCCGCATCTCGATCCGGACCTTCTGGCCAGGCACCGGGCGCGTAAGGGGTTCCCATGCCGGTGGCGCTGGAAAGGCTTGGTATCTCGAGCAATCTGTACAAGCTCTGCTGCGAGGTGTCCGCGAGGATAAAAGGCGGAGACAAGCGTCACTCCCGGGCCGGGATCCTTGACGTCATCATGGAGGGTGGTCTGGTCATGGCCCAGATAAGGGCCACGATGGCGGAGACTTATGCCCGGGCAGAGTCAGAGCAGTCGAACCTCGCTTGGACCCTCGGGGGGTGTGAGAGGAAGTTAGCTCGGCTCAATGAGTCGCATGACGGGCTCCATCGGGAGTTCTCCGCGATCAGGGAGTTATCGCGGTCGAGCCGGCTGGAGGTCGGGGTGTTGACCGAGCAGCTGGCCAAGGCCCGGGAATCGCTTGAGAGGAAAAACAAACTCTTTGAGGAGGAGCGCCTTCGCCATCTCGAGCTGGCCGGCCGTTGGGAGGCTGAGCGCGCCGAGTTGGTGGACCGAGCGGAGGCAGCGGAGCGCCTTCATTTTGAGGCCAAGGTCGACCGAACTGAGGCGGAGGAGCAATCGGCAGAGGCCAAGGAGCGGGCGGCCGACGCTGAGCTGAAGTCGGCTGAGGCAGAGAGGCGATCAGCGGAGGCCAAGGAGCGTGCGGTCGAGGTGGAGCGAAAGTCGGCCGAGCTTGCCGAGAGAATGGGGCTGGTCGGAGCGGAGGCGATCGAGCAATAAAGGGGCTCAGTGGCCTACCTAGCCAACCTGTAGGAAGCTTCCCTTCCACACTACGAGGCAACACTTCGCCGAGGCATCCACAAAGGGTTCGAGCAAGGTTACCGCCGGGCCGTTGCCTATGCCGATGCACAAGATTCCAGGATCGACTTCCCTTCTGGCCAGTGCTATGACTTGGATGAGTCGTCTTCTAGCTCCTCTGCGTCAGGCGGGGAAGATCCAGAGAGCTCTTCTCGGTGGGGTCACCAACTCTGGCTGCCTCGGGATGGCTCGCGGCAGAGGCAGTTCCCGCGCTGGCGGGGTCAGTGCCAAGGCCGGCCGTCACCGAGGGTGCCGGGGGTGAAACACCCGTGCCTTCCGTTCCCGATCTTCAAAGTGGGCCCGAGACCTGATGTATCGCTCTATTTTACCTTCTTCCTTTGTTTGTCTCTTTTCCTTTTCTGAAAAAGAAAGTTTTTCCTTTTTGCAAGGCAATAAATGACTTACTTGTTTCTTGCCTTCCTTGCCGTGCTTCGATTAGCGTATCTGCAGTAGTTAGAAATTGCCGATACGTCCTACGTGGTTTTCGCATGCCGGTTGGACGGGCCCCTGACAGGGTGTCTTTCCGTTTCCTCACGCTTTGAATTCCTGGCTGCTTTGTGTATCCCGCTGAGGCGGGAAACGAGGGGTTTGAGGTGACCGTTCAGAGGGGAAAATTCCTTTGGCGTGTTTTCGAGGGGGGAGTCATTTAAGGCAAGTAGCCTCCCTTAGCCTATAAAAGACCGAAGGGCGTCCCTTCCTCTCCATCGCTTAGGATTTTCACTACCAGTCTTTCCTCGCCCCTTCTTCATGTTGCGCTGTGCCATTGCATTCGGAGCATGGAGGATCCTTCGGAAGACGACGCTGCCGGTGATGGAGGAGCAGAGAGTTCTTGCTACTTTAGGCTGCTGAGCAGGTCCGACGGTCGTCGCGCGGGGTTGAGAAGGGTCCGATGGTCGTCGCATGGATCTGGAGGTTCGACGTGCACCGTTTACCCTTTACCAGTTCCCGTGAGGCTTCCCGGGGGGCGCCGAGATGGAGGACGGATGGGGGCATCCGAGACACCCGCCACCACTCTCTCTCTGCTCGCTCCAAGGGTGGGGAGGAAGCAAATTAAGCTCCCTCCTTTCTGGGCCCTCCCTTGTCATTTCTTTCACTCTGCGGAGGCTGCTTGCTCTCTGTACGTTCCAGAGAATTGGCAGGTTGGGAAGGAGGAGGCCTTCATAGGCGTTCCTTCCCTCTTCCTCTTCCAAGTTCAACTTGGAAGCTAGCCTTCCTTCTTTTTAATCCCTCTGTCACCTTTGTCATGGGCCACCTGAGCCAACTGGACCGATCGCCTCTTGTTCGAGCCAGTTTCTACACGAGGCAGAGTCAGTGGCTGGACGCAAGGAGATCAAGATCGAGTCGGCCGAGCGATGGCCTCTTGCAGTGGTGTTAGATGGATTTTTTGCTTTTTACTATGCGATGTACTGGCTTTTGCCTTTCTGATGTACCAACAATTGTTTGAATGAAAAGAAGAAAGCTTTATTTCATCCAGCTTGTTTGCACAACTTCAAAAGTAGAATTTGCATAGTGTGGCTGCGTTCCACGTCGAGGGATGGGTTCCCCTTCCATTGTAGCTAGCCTGTACGCACCTTTCCCGAGCATCTCGACCACTCGGTAGGGGCCTTCCCAGTTAGGGGATAGCTTGCCCGCCGCCTCTAGTGGTCGAGAGGTTTCGGCTTTCCTGAGGATGAAGTCTCCTGGTTGGAAGTGCCTGTCTCGGACTTTGGCGTTGTAGTATCGGGTGAGGCGGCGCTTGTATTCCGTTGCTCGGATGCTGACGATCTCTCAGAGTTCATCTACTAGGTCGAGATTCTCAAGTAGCTTTTGCTCGTTTACCTCGGGCGAGAAGTGGATGACTCGGAGAGAAGGGTTGGCAACCTCTAATGGAATAACGGCCTCAGTGCCATACACCAGTTGGAAAGGACTCTCACCGGTTGCCGTTCTGGGAGTTGTTCTGTGTGACCAAAGTACGCTAGGCAATTCCTCGAGCCAGCTACCCTTGGCCTTGCCGAGTCTGGTCTTTATGCCTTTTAAGATAGTCTTATTGGCATTTTCGACCAGCCCATTGGCCTAAGGGTGGGCGACCGAAGTGAAGTGGTTGCGAATGCCTAGGTCGGCACATCTATCTCAAAAATAACGAGAGTCGAATTGCCGGCCGTTGTCGCTCACTATCACTCGGGGGATGCCGTAACGACAGATGATCGACTTTCGGATGAAGCTCCAGATGACTGTCTCGGTGATCCTTGTCGTGGCTTCGGCCTCGACCCACTTGGTGAAGTAGTCGATGGCGACGATAATAAACTTCTTCTGGGCCTGAGCCGTGGGGAACGGCCCAAGGATGTCGATCCCCCACCGAGCGAAGGGATATGGCTCGGTCAAGGTGACGAGCTCCGTAGCCGGCTAATGGACTAAGTGGTCGAATCGCTGGCATCGATCGCACTATTGAACGTGGATTTTGACTTGGCTAGCGACCAGCTGGGAGTCAGTGTGGATTTTGACTCTCTCAGCCCCCAGCCGTCGGGCCATGTGTGCTCCCGAGATAAGGGCCTCGTACTCGGAAGCGTTGTTGGATGCCGGGAAGTTGAACTTCAAGGCGTACTATAGCTCTGCTCCTTCGGGGGACTTCAGGAGGATTCCGGCACCACTACCGACCGAATTGGAAGATCCGTCAACGAACAGTTCCCAGGTTGGCCCGGGCGCAGACGGGGATCTTTCTTCAGTCGGGACGGTACTCTCGGTGATGAAGTCGGCGAGCGCTTGGCCTTTCACTGCTGAGCGCGGTCGATAGGAGATGTCGTAGGCCCCGAGCATGATGGCCCATTTGATGATTCACCCTGAAGCTTCGGGGTGGGCCAGAATCTCTTTCAATGGTTCGCCGGTTAGCACAATGATGGGGTGCCCCTGGAAATAGGGTCGAAGGCGCTTGGCGGAGGTAACCAACGCTAGCACGAGTTTCTTGGTTGCGGGGTACCTCTTTTCAGCCTCGTTGAGCACCTTGCTGGTGTAGTAGACCGGCCTCTCGATTCCTGAGTCATTTCTGACCAGGATCGAGCTGACTGTGGATGGTGTTGCCGAGAGATAGAGCAGCAAGACTTCACCGGGAACGGGCTTGGAGAGCACCGGGGGCGAGGCCAGGAACTCCTTGAGCTCGGTGAACGCACTCTAGCATTCCTCATCCCATGCGAATGTAGCAGATGCCAACTTGGGCCCCCTCAATAGCTTGAAGAAGGGCAGGCATTGTTCGGCCGCACGGGACAAGAAACGGCTGAGAGCGGCGATACGCCCGGTTAGGCGCTGGACGTCCTTGATGCTAGTGGGCGGACGCATGTCTAGGATGGCCTGGACCTTGTCGGGGTTGGCTTCGATCCCACGCTGAGTGACCAAGAAACCCAGGAACTTCCCAGATCTCACTCTGAAGGCGCACTTGGCAGTATTGAGCTTCATGTTGTACTTCAGGAGGGTGCCGAAGGTTTCAGTGAGGTCGGTGAAGTGGTCTTGGGCCTTGGGGGTCTTGACGAGCATGTCGTCAATGTAGGCTTCGACGTTCTGACCTAGTTGCTCCTCGAACATGTGATTGACCAGCCTTTGATACGTAGCTCCAGCGTTCTTCAACCCGAAAGGCATTCGGGTGTAGCAGTATACGCCGTAGTCAATGATGAAGGCGGTCTTCTCGACATCTTCTGGGTCCATCCTGATCTGATGGTAACCTGAATAGGTGTCTAGGAAGCTGAGTATCTCATTGCCCGAGGTTGAGTCAACCAATTGGTCGATGCTCGGTAACGGATAACAGTCCTTAGGAGTGGCCTTATTCAAATTGGTGAAGTCCACGCACATCCGCCATTTGCCCGAGGCTTTAGGCACCAGGACGATGTTGGCTAGCCACGTCGGGTATAAGACCGGTCTGAAGAGGCCAGTCTCTTGTCCCTTGGCGACCTGCGCCTTGATGATCGCCTGCTTCTCGGGTGCATGCTTCCTTCTGCGTTGCTGAACGGGCTTCACGGCGGAGTCGAGGTTGAGCTTGTGTATTACAGTCTCCTATGGTATCCCAGGGAGTTGATCATCGGACCAAGCAAAAACCCGGATGTACTCAGAAAGGAATTTCTTATATTGCTGCTGAACCTTGGGCGGTAGGTCGGCTTCGATCCTTGCTCCTAGGGTCGGATCATCGTTTAGGAAAACCGTCAGTAATTCGCCACCAAGTTCGGTGGTTGCGGTTTTATCCTCGACTCCCCGGGGGCCCTTGTCCTTCCCGTCCGGCCTTGTGGCCTCTACTGAGATATTGTAGCACCTTCTGACCGTGGCTTGGTTACCTCGGACTTCCCCCAACCCATTTTTGGTGGGGAACTTCATTTTTTGGTGATAGGTAGATGGTACGGCCTTTATCCGGCTAAGGATGCCCCGGTCGAAGATGGCATTGTACGCTATCATACCTTTAATCACTATGAAGTCCACCATGACCGTAACAGTTTTGGGTGGGGTGCCGAGGGTAACCGGCAGGCTTAGGGCTCCCTCGGGATAGGTGGCCAGGCCATTAAACCCGCAGAGGGGGGTTCGGACTAGGCGGAGTTTGGATGGATCCTCCCCCATCTTAAGGAAACAGTCATAAGACAATACATCAGGGGCACTCCCATTGTCAACTAGAATTCTATCTACGTTACAATGGTTTATCGTAGCAGAGATCACGAGGGCGACGTCATGCGGGGTGCTCAGCCCTTCCAGGTCTCGGTCGGAGAAGACTATGACCTGGCGCTCACTTGGCAGGGCCTTGGAGGGCTCTATGGCTTGGCTCGCCCGCTCGGCATGACGCTTCCTACCTCGGCTACTGTCGCCTCCTGATGCTGTCCCTCCGGAGATGACGTTGATGTGGACCCCTCGGGGGGCATTGTCGATCTCTTCTACGGCGCCTCGATCTTCTTTACGCTCGGCTGTGAACCGAGCAAGGTGACGCAGACGGATGAGGCGCTCTATCTCGTCTTGGAGCTGGTGGCAGTCACCAGTGTGGTGCCCGTGATCACCGTGGAATAAGCAATGCTTGTCGCGGTTGCGGTTCTTCGACCTCATCGACTCGGGTTGGCGGAGAAGTCCCGAGTTTTTGATGTCTTCATATATCTCATAGACCGGGGCGGCTAGTGGGGTGTACCGCTCGTGCTTCCGCTTGCGCTCCCCATCACGGTCTCTCTTTTTCCCCGGGCCTGAGCTTGGCTCGGGAGCCCGCTTCTTGTCCCCCTCCCGACCCGGGCCGGTTGCGTCTCGGCAAGCGCTGAGCACTTCTTCGCACTCGGCGTGGCGCAAAGCCAGAGTCACTAGCTCGGCGAGGGTCGAGGGAGGGTGGAGTGTTGAACATGTGTGCAACATGATTACTTTTATGGTTTTGATGATGTCTGCCTCTGTAGTCATTAATGAGCTATACCTGCACTTGATAATGTTAACATTCATACATTTCAGGTCATTATACCTCCAGTGCAGACGATTAAGATCAAGAGACATGGTTCAGCAAGTCTATACATACATTCAGCAAGTCTATACATCATCAAGTCCATACACTCGACTTCAGCAAGTCTATACATCAAACAAAGTCCATACACTCGGCTTTAGCAAGTCTATACATCCAACAAAGTCTGTACACTTAGATTCATCAAGTCTATACATCCAACAAGGTCTGTACACTCGGATTCATCAAGTCTATACATCCAACAAAGTTTGTACACTCGACTTCAGCAAGTCTATACATCCAACAAAGTCTATACGTTGGACGAAGTCTATACGTTGGATGGCTGCTGCTCAAAGTCTGTACGTTGGCTGATGGCTGGCTGCACAAAGTCTGTACGTTGGATGGCTGCTACTCAAAGTCTGTACGTTGCTGCAACATGAAGTATGTACGTTGGCTGCATGCACAACACAAAGTCTGTACGTTGCGGCAGATGAAGTCTATACGTTACTGCAGATGAAGTCTGTACGTTGGCTGCATGCACAACTCAAAGTCTGTACGTTGCACAAGACAAAGTCTGTATGTTGGCTGCTAGCACAACTCCAAGTCTGTACGTTGGTTGATGGCTGCAACACAAGTCTATACATTGGCCGGCTGCTTCACACGCAAAGTCTATACATTGCGTTTTGTTGTGTTCGTGAATCAAGTTACCAAGTTTGTACGCTCATCAAGCAAGGCTGTACAGGCTCATGCATGATCAAGGTATAAAGTCTATACAGAGTTCATACATGCACACAAAGTCTACACGTCCAGGCCTTGATGCAAAGTCTTTACAACAACTACAAGCTTCATTCAAATAGCCAAGGTCACTGAACAAGATGAGAGTCCAAAGATAAAGATTCAGTTGGTACCTTCTAGACCAACAAGGATGAAGTTACAGACATGAACGGGCTGCTAATGGACTCAAGCGACTGAGCTGGAGGGCTGACGAACCGACCCGGACTGAACTGGGGGGCTGCCCAACTGGCGGTCGACCGCCAGCACAGGTGCGGTCGACCGCCCCAGCCAGCAGACTCCCGTCTACAGTTCTGTCAACTGCAGGTCAACCGCCAGCCCCGAGTCAACCAATGTTGACTTTGTTTTCCCCTTCGAAAAGGGCCATTCAACATGGATTTGTTTAATCCAAAAGTCACCTAATCACCCATGATTTGTGGATCTGGTCTGGGGCTTGTCTATAGACCATTCAAAGTCTATAAAACCAATACAAGAGGGTTAGAAACCCTAGTTGATGTAGTTGATGAAGTGAATCAAAGAGAGCTCAAGGGAGGCCATTTCGACGGTACTGTAGCACCTGCGTGAACAGTACTTCGGGCTGGAGTTCTTCATCCTTCCAAGGTGATTCAAGCTCAGATCTGAAGCCAAGCAACCTCCAAGCAAGCAAGAAGCATTCAAGGCTCTCAAAGGTGATCAAAGCTACATCCATACATCTCTTTATCAACTCAAGGAGATTCAAGAAAAGATCAAAGCTACATCCAATATTCTTCTTCATCAACTCAAGGAGATTCAAAGGAAAGATCAAGCTACATCCTATATCTGCTCCATCAACTCAAAAGGATCAAAGGAAGATCAAATCCTCAACAGATTCAAGATCCAGCAAACCTCAGACAAGATCTATTCTCTTAAGCATATTCTATATCTTGTTGAGTATTTTTCATAAGTTGTTCTTTTTCCATTTCTTTTAAACACTTGAAATTGAGAATCGTCCCTACTGGTGGTTAGTAGGAAGATAATCGGGAGTTCTCCGACCTGCGGTGTAGCCGTCCCTGTCGGCTTTGTGTGTAGGAAGACAGAAAGAGGGTTTTCTCTGTTCTGTGGTTTGGGGCGTGTCCCCGGTCAAGCTGTGAGTCAGTAGGAAAGCCTCACCGGGTTTTGGTGAGGGGTGGATGTAGGTTGCGGGGTTGCAACCGAACCACCTTAACAATCCCTGTGTTGTGGGTTGTTCTTCGTGTGTGATTGCTCTATCTCTTCTACCCCCATTCACAGGTTCGTGTGCTTTCAAACTTGGTTATCTTGTTTACACACTCAAGCACTCAGATTTACATCTTCGGTTTTATATGCACCTTAGTTGATCACCACTGCATTCACACACATATGAACTTTGAGTGATCAACATAGCACACACACACGTACGGTTGTTGCAAGCTATTGCGTGCTCTGTGCCACTCTACTTAATTCCGCTGTGCATTGTGTCTAAGTGATTCATTCATTTTATAGGAGTGGTTCATGCTTCCGATAGCTAAGAGTTTTAAATAGGCCATAACTTGTGATAGGATCTATTCAACCCCCCCTTCTAGATCCGTTTACACCTCGCGGGACCCAACAAGTGGTATCAGAGCGAGGCTCTGTCATTCCCAGATCCAACGATCTGCAAGGAAAGATCCCGGTGTTTGTTTTTTAGATGGCTTCATATGCTACACATGCTTCGATGGTTTCTCCGCCCATTTATGATGGTTCAGATTTTTCTACATGGGTTGGAAGAATGTTCATCTATGTTAGCTTCATAGATCCATAATTGTGGACTCTTATATACAATGGTCCTCATGAGCTGCCATCAAATTCAATTGATTGGTTAGTCGAACATGAGACCAAACATAATGAGAATCTTCTTGCATATAACTTAATTACAGCTGCAGTTGATCTAATACTAACTCATCTTGTGTCCTCTTGTAGCACAGCCAAGCAAGTACTCGACAAGTTGGTAAAAATCCATGAAGGGAAGGAACAAGAACAAGAATGCTTCATGGCTGACCGTGCAGAACAGTCCAGCAATACATCCACATCACAGGTAAACTCTAACTCCAAGGAATTCACTTTTGAAGAGCTTATGGAAGCCTATGATGAGTTGATCACACAATACAAAAAGGTAAAAATAGAAAACAAAAATTTGAAAAAGGATCTCAAGAAAATTAACAAAAATGAAAGCTCGATTTGTAAAAAGTGTTCTATTTTTGAAGAGCTCAACAACACTCTCTCTTTTGATCTAGATATGCATAAACAAAGCATTGCATGTCTCAGGGATGAAAATGAAAATCTTCATGGTGAAATCACTTGGTTGGAAGAAATTGTAATAAAACTTCAGAACCAACCTAAGTCAATCTCTAATGATCTTGAATGGCAATAAAAACTGATTGACTCTCTGAAAGAAGAGAATAGAGAGTTATTGGAAAAGAAAATTGAACATGAAAAGGTTGAAGAAGAATTGCATGAAAAACTGGTTGCACATGAAAAAGGCAAATCTGTCATTGATGATCACTCTGAAACTTTGTATGCTCTCGAACAACAAAATCAAAATCTTAAAGCAGTAAATGCCATGCTCAATGAGCAATTGGCAGCATGCGAAGAGGGCCTTGTTGAATCTAAATAGCACATTTCCTCACTTGAAAATGAAATTCAAGGTTTGAATGATTTCCTGTCAATGTTTGCCCAAATCCGAGATTCTGGCTCACCAAAAGCCACCACTTCATGTGGTCACCAAAAAGGGCATACTGCTCGAAAGAAAAGCAAAACTCAGCATGCTCATCAAAACATGCACCATAACATGTCCAATGCTAAATATCATGCTTTCCACAAAATGAATGTCCATTGTTATTATTGTGGTAAACATGGTCACACTGTGCATGATTGTTTTATCTTGAGAAATGATGAGCTTAGAGCAGGAGATCAAGTGAAAGAGCAAGGAAAGAAACATGTCAATACTGGCAGAGGACCTACTCAGCAGATATCTGCACAGAATTGTACGGGGAGTCAGAAGAGTCGACACTCCCATACAAGCAGGTCGACACTCTTCATGGCTTTAAACAAAAATCTTCCTTCTTGCTGCTCTCTTGTGGTAAGTCTGGCCATACTGTCCAAGAGTGCTGGCACTTGAAGGGAAAGCATCACCTTCATGCCATGAAAGGTAAATCCCATGCTTATCCATAAAAACAAAATGCATATGCACACGCACATGAACATAAAAAGAATGCTCAATCTTTTGTGCGCTGTTTTTACTGTGGGAAAAATGATCATGACATGTATGATTGTCATACAATGAGAAAGGATGATCTAATTTCCCTGAAACAGATGAGCTACATTGGTGAATATGATAAAGCTGCTAACCTACAAGGACCCAAGCAATCTTAGGTACCTAAGAATTCTAAATGAGAATTTTGGGTGCAGGATGCCTTGGAGCTGAACAAAGGATCATAAAGTAAATAAAAGCTCAAGGCACATGTATGTACATAAACCTTTTAAGTTCAGTCATCTTACATGTTTAGTCTTGACATGTAGGTATTGCATCATACATCTGCCCAATGTCATTAGATTCTACAAACTGAATTGCTCTTTGAAATACAAAACCCCCAAGGTGTAAGATGAACTTTTGAGCTTGATAACTTGCTCACACCATGCTTGATTTCAGCTGTTTAATTCATGAAAAACTTGTTATACTGATGAAGTTGATGTGATGATGAGTTGCTTAAGTCTTGCTATCAGCTACATGAAATGCTTAGACTTTGGTTTTGATGATGCATACCATGGCTGCATTCTCAACTCGTTATTCATGTTAGCATTGCTCAAAAGGCGGAGTCTAGCAATTGACATCATCATGTTGCATTCAGTTCAAAATCAATTGTGAATGATTTATGTTTGCATCATCTTGTGATCTCATACTATTTTAATGCAAATCATGTTTAGGAAAACAAGAAAAAATGTTTGAACCTAAGCATGCATCTAGAATGAGCAATCATCTTGCAGCATCTTCATTGCTTTGAGCATTCACATAAGACTTAGGCTGCATAATTCATTGTCAATCCATGCATAATAAAATTGAATTCATGTTCACGATACATTGCATGGTTTGTATAGCATCATTCTTGCATGGCCATGGTATATCAAATGTTGATGTATGGAAAGGCAGGTTATGCTTGCCTAGAAGCACTAAATATGCATGAGGTTTCACCTCCGCCACGTACCATGCGTCAATGTCGCATATAGGCCATATAGTAAGGGGGAGCTGTCTCTTTGCAGCATTCATGCATATGTTTCATCTTCATTCTGTTCACATCATGGCATAGAATGCATCTTCTCAGGGGGAGCTTGTTCATCATGAAAATCCAGTCAAAATTCTGCCGGTCGACCTCACTCCTTTGACAGGTCGACCCCACATTTCTTTCTGTTTAAAATTACTTTTGTCTGAGCTCAGTGCATAACCTCAGGGGGAGTGTTCTTCATCTATTCTTGCCTACCAGTTATGCAACACTCTCTTCTTAAACCAAGCCACTGCATGATATTACTTAATCCTTTTGTGGTTCAACTTGGATTCAAAGTGCCTTGAACTTCTTGGAGGATTCCCAATCTATTATTGAGGTTGTTTATCAGAGTAAATCTTCAAGAAGAATCTTCTCTTATAGAGTCTTGTGATTTCCTTGAACATGAATGATTTTGGTTTAACATTAATGATTTCTTGAGTCTTGAAGTTTGATGGTCTTGAATATGTTTGTGATCGGGTTTAATAGACTTAAACTAGTTTCTCATGTTTTGACTTGTTATGCTGTCTTGAATCTGAAAAATTTTTGAGTACAAAGGCATCCTTGATCGAGAAACTTCAGCTAAGTATTGTTTTTAAACATTTCTTGAATCTGTTTATTTCAAAAAGTGGCTATACTTAAAGTAAGCTCAAGGCAGAGCAATGGCACTGTTGCTGAGAAATATATCTCCTCATCAAAGAAAATGAGGTTCGATATGTCATGAGGTGACTATGCTATCTCTGTTCTAGGTGAAGCAAAATCGTGAGCTACACTGAGTAACTGGGGGTACTTGCGTCTGGTAAATGTGCACACTCACGTCAAAAGGTGGTTGCTACACTTGACTACTCGTAAAATGATAACAATCATCTTTCAAATGATTTCAAAAGAAAAATCTGAATGTTTAGCTCTCATGAATCCAATCTAAGTCATCTAAGTGTTTAGCCTCAATACTTATTGTGGTCACTCTCAAGAGAACCAATGAAACTGAATGAGTAAGATAAGAGAAGGTTAATCTGGTTTTGACATGAATTTCTGGTTCACTACTATTAAACTTGCATGCAAATATTTTCATGTGATTCTACTGAGTAGGCCAAAACTCATTAGCATTAAACCAATCTGAATGTAAGAGCTGGTTCATTTGGGTTCTATAACTGAAAATTTTGAAAAATCCATAACTCTGATTTATGAACTTGGTTTCAGATTAAAGAACCTCCACTCTCTCTTGAGAAGTCATATCTTGATGCTCCTTGTTGTTTGCCTTCATCTGCCATATCTACATAAATCATTCAGGCTCCCCCGATTACATCACCATACTACACAAGTGGTATAATCCAACAAGTGGTATCATCTTGATGCACCTTTTAAGTCGTCTCCAAAATCATTGGTGTCCTCTGTCAAATGATATCACATTACTTTCTCATTCATTGGCATTTGGCATAAGTCCTAGCATCATTGTCATCATATTTTCATGCATTAGGGTGGCATGCATGTCTTGACTTCATACAATTGTAGCTTGCATCAAAATTTGATCATTTCCATGCATTGCATAGAAAATCCAAACAAAATCTAAAAATTGGTAAACCACTAAAAATCTGCAAAATTTGATATCAAAAATTTGATCGTTGGCTACTCTATCCATCTTCTATTTGAGAAATTGCATCAGGCTGCTGTGGCTCCACCTCTCCCACTTACATTGTCTTTGCCAAGTCACGGGACACTACCATGTTCGATACATCCATATCATTCATTAGTATCAGTCATATAACTGGCTTTCCACAATTGGTTGTTCTCTTTGGTTATTTTGTCAATCATAATAAGTGTCCAACCATTGGCATGTATTTCTACATCATATTCTGGCATGTTGCCTGCAATGACATGTTTCTCCATATTATGGTTGCTTGTCATGTTGTCACAAGGAGATAACAGAGAATCATGTAAGTCATTTTGTGTGCGTCATTAATGTGAGTCCCTCGTTCTCTTTTCTGGATCTTTTGATGTTGTCAAAGGGGGAGAAGATTATGTGAGTCATTCATCAAAAAGGATGTGGTAAGAACCATGTGCGTCATTGTCAAAAGGGGATATAGTAAGAACCTTGTGAGTCATTGTCACAAGATGAATGTTGTCATTGTCACAAGATGAATGTTGTTGACTCATAGTTGCCATGTGAATTACTAATGCATGTGAATCTCTAATGACTCATAGTTCAGAATGACTCATAGTTGCCATCATCAAAAAGGGGGAAAATGTTGAACATGTGTGCAACATGATTACTTTTATGGTTTTGATGATGTCTGCCTCTGTAGTCATTAATGAGCTATACCTGCACTTGATAATATTAATATTCATACATTTCAGGTCATTATACCTCCAGTGCAGACGATCAAGATCAAGAGACATGGTTCAGCAAGTCTATACATACATTCAGCAAGTCTATACATCAGCAAGTCCATACACTCGGCTTAAGCAAGTCTATACATCCAACAAAGTCCATACACTCGGCTTCAGCAAGTCTACACATCCAACAAAGTCTGTACACTCAGATTCATCAAATCTATACATCCAACAAGGTCTGTACACTCGGATTCATCAAGTCTATACATCTAACAAAGTTTGTACACTCGGCTTCAGCAAGTCTATACATCCAACAAAGTCTATACGTTGGACGAAGTCTATATGTTGGATGGCTGCTGCTCAAAGTCTGTACGTTGGCTGATGGCTGGCTGCACAAAGTCTGTACGTTGGATGGCTGCTACTCAAAGTCTGTATGTTGATGCAACATGAAGTCTGTACGTTGGCTGCATGCACAACACAAAGTCTATACGTTGCGGCAGATGAAGTCTATACGTTGCTGCAGATGAAGTCTGTACGTTGGCTACATGCACAACTCCAAGTCTGTACGTTGCACAACTCCAAGTCTGTACGTTGGCTGCTAGCACAACTCCAAGTCTGTACGTTGGTTGATGGCTGCAACACAAGTCTATACATTGGCCGGCTGCTTCACACGCAAAGTCTATACATTGCGTTTTGTTGTGTTCGTGCATCAAGTTACCATGTTTATACGCTCATGAAGCAAGGTTGTACAGGCTCATGCATGATCAAGGTATAAAGTCTATACAGAGTTCATACATGCACACAAAGTCTACACGTCCAAGCCTTGATGCAAAGTCTTTACAACAACTACAAGCTTCATTCAAATAGCCAAGGTGTGGACGTCGAAAATATCGATGATGATCATACGGCATGCACGTCTCGACACTCGAGAGCAAGCCGAAGATGAAAATACCAAATAAACCTCATGCCTCGCCCGATCAGGATGAGGACTCGCTTGGTGGTCCGCTAGCCGATGAGGGAGCCCCCCCCCGGGGCGGAAGATGTGGCCACAACTCTACAGTCGGCCGTGCCGAGAGCTGAATCAAAGAAGAGTCGGGGACTCCGATACAGCCCGACGTGCACCGAAAGTCACGCAGAGTCTGGGACCGGGCCCCAAAGGCTGTGAATGGAACATTGTAGAGGTCATACATAGCAACCGGAACCTTCCGGGAATGTCGACATTCACGTAAAATGGCCGCGACTTCGAGAAGAATCCGTTTAGTGCTTAAAACGGCGCGAGGGGGTCTTAAAACGGCGCCCCTTATCCGGCGCGCCCCCCCTTTAAAACGGCGCGCCCCCCTTTGGATATGGCGCCGTTTTAACCCCTTTTCTTTTCATTGGCTACACGGCGCGCCCCGAAGCCCCCCTTGATGCTTAAAACGGCGCCCCTTTGAATATGGCGCCGTTTTAACCTTTTAACCCCTTTCTCTGAAGCGCTTCCTGGCGAGCAACCGACCCATCCCATCGGCATTACGGTCCCCTGTTTCCTGGGAACTGCACGACGACGAACTGCTTAAAATGGCAAAAGGTATGCTTCGACCCGTTGGGCATCCAAGCATGTTCCTCAAATGGAAACCCTCGAGCCCTGCACTGTCGAACGCTTGCTCCGTCAGCCGGTCGCCCATTCCCCTGCAAATGATGAAAGCAAACGTGGCTAGCGGTGTACATGCCAGCGAAGGAGGAGGCCATGCCTCTGCCCCTCTCCCGGTCACACTGTAGCTGCGGCGGAGGTGACGTCCACGACAACGGCATTCGACACGGTGACCCCATCAACGTTAGCAACGGCAACTGCGAACAGAACAAAAAAGCCATAGAAATGGGAAGCTTGCTTCCCTGCTCTCCATATAAATACAAGCCCCAGGCAAGAAGCAAAAGAGGAGGGACGCTCTACTGGCGGTGAAGCCCTGCTCCGAAGTGTGAAGAGAGATAAGAGGGTGAAAGAAAGAAGGAGAGGTGAGGGGAAGAGAGCTCGGTTCCCCCCTTTGTCTTTGCATTTCCTTCTGCCCCTTTGATTTCCTTTTGGTGATCTTCACGTGTAGACCTTTGTCTTCGTATTCCCCTTCAATGTAATCGGAGTTCGGTCTGTTGTGGAATGAAAGGAAAACTCCCCTTTGGGAGATTTTTGATGCCCCAATCCCCCTCAATACTCAGCCCATAGTGGCTCTCTCTCTTTTTTTTACCGCCGTGTTCTTGTGTCGACTTCGGCTCTCACGTGGTCTTCAGCCACGCGATCACGGCAACCCTCGGGTCGTCGGAGTTCCTTTGTAGGCTGGCCCTCAGGATCTCCGGCCCCGAACGGGGGAGTCGACACGATCGCAACAACCCATGGGTCACCGGTTTCCCTTGTAGGCTAGCCCTCGGGATCTCCGGCCCCAAATGGGGTAACTTTACTGGTGTCGTTGCTTAGCACGCACCGGGATGTTTCGGGGCCGTCGGAGTTCTCTCCGCATGGCGCGCCCCATATTTTTCCCCCAGACCCTTCCGATCTAGGGGAGGTGCTGCCCGATTTTCGTCAGGGTCAAGAACACCAAGAACAATGAATGAATGTATCATAGAATTTGCCTACGGGTGAAAGAGAAGAAACACACAGTAAAAACTCTGTGAACTGAACCCCCCGAATAAAACAGTTAAACCTCTTGCTCACTCACCTTAACAAACCAACAACGATGCTTAAACCTTCATCCTATTGATCTAGGGTGTCAATCGAGCAATTAATCTAACTATTGATCCTTCTGTAGGCCATAGAATCAAGAACAGAAAGCAAAACAGGCCCACAGAACGAATAAGAAAACTCAAGAGACGATGTCCCGGCGTGGCCTAACCCGGCGCGGTCACCCCTCACCGCGCCGATTTAACACCACCCTCGTAACCTCCCATCTCCCTTGAATGCTAAAACGGCGCGCCCCCGTGGGAGCCTCTCTATCCGGCGCGCCCTACTGCCTTGCTTAACCATTAAAACGGCGCCCCTTGGCCTCCCTTAAACCGGCGCGCCCTTCAGCCCCTTGTAGTATCTCTAAAACGGCGCCCCTTAACCGGCGCCCCCCCCCCCCCTTGAACTCCCTTAAACCGGCGCGCCCATGGATGCCTCTACCCGGCGCGCCCCCCCCTTCATATCTTGACCCGGCGCCCCTTATCCGGCGCGCCCATCTTCTTGCAACCTGCCAACACGGCGTGCTAAAAGAAAACTAAAAGAATGGAAGGAAGAAAGAGAACTATTGAAACTAAAGAATAAACCAGAGGATAAGGATTAAATCAATGAACAAAATGGAAAGAATGGAATGGGAATAAAACACTTAACTCAATGATCGGAACAATGACAATAGCATACCCGCGCCTTAACCAAATTTTGTTCCGGGGGCGCTGCCCCCGAAAACCCCCGCAAGGGGCGTTGCCCCCTTGACCCCCACGACCTGACCGGGCAGGTCGAACCCCGCGACCTGACCGCGCAGGTCGATCCGCGTGCGAGGGCGCACATTGTCGAGTTTTGGCCTTACACTTAACGACCCGCTCCCCCGGACTGTGTGATGATGCCCCGTGGTATCGGACATGGACCTCGGGATCCCCGACATGGTCATGATCCGTGCACCTCTTGGGCCGATAGTTCATCAAATTGACCCACTTCTTCCGGGATCCGATCCCGCACCCACATGAAACGTGCCGTACCTACGGTAGATATCCGAATGTCTTTGTTGTTACCTTCGATGCTTCGAATATGAACTCTCGACCGAATACTGGATGGTCCTTAGTGACTGATATATATATATATATATATATATATATATATACCGGGATCTAATCCCGCACTTTCATTAAATTCGCCGCACTCGCAGCAAGTATTTGTACGGTTTTTGAACACCGTTTTACATACCGACGCGGAGGGTTTAAATCATGTCAACCCAACTCGCATGCTTTAATGAAAAACGATCTTTAGGTCATTTGACCCCTTTTCTTGGCGATTAATCAGAGGTCTTCCCCTCTCTGAGGGGATGTAATTAACGTCGCGCCTTTATGGCGCGGCGGGTCTCCAGTCCCGACCCGATATCCACAATCGTCTGATCAGTCAGATGGAGCGCACCCCGGGCTTCGGACCACTCCAGTCTCGAAGCCCGAACACATTGTCACCTAGGTGACTGGCACGCCCTCGCACTAGATAAACCGATAAAAAGACCACCGATATCCCGATACTTTCACACACGAAACCTAGTGCGTTCCACAAGCTGGCACGCCCGGTGGGACTGGACTACCTCTCATCTTTTCGCCAAGATTAGGGGCCCAATGGCCTTTTCCGAAGTCTTAACTTCCGCATTTTTGAAATTGCAGGAGGGATCCATTTCTGAAGAACCGATGGCTGTCACTTTCGGTCCATTGGTTGTGGCGAGCCATGCCGAGCATGGCTACTTGGCAGTGCCGATCCAGTTCGGCGATTTTCCCCCGGTCGTTGGCTTCCCCAACTTCCTCGGGGTTATGTTCGTGGACCTCTTGGATGTCAAGGAGGTCGAGCCCGTCGCCCCCGTGGAGGCGACACCAGAAGCTGTGAAGATGGTGGGCTACTATGTCCACCACATTGAAGCAAAGAAGAAATGCACCTCGGCTGCCAGGAGGGCGGCAAGGAGAACCACTAGCACGCCGCAAGGCCGGCCTTCCCTCTCGGGCAAATCCGTGATGATCGGAGGAGTCCGAGTGTACCTGAATGGCCGTCAGGCCACGATCTCACCAGATAGGGTAATCCCGATGGTGCCGGTGCACAACCAATTCCATGCACTGGCCCGGGAGCGAGAGGACCATATCAGGTCCATGCCAAAGCAAGAGTCGGCCCAGAAGCCGACTAAATTCAAGCAAGCATGGGTCCCCATCAGGCGGGCCCCAGCCTCAACTCAACTGGAGCTCGTCAGGACTGACCGGCTCGAGAAAAAGATGAAGGAAGATGAAGAAGAGAAGATTGAGGCGTCAGCTCGAGCGTCTCGAAGACCTGCCTTCCGTACTCACGGTCGGCAGGCGAACATCTATTTGAAGGAAAGAAGATACAACATGATGCACGAGCGGAGGCGTCTCGCCTATAGACCGCCAGTGCAAGCATCACCACCAACTGTCTGCCCCAGCCGGGGAGAAGACGACATCACTCAAGCCGTGAGGGGATATCTCCACAGCCTTGGAAACACCCTCTTGGGAACTCAGCGGCTCCTAGAAGCCATGAATGATGCTGAAAGAAACCGGAAGCAACAAGTTAACCCGGAAGATATCGAAGATGCGGAGTCAGGGTGCTATGGGCCGCCCCTCTGTAAAGAAGCTCCACCAAGAGTCTCGGTGTTTGATAGGCTAACCTTTCCTAGACAGACAACCAGGGAGGCGGCTCGAAGAAACCAAAAGATGCGGGCTTATACCTGTAATATGGCCGGAGTGGCCAACCAATATGGAGCCCTACCTGAAGACCAAGAAGAGATGGCCAGGTTGGCTGGCAGGTCGGGTCCCCTAACTAGAAGAGGAGCAGCTGCAGCTGAGATAATACAAGCCCTCGTCGGTGAAACAAGTTCAGATGCGGTCGCCATGGCAGCGAACGTGATTACCACTGGGGATGAAGGAGAAAGGGTAGCGCCTTCTCTAGATACTCTGACAGAAGGGGGAGGCCAAGCTCCTAGCCCTTCCACCTCCGACCCGGCGATGCTGATGCTGCTTCAAGCCTATCGACAGGAGATCGAAGCTCTGAAGCGACAGGTGGGCGAACTGACCATGCATGCTTCCACGTCGAAGCAGGTCGAACCGTCTCCAGAAACATCCAGGCAAGGCGCTGGAGAATTTGAGGGTTCACCCCAGGTGACGGCCTCTCAGCCAATCCCCAACTATGCTGGGGGCATGGCCCCAATGACCCCTTCGGCTCCTCAACACCAAGGCACCGCCACTATACCCCAGGCGACGGTGTTGACGACGCCACAGATGCAGTCAGCTCATTTCTACCCAGAAGCAGTGGATCCGGCAACGGCTAACAAGCTCATGATCGAGCAGATAGTCGAGATGAAGCTGGCCGACCGGGGAAGTGAAGAATATGCCTCATATGATGTGTACAAGGTACCCTACCCTGTCCATCATGCGGGGAAGAGATTGCCTCCTGGCGTCAGCAAGCCGCCAAAGTTTGACAAATTTAATGGCCAGGGGTCACCGAAGGAGCACATAGCCTATTACGTCAATGTGATGGGCGATCTGGCGACTGATGAATCATACCTACTGAAGTTCTTCGGGTCCTCGCTCACAGGGCTCGCCTTCGAATGGTACTCGAACTTGCCGGCGGGGTCCGTTAATGACTGGCCAGATTTGCAAAGAAAATTTCGGGAGCGGTTCCACGTCACCGAAAGAGAGGTCACAGTGGCCGAGCTCTATGCAACCAAGCAGAAGAATGATGAAACTGCTCTAGAATTCATCAAGAGATGGCGGAACCTCAGCATGAGGTGTAGACGCCCGCCACACCAAGAAGATGCGGTTCAAATCTGCAAGCAGAATTTGAAGCGTGAAGTTTTCAAGAAAATGATCGGGATGGAGATCAAGTCATTTGATCGATTAAATAATGTGGTGGTGGAAATTGAGTCCTACCTCTCCAAATACTCTTCCGCACCGGCCACCTCAGCCCAAAAAGGAAAATCAATTGAGAAGCGGTCCGTGCCCAAAGAAGTCAACACTGTCGACTTCAAGGATTTCGAGAAGCAGAAGGACACTGATAAAGGAGTCACCAGTGCTCCTCCGGCCAAGCAGGCTGAACAACAAGAGGCCGCCTCCTTGCGGTCAAGAATGAAGAAACTTTACTCCTTCCCGAAGGAGAAGACCCGGGTCATCTTCGAGTGGGCCACCAAATATAACAAAATTACTCTCCCGGAGCCGAAGAGACCCGGTGACATCAAGAGGAAAGATGATCCTCGATTTTGTCCGTACCATCAGATGCTCGGGCACACCCTCGAAGACTGTTACGTCTTCAAAGACATCATTGAAGGCATGATCAGGAAGGGAGAGCTCCAGATGGGCGAACACAAGGTGGACCCGCCCCGCCCACATGAGTTGCCAGTGCTGGGGGCAACCGTAAATATGATATCCTTATACCAACAACTGCCCGAAGAAGTGTCAGATACTTGTACAAAGCACACATATGAGGCATTTGTTCTCGCTCCCGCAGAGAGCCAGGGAGATTGGCAGATGGTGCCAAAGAAGACAAGAAGAAAGTCGACATCCCGCCCTACCCCGGGAGTCCGAATTCATGGCGTCACGCCTCAGCCACCACCACCGGCTGTCACCTCGGTCTGGTATGAAACTGCTCCTCAGTTGGTCCTCCGAAGAATGACTGACAACAGGAAGAAGCCACTCTTGTTGCGGATGCACATGCAAGTCAGCCCGGTGGTTAAACGGCTGCAGGCGATCATTGACGGGTTAGAAGAATATGAACAACCCAAGATCCAGCCAGTGCGGCTGAAGGAATATGTCCCCTGGGAACATTTTGAATCCTTAAAATTGGCTGAAGAAGCTGAACCCGAAACACAAGAAACCGGCATATGGGATGAACTTCCCCGAGAACAGCTTCCGGCTGTAAAAGAAGAGAAGAAGAAAAAGAAGAAGAAGCTGAAGAATAAAAGAAAATGCAGCCTTTTGTCTTGCAATACCTTGTCGGCCTTGTTCAACATGGCACAAAACTCTGAAGAGGAGGGAGAAGAAGAAATATGCTTCGCACCTACCGAAGCAAACCAAGTCGAGGCCTCTACTTCCCAACATGTCACCAGGTCTGGGAGAAGGTGGGGACGTTTGCCCCCGGCCAATCACAATATTATATTCAGGGGTGAGCGGCCATACCAAATCCCCGAACCTGAAGTGAAGGGCGCAGCAATCCCGCCTCCATCGGGCTTGTACCCTGAAGATGCAGCAGGCGAAGTGGTACCCTCGTTCGCCGAATTTTTGCTCGCGAAGAAGAGCAAACAACCATACCAACAGCCCGGGTCCAAGGCCAAGAGCACTCTTGCCTCCACCTCGGGAATGCCCCCTCTGGCAAATAAAGATGATGATGGCGCCACCCCTGTGGCTCAGCCCGTGCAAATGAAAGAACCAGCCGACCAAGCAAGCCGGAGTCGGGCGGCCCCCGAAGAAGATAAACTATCTTCCCCGCCGACTCCTCCGACACCAGAACATGGCACGCATAGCAAAGCCGAAGAAGCAAAGTTAGCTAACGTCCGAGCCGGCTCTCGGATATTGAAACAATTGAAAAGAATCCCAGCAAGATTCAGTGTCTGGGAGATACTCTCCCTGGATGAGGAAACCAGGCAGGCTGTCATTGCGGCTCTGCAAACCCCGGCGCATTATGAAAGCTGTTTTGCTGAGATGCAGTTGGGAACAACCATCACCTTCACCGAAGAAGACATGCTCTTTCCTTCGGTCAGCCACAACAGACCCTTGTACATGAGGGGGCAGTTGAACGGCCAGCCTATAAACAGGATCTTGGTCGATACAGGGGCAGCAGTAAACATACTCTCCTACCAGGTTTACCAGAAACATTACTTCAATGTGCACCTGATCAAGGTCAGGGATATGAAGATAACTGGGTTCAACCAGAAGTCTGAAGTTCCCATGGGTGTAGCAGAGTTTGAGCTGTCACTAGGAGACTTCACCACCAAAGTGCAGTTCCACGTCATCAACTCCGATACCACATATAAAGCATTGCTCGGCCGACCGTGGCTGCATCAGAATCGGATAGTGTCTTCAACCCTGCACCAGTGCATTAAGTACTCCCGAGATGGAAAAGAAGAAAGAATATTCGCAGACTTACACCCCTTTGAGGTGTTTGAATGCCACCTGCTCGATGCTGCACTTTACATGGAGGAGCCGAAGCAGAATCCCCAGCCGACTCAAAGCAAAGAAAAGGAGATAGCAGAGGACGACGATTGGTTCCCTCCACCACCGCCCGACTATGTGGCACCGCAGGAAGTGTCACACATTTCTAAAGTTGAAGGCGTGGTTCGAGCCATCCCCTTCAATATTTACCTCGAGACAGGAGTTCCGAAGCTCGAAGATTTGCCTGGGTATGTGAAGGTCCCTCCAGGGATCATGAAGCCCCCCACAGACTTAGACTGTCAAACAGTCGAATTCTTGAAGATCTGGGAGGTGCCCAACCCAGAGGGCCCACCTACGATATTCTATGTGGCTGATGAACATCCAGTGAAAGGGGATGATGATTGTAAATTCCCCGAAGAAATCTGTGACCCGGTCGGCCCAATCATGGGACTTCCGGATATATCCAGCAGAGTGGTGAAAATGGCTAGAGGGCAACAACTGCCCTTCTTTCAGACCGAAAGTCGGAATCAAATGTTCAAGAAGCTGTGGTATCCACCGAACCTGGATAGGGAACTCCTGAAGATTACCCAGCACCCTGGGTTGGGTTTCTCAGCAGAAGAATTCTATGAAGCAAACATGATAGCCGTCTCAGCTCTAGTTGGCGACGGTCCCCCAGAAGACACAGATGCACTAGAAACCAAGGGCAAAGAGCAGAATATGACTTCAGCCGACAAAGCTCAAGATGAAGAAGTGTTCCTCCAGAACCCACCTCTAAGCAAGGATATAGAGGGGGTGCCATCGACTTCCGAGGCACCACTCCCAGATAGTCACGGTGGCGGGGTGCTGCCACCTCCACTTGATGCCGAAACGGAAGATAGCAGTCCAAGCTACACTCCAGATTTCTCCCTTTGTGACCCTGTTATGCTCGCAATATGTTATGAGCAGCAGCAGGAGATTGAGATGTTGAAGGCACAGTTGGCCAAGATGATCAAACTACTGTCCGGTCTTACCGAGGGTATCCACCTCCGGGAGGGCAGATCCATGAACTCGGGGGGCTCCTATGCCACCACGGCAAGATGGGAGAATCAGTACCTGACCACCAACTTTAGTACTTTTATGCACTCAAGGAGGAAGGTGAAAGAAATAGCCGGTCCTTCAACTAGCCGGCCGGCGGAACGAGTCCTCACGTTGCAGGAGAAGATGAAGAAGCCTTATTCCTTCCCGAGGGATAAAACTCGGGAGATCTTTAAATGGGCTTGCCACTATAGCAGGGTTACCTTGCCAAAGTCCAAAAGGCCAGAGGATGCTACAAGGAGTGATGACCCTAAATTCTGCCTCTACCATCGAATCCTTGGCCACCCTATAGAAGATTGCTATGTCTTCAAGGATATCGCCCAGAACCTGATCAACAGAGGAGAATTGAAGATGGAGGATTATGAGGTGAAGCCCCCACAACCCCATGAAGCAGCTGTCCATGAAAAGGGAGTCCATGTGGTTTCCCTCCTCGCAGAGGTCACAAGCCCGGCCGGTGAAAGATGTCCTGAAGCAGATTTCCCTCAGCCTGACTCCACCTTGCCCTCACTGCTCGGCGGGTTACATCAGGAAATTGAAAGGCTGGAGAGCACCTAGCCGAAATAAGTATGCGCTGGTTTGACCCAGCAGGGGACATCCTCCCTCAGCGATACAGTCACTCAAGCCCGGAGCACTTCCTCGTGACCAGGGCAGAACTCTACAGCCACAGGCAAGAAGATGATGAGCCCGTCCTGGACTACATCAGAAAGTGGAGAAGCCTATATGTGAGATGCATCTCCCCGTTAAGCCACGAGGTTGCCACTTGGGCTTGCGGGGAAAGTCTAAAGAAGGATATTCAGCAGCGGATGGTCGGCCTTAACGTCCACTCCCTTGATCAGTTGGCCATAATAGCGGCTGATATTGAAGCCTTCCCGGCAAAATACCATCCTGCCATCACCCTGGCAAGGCAAGAAGACAAACCCGGAGGTGTCAACTTCCGCACTTCTGGGCATTCGAAGGAGAAGACAAAGGAGGTAGCCAATCCTTCAACCAATCAACCGGCCTCGTTGCGAGAGAAAATGAGGAGGCCTTATTCCTTCCCAAGACACAAAACTCAGAGGATTTTTGAATGGGCTTGTCGTTACGGCAAGATTACGTTGCCGGAATCCAAAAGGCCAGAGGATGTCGAACGAAGCGACGACCCCGAATTCTGTCCTTATCATCGGGTGCTGGGGCATCCTATTGAAAATTGTTATGTATTCAAAAATATCGCTCAGGGCCTAATCAGGAAGGGCGAACTAAGGCTGGGAAAATATGAAGTGTACCCACCGCGTCCGCATGACGTGGTCGCTTATAGAAGCGGGGTCCACATGATCTCTTTGCTCACGGAGGTCACAAGCCCCACCGATGGAAGATGCCCGGAAGCCAGTGAAGCACCCCTTTCAACCCCTCTGAAAGAAGATGACAAAGCCCTGCCACTAAGCGGGGTGGTACAAGAAGACATCTATGATGCCCTCGAGGCTGAAGAAGATGATGAAGGCTTCATCGACTTGCAACCGGCTCCCCCGGAGATAGAAGATGGTGGCCAAGCCACTGTTGATGAGCTGATCGAAGTGGATCTGGGCACAAAAGATGACCCCAGACCAACATTCCTCAGCGCCCTCCTTCTCCCAGAAGAAAGAGAGCGATACATCAAGCTCCTACAAGAGTTCCGAGACTGTTTTGCTTGGAACTACAAAGAAATGCCGGGCCTCAACCCGGCCATTACCCAGCATATGTTGGCCATTGACCCCAAGGCCGAACCAGTAAAGCAGTCACCCCGGCGAATGAGGCCAGAACTGATAAGCCAAGTTTGCAAGGAAGTCGACAAGCTCATAGACGTCGACTTCGTAGCAGAAAACCAGTATACCACCTGGCTGGCCAATATTGTGCCCGTCAAGAAGAAGAACGGCCAGATCCGGATATGTGTGGACTTCCGAGACCTGAACAAGGCTTGTCCGAAAGATGATTTCCCGGTGCCCATCACTGAAGTCATGATCGATGCCACCACTGGCCATGAAGCCTTATCTTTCATGGATGGGTCGTCCGGATACAACCAGATATGGATAGCCGAGCATGATAGAATTCATACGGCTTTCCGATCACCCAAGGGGATATTCCACTATAAAAGGATGCCTTTTGGCTCAAGAATGCTGGCGCCACTTATCAAAGGGCGATGACCAAGATATTTGATGAATTGCTCTATGAGAAGGTCGAATGCTACATCGACGACTTGGTTGTCAAGACCCAAAAGAAAGAAGATCACCTGAGTGACCTCAGGGTTATATTTCAAAGGCTCCGACAACACGAGTTGAAGATGAACCCGCTGAAGTGCGCCTTCGGCGTTTCCAGTGGGAAGTTTCTGGGCTTCATTGTCCGATATAGGGGGATTGAAATAGACCCCTCCAAGATAAAGGCTATTCAGGAGCTGCCGCCTCCGAAGAACCTGACGGAACTGCGATCACTGCAGGGCCGATTGGCCTATATCCGCAGGTTCATCTCCAACCTGTCCGGGCGATGTCAACCATTCGACTGGAATCAAGAATGCCAGAAGGCTTTTGATAAGCTGAAGGAATACTTGAAGACCCCACCTGTGCTGGGGGCACCTGTCAAAGGGCGGCCGCTAATTCTCTACATAGCCGCCACCGAATGTTCACTCGGGGCAATGTTGGCTCAAAACAACGACGAGGGAAAGGAGCAGGCGCTTTATTACCTCAGTCGAAGACTGGTCGGGGCAGAAGCAAAGTATACCCCGATCGAGAAAGTTTGTCTTGCCTTGGTCTTTGCGGCCAAGAAAATGAGGCATTACATGCTCTCGCATGAAATACAGCTGATATCAAGGGCCGATCCAGCCAAACATCTCTTGTCCCAGCCGGCGCTGAAAGGGCGACTAGGGAAGTGGGCCGTCATTTTGATGGAATTTGATATTACATATGTGCCGCAAAAGGCTATTAAAGGCCAGGCGATAGCAGATTTCTTTGCAGCACACCCTGTGCCTGAGAATTCCCCGCTTGTCACGGAACTTCCGGAAGATGAAACACTGGAAGTAGACCAAGTCCGTCAAGCCATATGGCAGTTATACTTCGACGGAGCATCCAGAACGGAGACATCTCAATCAGGGCATGCGAGGATAAGGGCTGGAGCAGGCATCGTCCTCAAATCCCCAGAAGGAGAAGTGTTGCATACGTCGTGTTCGATCAACAAACCGTGCACGAACAATGAAGCAGAATATGAGGCCTTGATTATCGGTCTTCAGATAGCCCTCCACATGGAGATCCGAATGCTGCAGGTGTTTGGTGATTCTATGCTTATTGTCAAGCAGATACAAGGAGAGTTCGACGTCCGGAAGCCCGGGTTACTCCCGTATTGCGCCAAGGCGAAGAAGCTCATGGGGCGGTTCTACTTCATTGAAATAGGCCATGTCGTCCGAAGCCAAAATGCCCAGGCTGATGCACTAGCAAAATTAGCAAGCTCACTGGCGGCCCTGCCAGGCGAATCCCTCAACATAACAGTCATAAATAGGCGCCAGGTCCCCAGCATGATAGAGGAGCCAGGTGACGAAGAAGAATATGAAGCTGCGATAGCAGGAACAACTAACTCTCCTGATTGGAGGGAACCCCTAATGAAATGGTTTGAACACCAAGAATTGCCCAAGCAGAGGGAAGAAAGGATCAGATTGATCAGAACAAAAGATTCTTATGAAGTCAGAAATGGAACTCTGTTCCGAACCATGGCTGATGCCGGAAGAAAGGTGCTCCTCCGATGTATATCCATGGAGGAGGCTTGGATGGTTATGAAGGAAGTTCACGCCGGGTCGGCCGGTGCTCATCAAGCTGGGCCGAAAATGAAGATTGAAGTCAAGAAGCTGGGATATTACTGGCCGACTATGTTCGATGACTGCTGCAAGTATGCCAAGTCATGTCATAAATGCCAGCAGCATGCTGCGATCCCAAGAAGACCTCCAGCTCATTTGCACCCAACGGTGCCCAGTTGGCCTTTTGCTCAATGGGGTACTGATGTTGTGGGCCCGCTCCCCGCGTCTTCAGCGGGATGCAAATACATTCTAGCAGCAACAGATTACTTCTCTCGCTGGGCTGAAGTTGTGGCTCTAAGAGAAGTGACGGGAGAAATCGTGGCCAGATTCGTCCGTCGAAATATCATATTCCGATTCGGCGTGCCCGATCGAATTGTCTCTGACAACGGAAGCCACTTCCGAAACCAAAAGGTCTATAGATTGGCCGATAAATTCAAGATTGATTGGAGGACGTCCACTCCGTATAATCCGCAGGCAAACGGGTTAGCGGAAGCCTTCAACAAGACACTATGCACACTTCTTGCCAAGACGGTCAGCTCTAGCAAGAAGGATTGGGAAGACAGGATGTATGAAGCGCTATGGGCGTATCGCACTGTGTACAAGACCCCGACAGGTTGTTCACCATTCTCCTTGGTGTATGGCTCAGAAGCGGTCGTGCCGATAGAGCTGGAGGTACCCTCACTACGGGTGGCGATCCAGCACGAATTAGTCAAAGATGGCCAAGCCAATATAGAAAGAAGACTGGAGGAGCTCTCCGATCTGGAAGGACGGCGGCTCAGAGCCCAGCAGAACATACAGGTCTACCAGGCCCGTATGACCCGCGCCTTTGACAAACTCGTCAAAGAACGTGAATTCAAGATGGGAGACCTAGTCATGGTCAAGCGAAGAGAAGTCATGGCGGCCAACCCCAAAGGCAAACTGAATGAAAACTGGATAGGACCTTATGTGGTCCAGAAAGTCTATGAAGGCGGTGCTTATGTCATCGTCAACCACCGGGGGGAAATTCAATTCCCACCACTCAATGGGAAACACCTGAAGTTATACCATGCGCCGCTTCCCCAGCTCGGCGATCAACTGAAACCATTACCCCACAATGAAGAGGATTCCATCATGGAGCTTTTTACATAAAACATCCGAAAACTCAACTCGGCGCCCATGGCCCTCCGAGGCCTCAACCGAGCAGCATGGCGTAGACCTTCCGTCTAAGCTGATTAAACCCGATTCCATTGCGTTGACATAAACCCAATGTCGACGATACTATCACACCTTTGTGATCCGGTCCCACCGTGATCATCAAAAAAAAAAGAAAAGAAAAGAAAAGAAAGAAATAAAGAAAAAAAAAGAAAAAAAAAAGAAAAAAGAAAAAAAAGAAGACGGAAAAGAAAAAGAATGAGAAAGAAGTTGTTCCTTAGTGTTACTTTACTCGGCATCTTCGCCGGAAGCTCCGATTTAGACCTTTCGTCTGGGTCGGAAGAAAACCAAAATCCTTGCGTTAATGCAATCCCAGCATTGACGAATTTACCTTACTCGGCACCCTCGCCGAAAGCTCCGGCTTAGACCTTTCGTCTAGGTCGGAAGTAAACTAAAATCCTTGCGTTAATGCAATCCCAGCATTGATGAATCCACCTTTACTCGACATCTTCGTCGAAAGCTCCGATGTAGACCTTTCGTCTGGGTCGGAAGAAAACTAAAATCCTTGCGTTAATGCAATCCCAGCATTGACGAATCCAATCTATGCGGCACCCTCGCCGAAAGCTCCGATTTAGACCTTTCGTCTGGGTCGGAAGAAAACTGAAATCCTTGCGTTGGTGCAATCCCAGCATTGACGAATTCACTCTATGCGGCACCCTCGCCGAAAGCTCCGATTTAGACCTTTCGTCTGGGTCGGAAGAAAACTGAAATCCTTGCGTTGGTGCAATCCCAGCATTGACGAATTTACCCTATGTGGCACCCTCGCCGAAAGCTCCGATTTAGACCTTTCGTCTGGGTCGGAAGAAAACTGAAATCCTTGCGTTGATGCAACCCCAGCGTTAACGAATCCACTTTATGCGGCACCCTTGCCGGAAGCTCCGATTTAGACCTTTCGTCTGGGTCGGAAGAAAACTGAAATCCTTGCGTTGATGCAATCCCAGCGTTAACGAATCCACTTTATGCGGCACCCTCGTCGAAAGCCCCGATTCAGACCTTTCGTCTGGGTCGGAAGGAGATTGAAATCCTTGCGTTGATGCAATCCCAGCATTGACGAATTCACTTTATGCGGCACCCTCGCCGAAAGCTCCGATTTAGACCTTTCGTCTGGGTCGGAAGAAGATTGAAATCCTTGCGTTGATGCAATCGCAGTGTCAACGAACCACCTTTGACGGCGCCTAAGGCCTTTCTGGGGCCTCAGCCGTGCGATCCGATCTTGACTTTTCACCCAAGTCAGAGAAACTTGAACCCCTCCTTCTTGCTTCAGCACTCTGCCATGCCGACGACCAAACCTCCACTCAGATATGCCAGTCCGTGTGCATGTGCGGTGAAGCGATCCCCTCATCCCTTCGCTGAAGGAGTGAGCGCTTTCCCGTGAATTCGCACCGGACTAGCATCCCACTGGCTCGGAAGAACAGATGTCCTGTCGAAGAACTCTACACTCGCGATCCCCGCGCACTCATCCCTCGCTTGCGCCACCCGCGAGTGGGGGGCATTTGTGGACGTCGAAAAATATCGATGATGATCATACGGCATGCACGTCTCGACACTCGAGAGCAAGCCGAAGATGAAAATGCCAAATAAACCTCATGCCTCGCCCGATCAGGATGAGGACTCGCTTGGTGGTCCGCTAGCCGATGAGGGAGCCCCCCCCGGGGCGGAAGATATGGCCACAACTCTACAGTCGGCCGTGCCGAGAGCTGAATCAAAGAAGAGTCGGGGACTCCGATACAGCCCGACGTGCACCGAAAGTCACGCAGAGTCTGGGACCGGGCCCCAAAGGCTGTGAATGGAACATTGTAGAGGTCATACATAGCAACCGGAACCTTCCGGGAATGTCGACATTCACGTAAAATGGCCGCGACTTCGAGAAGAATCCGTTTAGTGCTTAAAACGGCGCGAGGGGGTCTTAAAACGGCGCCCCTTATCCGGCGCGCCCCCCCTTTAAAACGGCGCGCCCCCCTTTGGATATGGCGCCGTTTTAACCCCTTTTCTTTTCATTGGCTACACGGCGCGCCCCGAAGCCCCCCTTGATGCTTAAAACGGCGCCCCTTTGAATATGGCGCCGTTTTAACCTTTTAACCCCTTTCTCTGAAGCGCTTCCTGGCGAGCAACCGACCCATCCCATCGGCATTACGGTCCCCTGTTTCCTGGGAACTGCACGACGACGAACTGCTTAAAATGGCAAAAGGTATGCTTCGACCCGTTGGGCATCCAAGCATGTTCCTCAAATGGAAACCCTCGAGCCCTGCACTGTCGAACGCTTGCTCCGTCAGCCGGTCGCCCATTCCCCTGCAAATGATGAAAGCAAACGTGGCTAGCGGTGTACATGCCAGCGAAGGAGGAGGCCATGCCTCTGCCCCTCTCCCGGTCACACTGTAGCTGCGGCGGAGGTGACGTCCACGACAACGGCATTCGACACGGTGACCCCATCAACGTTAGCAACGGCAACTGCGAACAGAACAAAAAAGCCATAGAAATGGGAAGCTTGCTTCCCTGCTCTCCATATAAATACAAGCCCCAGGCAAGAAGCAACAGAGGAGGGACGCTCTACTGGCGGTGAAGCCCTGCTCCGAAGTGTGAAGAGAGATAAGAGGGTGAAAGAAAGAAGGAGAGGTGAGGGGAAGAGAGCTCGGTTCCCCCCTTTGTCTTTGCATTTCCTTCTGCCCCTTTGATTTCCTTTTGGTGATCTTCACGTGTAGACCTTTGTCTTCGTATTCCCCTTCAATGTAATCGGAGTTCGGTCTGTTGTGGAATGAAAGGAAAACTCCCCTTTGGGAGATTTTTGATGCCCCAATCCCCCTCAATACTCAGCCCATAGTGGCTCTCTCTCTTTTTTTTACCGCCGTGTTCTTGTGTCGACTTCGGCTCTCACGTGGTCTTCAGCCACGCGATCACGGCAACCCTCGGGTCGTCGGAGTTCCTTTGTAGGCTGGCCCTCAGGATCTCCGGCCCCGAACGGGGGAGTCGACACGATCGCAACAACCCATGGGTCACCGGTTTCCCTTGTAGGCTAGCCCTCGGGATCTCCGGCCCCAAATGGGGTAACTTTACTGGTGTCGTTGCTTAGCACGCACCGGGATGTTTCGGGGCCGTCGGAGTTCTCTCCGCATGGCGCGCCCCATATTTTTCCCCCAGACCCTTCCGATCTAGGGGAGGTGCTGCCCGATTTTCGTCAGGGTCAAGAACACCAAGAACAATGAATGAATGTATCATAGAATTTGCCTACGGGTGAAAGAGAAGAAACACACAGTAAAAACTCTGTGAACTGAACCCCCCGAATAAAACAGTTAAACCTCTTGCTCACTCACCTTAACAAACCAACAACGATGCTTAAACCTTCATCCTATTGATCTAGGGTGTCAATCGAGCAATTAATCTAACTATTGATCCTTCTGTAGGCCATAGAATCAAGAACAGAAAGCAAAACAGGCCCACAGAACGAATAAGAAAACTCAAGAGACGATGTCCCGGCGTGGCCTAACCCGGCGCGGTCACCCCTCACCGCGCCGATTTAACACCACCCTCGTAACCTCCCATCTCCCTTGAATGCTAAAACGGCGCGCCCCCGTGGGAGCCTCTCTATCCGGCGCGCCCTACTGCCTTGCTTAACCATTAAAACGGCGCCCCTTGGCCTCCCTTAAACCGGCGCGCCCTTCAGCCCCTTGTAGTATCTCTAAAACGGCGCCCCTTAACCGGCGCCCCCCCCCCCTTGAACTCCTTTAAACCGGCGCGCCCATGGATGCCTCTACCCGGCGCGCCCCCCCCTTCATATCTTGACCCGACGCCCCTTATCCGGCGCGCCCATCTTCTTGCAACCTGCCAACACGGCGTGCTAAAAGAAAACTAAAAGAATGGAAGGAAGAAAGAGAACTATTGAAACTAAAGAATAAACCAGAGGATAAGGATTAAATCAATGAACAAAATGGAAAGAATGGAATGGGAATAAAACACTTAACTCAATGATCGGAACAATGACAATAGCATACCCGCGCCTTAACCAAATTTTGTTCCGGGGGCGCTGCCCCCGAAAACCCCCGCAAGGGGCGTTGCCCCCTTGACCCCCACGACCTGACCGGGCAGGTCGAACCCCGCGACCTGACCGCGCAGGTCGATCCGCGTGCGAGGGCGCACATTGTCGAGTTTTGGCCTTACACTTAACGACCCGCTCCCCCGGACTGTGTGATGATGCCCCGTGGTATCGGACATGGACCTCGGGATCCCCGACATGGTCATGATCCGTGCACCTCTTGGGCCGATAGTTCATCAAATTGACCCACTTCTTCCGGGATCCGATCCCGCACCCACATGAAACGTGCCGTACCTACGGTAGATATCCGAATGTCTTTGTTGTTACCTTCGATGCTTCGAATATGAACTCTCGACCGAATACTGGATGGTCCTTAGTGACTGATATATATATATATATATATATATATATATATATACCGGGATCTAATCCCGCACTTTCATTAAATTCGCCGCACTCGCAGCAAGTATTTGTACGGTTTTTGAACACCGTTTTACATACCGACGCGGAGGGTTTAAATCATGTCAACCCAACTCGCATGCTTTAATGAAAAACGATCTTTAGGTCATTTGACCCCTTTTCTTGGCGATTAATCAGAGGTCTTCCCTTTCTCCGAGGGGATGTAATTAACGTCGTGGCCTTTATGGCGCGGCGGGTCTCCAGTCCCGACCCGATATCCACAATCGTCTGATCAGTCAGATGGAGCGCACCCCGGGCTTCGGACCACTCCAGTCTCGAAGCCCGAACACATTGTCACCTAGGTGACTGGCACGCCCTCGCACTAGATAAACCGATAAAAAGACCACCGATATCCCGATACTTTCACCCTTACGAAACCTAGTGCGTTCCACACAAGGTCACTGAACAAGATGAGAGTCCAAAGACAAATATTCAGTTGGTACCTTCTAGACCAACAAGGATGAAGTTACAGACACGAACGGGCTGCTAATGGACTCAAGCGACTGAGCTGGAGGGCTGACGAATCGACCCGGACTGAACTGGGGGGCTGCCCAGCTGGCGGTCGACCGCCAGCATAGGGGAGGTCGACCGCCCCAGCCAGTAGACTCCCGTCTGCAGTTCTATCAGCTACAGGTCGACCGCCAGCCAGTAGCGATCGACTGGATTTCCCAGGGATCATCCGTCAACAGCATTTCTCAGTAGCGGTCGACTGCCAGAAGCTGCAGGTCGACCGCCAGCCCCGAGCCAACCAATGTTGACTTTGTTTTCCACTTCGAAAAGGGCCATTCAACAAGGATTTGTTTAATCCAAAAGTCACCTAATCACCCATGATTTATGGATCTGGTCTGGGGCTTGTCTATAGACCATTCAAAGTCTATAAAATCAATACAAGAGGGTTAGAAACCCTAGTTGATGTAGTTGATGAAGTGAATCAAAGAGAGCTCAAGGGAGGCCATTTCGACGGTATTGTAGCACCTGCGTGAACAGTACTTCGGGCTGGAGTTCTTCATCCTTCCAAGGTGATTCAAGCTCAGATCTGAAGCCAAGCAACCTCCAAGCAAGCAAGAAGCATTCAAGGCTCTCAAAGGTGATCAAAGCTACATCCATACATCTCTTTATCAACTCAAGGAGATTCAAGAAAAGATCAAAGCTACATCCAATATTCTTCTTCATCAACTTAAGGAGATTCAAAGGAAAGATCAAGCTACATCCTATACCTGCTCCATCAACTCAAAAGGATCAAAGGAAGATCAAATCCTCAACAGATTCAAGATCCATCAAACCTCAGACAAGATCTATTCTCTTAAGCATATTTTGTATCTTGTTGAGTGTTTTTCATAAGTTGTTCTTTTTTCATTTCTTTCAAACACTTGAAATTGAGAATCGTCCCTACTGGTGGTTAATAGGAAGGCAATCGGAGGCTGTCCGATTTGCGGTGTTGACGTCCCTACCGGTGGTTAGTAGGAAGGCAATCGGGAGTTCTCCGATCTGTGGTGTAGCCGTCCCTGCCGGCTTTGTGTGTAGGAAGACAGAAAGAGGGTTTTCTCTATTCTGTGGTTTGGGGCGTGTCCCCGGTCAAGCTGTGAGTCAGTAGGAAAGCCTCACCGGGTTTTGGTGAGGGGTGGACGTAGGTTGCGGGGTTGCAACCGAACCACCTTAAAAATCCCTGTGTTGTGGGTTGTTCTTCGTGTGTGATTGCTCTATCTCTTCTACCCCCATTCACAGGTTCGTGTGCTTTCAAACTTGCTTATCTTATTTACACACTCAAGCACTCAGATTTACACCTTCGGTTTTATATGCACCTTAGTTGATCACCACTGAATTCACACACATATGAACTTTGAGTGATCAACATAGCACACACACACGTACGGTTGTTGCAAGCTATTGCATGCTCTGTGCCACTCTACTTAATTCCGCTGTGCATTGTGTCTAAGTGATTCATTCACTTTATAGGAGTGGTTTATCCTTTCGATAGCTAAGAGTTTTAAATTGGCCATAACTTGTGATAGGATCTATTCAACCCCCCCTTCTAGATCCGTTTACACCTCGCGGGACCCAACATGGAGGACAAGTTCGCGGCGGAGATTCTCATCCCGGGTGCCCCCAGTTAGTGCGGTTATGACTGAGGCCACGTACAGGCGGGGGATTCTCAGGGCTTCCGATTTAAATCGATGAATATAGGCCCGTAGTTTTTCCCCTTGCGCCTGTTTGAGGGCCAGGAGCCCCGCTACTGACCTCGGGGGGGCACTTCCGGTGAAACTCTCTTTGAAGACTCGCCCGAATTGCTTGAAGTCTCGGATGGACCCGGGGGCGAGGGCCTGGAACCATGCTTGAGCGCCTTGGACCAGGGTGGTCATGAAGGCTCGGCACTTGATGGCGTCGGATGCTCCGTGCAGGGTCATCAGAGCGTCGAAGTTGTCGTAATGATCGGCCGGGTCGCCCTGGCCGTCGTAGGGCTTGAAGGTAGGGATGGAGGTTCTGGGAGATACCTCTACCTTCAAGATGTGCTCGGAGAACGGGGATTTCTCCTCGTCCTCCGGGAAAGAGGTCTTATGCAGGGCGCGGAGGGCGCGCTCCTGCTCTGCGAATCGCCTCTCAAAATCTCATAGTCGGAGGGATAACTCCGACTGCTGCCGGGTCGTGGGGCTGGGGGGAGCGTCTTGGCGATCTCCGGGAACGTCAGTCTCTGGGTTCCGACGGTGCACCCCCAGTTTTTCTCTCCTCAGCGTGGAGGAAGCCTCTTGCTCCGGAGGCGGAGCATGCGAGGGGCCTCCAATCCTGTTGCGGATTATCTGCTGGCCGCGGAGGGTGAAGCGGCCTCCGGCGGTGTGCTGGGAGATACTCCCGTGGGGAGGGCTCCCTAACGGAGTGCGGGACCTTCCATCCCTAGCCGCCTGGGCCCTCATGAGCTCCATGAGGACATCCAGTTTCGCGTTGAGGGCCTGGAAGGCTTCGACGCCACCGTTGGGTAGTAGCCCTACCGCCGCAGGAGGGGGTGGTGGATCGTCGGCGGGGGTGCTGGCGTTGGAGGGAGGGTTATGTGAGCCCTGAGAGGAACCATTCCCCTCTCGCCGACGGACCTCCTCCCTGAGCTCCTTCGCACCATACTGGCTCTTTGTCCGTTTCCCACAGACGGTGCCAGATGAAGAGGCGTGATCTCGCGCTGGTCCTGAGCGGATGGAGGATCACCGGGTAGTGAACTGCAAGACAAGGAAACAGATCAGGGGGCCCAGGGAGAGTCCCTGGGGAAAACCCTCCGATGCTTAAGTCAGTGGAGCTATGGCGGGAGCAGTAAAGGGAGAAGAGAGTGTGTGCGCGAGATCCCTCTCCACCAGAGGGTGAAGTGGTTCTTGCTCAGGAGCTTTGAGCGTAGGATTGCCCTTACCTTCATCGGAGGGTCTCCCTGGTTTAAATAGTACGCCGTTTCCTGGAGTCCTGTAAGCCGAGGGGTTTCAGGTGGGGGTTACGTCCTCATCGTGGGCTTTTATTGCCTTATCGTGGGAGCGTTATCACCTTGGGGAAGAAGAAGTCCCTTGCCTTCCTGAATTTCTGCCTATTGTGGACTCTTAACGGCTGCAAAGGATAAGCAATCGTCGGCCATTCCGAGCTCGGAGAGGCCAGCCCTATCGGGCGATAGGCTTAGCTCGGAAGAGGATGGGTCGGATGTGTTGGCATACGCCTTCTTCTCCCGGGCGGAGATATGGCTTGGGCCGGACCTTTCCTGTGACCTGACCGACACTCGGGCCCTCCGAGCCTAGAGGCCGCCTAGGAAGGTTGTGTCCTCGAGCGATTTTTTATTGGGCTTTCTTCCCTGAGTGGGCCCTGTGGGCTATCACTTAGGCGAGCTTGGCCTCGTTGGGTCCTGTCGGGCCTAGTCGGTCTGCTCTTTGAATGGGCTACAGAAATCCCCCTCTCCAGAGCCCAATAGTGAAAACGGTCTATCGTGAGACCACTAAGGGGAAGTTGGCAGTCCAATCCTAGACCGCTAAGGCACTGTAGTTCCGTGAGTGGAAGAAAACGTAAAAAGATTGGATTTTTGACACCAAATAACCTAGGATCAACTCTATCTACTAGTTAGATAAGTCTATAAGGTTAGAAGATCGAATTGAAAGCCTAAATAAGACTCTAAGTTCGTTCTAATCCTCAAACCCTAGCTAAAACCTATAAATATGTCCCAGATTTGACCTGTGCGACCCTTACTTTTGGCACGCGTGGAACTAAGGTAAGGAGGATGAATTAGAGGTAAGTTCCTTCAAGGAATTTGTTTATTTCACTTAGAACTAATTACCCTATGATTTTCGTTCTAGGAGATCATGCCTACATGGAGTTAGACTCTTTCAAAGTTACTGATTCTACATTAAGAACTCAGGAATTAGTGCATCCGACTCAAGAAGATCAAGGAATCCAAAGCCCTAAACAAGGTATTTAGTAGAAGTGTCTTTAGAACTTTATGTTCCCTTTCATATCTTCTATCTACTCTCCAAATTTCACGTCCATAGGTCAAGGGAATCAGGAGATAGAGGGACGTGAAGTTGCTAATTTAGTACAAGAACAGACAGAATTAGGGCTGACTTCCAGTCCAAAATTGACACTCTAGAAGCACTGATTAAGGTAGGTTATCTCATGAATGGCTCAAACTTTATGTCAGGAATAAAATCCCTCTTGTTTCAATTAATTTCATGCATTGTACCCCGTGAATTTCATGTTTTATTAAGACTATGCATCTAGGCTACTCTTCATGCAAAATTCTTAGCCTTAATGAAGTAAAAATGGAAATTCCTTTTTGATCATACAAACCTATGCATATTGTTGGCCTATATATGACCTATCATGATTGTGGGAGTTATATATGTTGATTTCCATACATGATGTCTCTTAGATTAACATTTTTGTATTATTTTCATTGAACTCGGCTTTATGCAGGAAGAGACAGTCTTCCTGTAGACCGCTAGAGAATCTAGCGGTCGTACGATAGACCGCTAACCGTTAGTGACGGTCCTGTATTAGACCATTTTATGTTCTGATTTCTGTAATGTTGTAAATCCGATACATATTGCAGATTATCCATGATTAGTATATGTTAAGCCTAGTTAGCTAAGTTTTATTCCTGGTTTCAATTTTGGTTTCATATACTTAGTTATATTAACTATTCATCATGATAGATTTCATGTTTTCATACACATTGGTATTATTTTAACTTAAGTTAATTTATGACCAAAAATCATATATTTTGTAGTAAATACATGTTTGAAATGATAGATGATTCATGTTTTAACTTGATCATTGATTTATCATGATTTTCTCTCTCTTCTAAGAGTCATTTTCTTAAGTACATGGAACATATCCTGGTATGTTGTCATTAGTTACACTATTGCACATTAGGTACACAATCTTAGACTTGATGACCTCACCTTTGGATATTCCTTCCAACGGTCTAAGAAATTTTGTTTCAAGGCCTCCGTAAAACTCCTTAAGCCTGGGATTCCCTCCAAGACGCCGAGCTAGTTGTCTCATTAAAGCCCATAGTTTAGAAAGCACTTATACTGGTGTTTTATGCATTCTAGAACTTAGTGGTCATCTGGTTGATTGCCAGAGTCTGCTAGCGGCCCTGCATTTGACCGCTAACGGATCCTATACGGTTCTCCACTAGACCGCTAAAGACTCCAGATATTCTATTTTCAAAATACCAAACTGTCTTAATTAACGGTTCTGAACTAGACCGCCAGGAGCAATAAACGGTCCAATAAATGACCGCTAGCTTACTGAGTTTGATTAACCCGGGGTTTGACTCAAGGGTTGATTTTCCTATGTTCCTAGATGGTCCAATTGATTATCTAGAACCTGTCACATTATTTCAAAGATACCTAAGTAATTTTGAAAGATATGAAATATACCGTTATGCTACTGATTTATTTCCATGGCATGACCTAGTTATTAAATTCATTTATTGAAATCTCTTATTCTCAATAGAACGTTCTTATTTTTGGTTACCTTATCATGGAACTATAGCTGAAATTTTACTTTCTTGGCCATATTATTGTTATAACGTGGAAGTAGCTTGATTTATACGTGAAGATGTAGTTCGAGCACTGATTGTGTTCAAGGGCTCTATGCTAGTCCCCTCGGCTGATTGTCGAAAACATACTGTAAACCATGGGGTAGCATGCTACAGGCGTCGCATTACGTTGGGAGTACTTTCTCTATAAATAAGTGAAATATCCACGGGGTGATCCACATAAATTCACGAAGTACTTGTTACTAAGTGAAAAGTACATTCTTGCTTGTTACATTACTTTCTAGTACATTCTTGGTACATTCTTGAAATGGCCAAAACCTACATTCTTGTTATATACTTGATCGAATCATATTCTCATATCTCGTACTTGATCATATCTTATTACTTGGATTTATTTGCATGTTTCATTGTATTTGCATGATTTATCTTATTCTTTAGAGCTAAGATGCTAATAACTTAAATTTGCCAATCATGTTGATACGAAGATACCTACTGGGAAAGTGTGCTCATTACCCTACTTTTCATTCTTTTTTAGGAAATTCTAGTGGGGCAGATTCGGATTTCTCGAGTGATGGATCCGAGAGCGATTAAAGGACATATGATCGAGAGAAGCCTTAGTTATCAATCTCTAGTCGAGTCAAGATGTAATTTTAATTTTCTTGAGTCTAGAAATGAGAATCAAAAATCTTGTGTACTTTGAGAATTATCTTATGAAGAAATAAAATTGAACGTTTTAGCAAATTACTTGTGCAATTACTCTTATGTGTGATTGTCTTGCGCTCTGATTATATTGCTTGCTTGAGGCTTACCATGCCGGCTGTTCACGTTCTCGATTGTTTCCGCTGCATAATCTCGGGGCGTGGCAGTTAAGGTGGTATCAGAGCACTAGGACTAGAAGTCCTAGGGAAAAGTCATGTCATGGGTTAAGTCTAAGGTTTAAGGACCCACACCTATGAAACTAGGAAAGAAATTCCCAATCTATGAGAGGAATTGGGTAGAACCGGGGATGAGATAGAAATTAGAAATTATTTCTAAGGACTAACCTCACTCATTCCATTAGAATTAACAAACTCATTACTCTTCTCAGGTACCTCATTCTTACGATGGCTCATCACGTGGACTGGAACGGTATGCAAGAGAACGTTATGGGTCTTACTCAAACGTTACAAACTATGTCTCAAGCCGGCACGGGGGCAAGAGCGGGAGACTTACATTGTAACTTTCGGAGCTTAAACCCTCCATGATTTTTGGGTTCCTCTAATCTAGATGAAGCCGAGAATTGGATATATTAGATGAATCGCATCTTTGGAGTTATGCAATGTACGGATCAGCAGAAGGTCTGTTTGTCAACATTCCAATTAAATAAAGATGCTCGTACGTGGTGGAAGTCTGTTCCTGCACCACCAGCTGATGCACCTCATCCGTGGGAAGGTTTCCTTACGCTTTTTCGAGCCCGGTACTTCTCCGAACATGTTAAGGAGAGGAAGGCTATGGAATTCGCTTCGTTGCATCAAGGCATGATGACTGTAGCGGAGTATGAACTCCAATTTTCTAAGCTGGTGCCTTATGCTCCTCACTTGGTTAGCACCAGCTTGTTAAAGGCTAACTGATTTATGGATGGTTTGAGGCCCGAATTTATCCAACAACTTGGGACTCAGAATATCCGTACGTATTCGGAGATGGTCCAAAGGGCACATCTATGCTAGAGGACCTTGGAAAAGGTCAAGAAATTAAAAGTCAAGAGAGAAGAGCCTAGCTGAAGGTCTGATCGGCATGAAAAGAAAAGAAAGTTTAGTATCACGGAACCCTACAAATCCCGTGATAGCAAGAAGAGATCCCGGAATGGGAGTGGTAGTGGCTACCACAAGAATAAGAAAGTCAAGGAAGAAAACAATCAAGTTGCGACGGCTTGTACTTTCTATGAGAAGTTCGGTCATTCGGCCGGAGAGTGCTGGAAGTGCCTTGGTGCTTGTCTACGATGTGGCAGTCGAAAGCACCGTATGCCGGATTGCCCCCTTATGAAGGAACAATCTTCCAGTGGTGGACGTAAGCATCAGGCTCGTCTCAATGCTATCCTGGAAGAGGAAGAAGCGCCCAAGAATGATGAGCTAATGGAAGGTACTATCCAAATCTATTCTCATCCTGCATTCATACTATTTGATACTGGTGCTTCCCATTCCTTTATATCCAATTATTTCATGAAAAATTTACGTATTTCATCAGTTCCTCCACCTTCGGACCTTGATATTACTACACCTTTAGGTCCCGGAACCAAACTTACAAACTATTATCCTGATAGTGAAGTAATGGTAGAAGGTCACAATCTTCCTGCAAATCTCGTATGCCTTGATATGGAGGGCTACGATGCTATTTTAGGCGTGGATTGGCTTGTAGACCACGATGCCTATATAAATTTCCGCAACCAAATTATCTCTTTTCAGAAACCTGGTCTTCCAAGGTTTTCCTTCCTTGGTATCAAATATAGGAAGCATCCTGCCATTATTTCATCTCTGCATGCTTGCAAACTAATGTCGCAAGGATGTGAAGCTTTTCTTGCTTCCGTAATCATCACCGAGTCTAAAGAGATCGTCTTAGAAGACATTCCTATAGTGAATGAGTTTCCCTATGTATTCCCATCAGACTTGCCCGGTTTACCGCCCGATAGGAAAGTAAACTTCTTCATTGAACTCATTCCCGGAGCAGCACCTGTTTCAATAGCTCCCTACAAGATGTCCGCCACAGAACTCAAGGAATTGAAGAAACAGCTTCAGGAATTATTAGACAAGGGTTTCATTTGACCTAGCACATCCCCTTGGGGTGCGCCAGTTCTATTCGTCAAGAAGAAGGATGGATCTCTCAGGCTATGTATCGATTACCGGCTACTGAATCAACTTACTATTAAGAATAAATATCCATTGCCGCGTATCGATGAACTCTTTGATCAGATTTCTAGAGCAACATATTTCTTCAAGATAGACCTCAGGTCAGGTTATCATTTGCTCAAGATCAAAGATGAGGACATACACAAAACTACTTTTCGGAGTAGATATGGCCACTATGAATTTATGGTAATGCCGTTCGGGTTAACCAATGCTCCGGCATCTTTTATGCAACTTATGAATAATGTCTTTAGGCCTTATCTTGACCAATTTATAGTCGTCTTCATTGATGATATTCTTATTTACTCCAAAACAAAGGAAGAACATGAAGAGCACTTAAGGATAGCCTTGCAAACACTAAGAGAGCACAAACTCTAAAGTGTCTTTCCTTGGCCATATTATTTCAAAGGAGGGTATCACTGTCGATCCTTCTAAAATAGAAGCTGTTAAAAATTGGAGCCGACCGACGACTGTGTCCGAAGTCAGAAGTTTTCTAGGTCTGGCTGGTTATTACAGGAGATTTATTAATGATTTTTCTAAGATTGCTGTTCCTTTGACTAGAGTTACAAGAAAGGAGAATCCTTTTATATGGTCGAAGGATTGCGAGGAGAGTTTTGAAACTCTTAAAGAACACCTTACCACTGCACCTATATTAATATTACCAATAGAAGGTGGTGGTTTTGAAGTTTATACGGATGCGTCTAGCATTGGTCTAGGATGCGTCCTTAAGCAAAATGGAAAGGTGATTTGCTATTCCTCAAGGTAGTTAAAGCGTCATGAAGAAAATTACCTTGTACATGATCTGGAATTAGCTGCGGTTATATTCGCATTGAAGATTTGGCGACATTACCTTTATGGGGAGAAATTAACTATATTTTCGGACCACAAAAGTCTGAAGTATCTTTTCACCCAGAAGGAGTTGAATATGCGACAACGCAGATGGTTAGAGTATCTCAAGGACTTCGACTTTATTATCCAATATCATCTAGGAAAAGCGAATGCAGTAGCTGATGCTCTTAGTAGAAAACCAATGGCAACTCTAGCAAGCCTCCGGAAAGGTATAACTTGTCTTATTGAAGAATTTTCTCATTTACATCTTGATATTGATAGAGAAGGAGAAGGAGGTATGATTGCCAACATAAGGTCTCAACCTACACTGATCGAGGACTTAGTCAAATTGCGAGAAAATGACCCTACATTGATGGAGATTAAGGGTAATATCGATCAGAGACCGAAATTTTCTATCACAAATGATGGAAGACGGTTATTTAAGGATCGAATTTATGTGCCAAATCATGATGACACTAAGAAATTGATCATGGAAGAGGGTCACAAATCAAGATATGTTACTCACCCTAGTGCTACCAAGATGTATCAAGATTTGAAAAGAAACTTTTGGTGGCCCAAAATGAAAAGAAAAGTAGCAGATTTTGTGTCCCGATGTCTCACTTGTCAACAAGTAAAAGCGGAACATTTAAAACCCGCTGATAAATTACACCCCTTGAATATTCTCGAGTGGAAATGGGAAAGTATAGGGATGGATTTCATCATGGGTTTACCTAAGACAAAAGGAGGACATGATGGTATATGGGTGATCATAGACCGATTGACTAAATCTGCACATTTTCTACCAATCAAAAGTCCATGGTCTATGGATGTACTAGCAGCATTATACATGAGGGAGATTGTTAAATTACATGGTGTCCCTGTTACCATCATATCCGACCGAGACACTCGGTTTACATCATAATTCTGGAAGGGTCTACAACATTCACTAGGGACCTGACTTAACTTTAGCACTGCATGCCATCCACAAACTGATGGTCAAATTGAAAAGACAAATCAAGTGGTGGAAGATATGCTCAGGGCATGTGCTATAGACTTTGGAGGAAGTTGGCACAATCACTTCCCTCTGGTAGAATTTGCCTACAATAATAGCTACCAAGCTAGCATACAAATGGCACCATTCGAGACTTTATATGGAAGAAGCTGTCGGTCACCTATTTGCTGGAATGAAGTAGGAGAAAGATAATTTTTTGGTCCCGATATCATTAGGGATACTACCGAGAAGATGAAGCTTATTCGAGAAAGACTTTATATGGCCCAAGACAGACAGAAGTCATATGCAGATAATCGAAGACGCGACCTAAAATTTCAAGTAGGGGACCATGTGTTTCTCAAGATTTCCCGAGGTCGGGGTATTTGAAGGTTTGGTATTAAGGGCAAGCTTACTCCAAGATTCATTGGCCCCTTTGAGATTCTCGAAAGGGTTGGTGAAGTCGCATATCGAATTGCTTTACCCCCTCAACTATCGGAAGTCCATGATGTATTTAATGTCTCAATGCACAAGAAGTATGTACCTGATCCATTTCATGTCATCACTTACGATAATCTGGAGATCAAAAAGGACTTGACATACAAGCAAAACCCAATCAAGATCATTGAACGAGAAATACGACAATTGCGGAATAAAACTATTCCTATGGTCAAGATCCAGTGGACAAAAGCAGGGGAAACATGGGAAACCGAAGAAGCCATGCGCAAGAGATTTCCAGAAATATTTGAATGTAAGTACACTCTCCATAAATCCATGCATTAAATTTGCGGATAAATTCTTTTTAAGTGGGGGAGGGTGGAACGCCCGAGAATTTTCTAGGAATTTTTTAGATTTAAAATAAAATTATTAAAGCATTTAAATGGGTTATTAATTGAATTAAAATGAATTCAATCTAATTATTGAAGCCCTACATAAATCCAAGAGGATGAGGCCCATATAATAAACTCAATAGGCCCAAAAGGATGTTTTGGATGTTAGCCCATATTCTAGAAGCTAGGAATTGGTGTAATCACAGAATTAAGGAGATAATTACTCTTTGGGATATAAATAAAAGGATAATAATAGGGATAATATCAAAAGAGTTTGAAGTATTTCAAATTCGGAGCCCAATAGTGAAAACGGTCTATCGCGAGACCGCTAAGGGGAAGTTGGCGGTCCAGTCCTAGACCGCTAAGGCACTGCAGTTCCGTGAGTGGAAGAAAACGTGAAAAGATTAGATTTTTGGCATCCAAATCACCTAGGATCAACTCTATCTACTAGTTAGATAAGGCTAGAAGGTTAGAAGATTGAATTGAAAGTCTAAATGTGACTCTAAGTTCGTTCTAATGCTCAAACTCTAGCTAAAACCTATAAATAGGTCCCAGAGTTGACTTGTGCGACCCTTACTTTTGGCATGCGTGGAACTAAGGTAAGGAGGACAGATTAAGGGTAAGTTCCTAGGAATTTGTTTATTTTACTTAGAACTAATCACCCTCCGATTTTCTTTCTAGGAGATCAAGCCTACAGGGAGTTAGAGTCTTCCAAAGTTGTTGATTCTACATTAAGAACTCAGGAATTAGTGCATCCGACTCAAGAAGATCAAGGAATCCAAAGCCCTAAATAAGGTATTTAATAGAAGTGTATTTAAAACTTTATGTTCCCTTTCATATCTTCTATCTACCCTCAAAATTTCACGTCCATAGGTCAAGGGAATCAGGAGATAGAGGGATGTGAAGTTGCTGATTTAGTACAAGAACGGACAGAATTAGGGCTGACTTCCAGTCCAAAATTGACACTCTAGGAGCACTGATTTAGGTAGGTTATCTCATGGATGGCTCAAACTTTATGTCAGAAATAAAAGCTCTCTTGTTTCAATTAATTTCATGCATTGTACGCCATGAATTTCATGCTTTATTAAGACTATGCATCTAGGCTACTCTTCATGCATAATTCTTAGCCTTAATGAAGTAAAAATAGAAATTCCTTGTTGATCATACAAACCTATGTATATTGTTGGCCTATATACGACCTATCATGATTGTGGGAGTTATATATGTTGATTTCCATACATGATGTGTCTTATATTAGCATTTTTGTATTGTTTTCATTGAACTCAGTTTTATGTAGGGAGAGACAGTCTTCCTGTAGGCCGCCAGAGAATCTAGCAGTCGTACGATAGACCGCTAACCGTAAGTGACGGTCCTGTATTAGACCGTTTTATGTTCTAATTTCTGTAACGTTGTAAATCCAATACATATTGCAGATTAGCCATGATTAGTATATGTTAAGCCTAGTTAGCTAAGTTTTATTCCTGGTTTGAATTTTGGTTTCATATACTTAGTTATATTTACTATTCATCATGATATATTTCATGTTTTCATGCACATTAGTATTATTTTAACTTATGTTAATTTATGACCAAAAATCATATATTTTGTAGTAAATACATGTTTCAAATGATAGATGATTCATGTTTTAACTTGATCATTGATTTATCATGATTTTCTCTCTCTTCTAAGAGTCATTTTCTTAAGTATATAGCACATATCCCGGTATGTTGTCATTAGTTACACTATTACACATTAGGTACACAATCTTGGACTTGATGACCTCTCCTTTGGATATTCCTTCCAACGGACTAGAAATCTTGTTTCAAGGCCTCCGTAAGACTCCGTGAGCCTGGGATTCTCTCAAGGACGCCGAGTTAGTTGTATCATTAAAGCCCATGGTTTAGAAAGCACTTATACCGGTGTTTTATGAATTCTGGAACTTAGCGGTCATCTGGGTGACTGCTAGAGTCTGCTAGTGGCCCTGCATTTGACCGCTAACGGATCCTAAACAGTTCTCCACTCGACCGCTAAAGACTCCAGCTATTCTGTTTTCAAAATACTGAACTGTCTTAATTAACGATCCTGAACTAGACCGCCAGAAGCAATAAACGGTCCAGTAAACGACCGCTAGCTTACTGAGTTTGATTAACCCAGGGTTTGACTCAAGGGTTGATTTTCCTATGTTCCTAGATGGTCCAATTGATTATCTAGAACCTGTCACATTATTTCAAAGATACTTAAGTAATTTTGAAAGATATGAAATGTACCGTTATGCTGCCGATTTATTTCCATGGCATGACCTAGTTATTAAATGCATTTATTGAAATCTCTTATTCTCAATAGAAGCGTTCTTATTTTTGGTTACCTTATCCTAGAACTATAGTTGAAATTATATTTTCTTGGCCATATTATTGTTATCACGTGGAAGTAGCTTGATTTATACTTGAAGATGCAGTTCGAGCACTAATTGTGCTCAAGGGCTCTATGCTAGTACCTTCGGCTGATTGTTGGAAACATACTATAAATCATGGGGTATAATGCTACTGGCGTCGCATTGCGCTGGGAGTAATTTCTCTATAAATAAGTGAAATATCCACAGGGTGATCCACATAAATTCATGAAGTACTTGTTACTAAGTGAAAAGTACATTCTTGCCTGTTACATGACTTTCTAGTACATTCTTGTTACATTCTTGAAATGGCCAAAACTTATATTCTTGTTATATACTTGATCGAATCATATTTTCATATCTCGTACTTGATCATATCTTGTTACTTGGATTCATTCGCATGTTTCATCGTATTTGTATGATTTATCTTATTCTTTAGAGCGAAGATGCTAATCACTTAAATTTACAATCATGTTGATACGAAGATACCTACTGGGCAAGTGTGGTCATTACCCTACTTTCTAATCTTTTTCAGGAAATTATAGTGGGTCAGATTCAGATTTCTCGAGTGATGGATCCGAGAGCGGTTAAAGGACATATGATCGAGAGAAGCCTTAGTTATCAATGTCTAGTCGAGTTAAGATGTAATTTTAATTTTCTTGAGTCTAGAAATGAGAATCAAAAATCTTGTGTACTTTGGGAATTATCTTATGAAAAAATTGAAGGTTTTAGCGAATTACTTGTGCAATTACTCTTATGTGTGATTGTCCTGCGCTCTGATTATATTGCTTGCTTGAGGCTTACCATGTCGGCTGTTCACGTTCTCGATTGTTTCCGCTGCATAATCTCGGGGCGCGACACATTTCCTCATAGTGTGGACCCCGATTGACTCCCCTAAAGAATGAATATCGATGATCGTGGCATGCGACAATAGCTTAAGCCCACATCTTGGCGACGAGATCATGGCAAGAGTTATGAAAAAAATCAGCTTGCATTGGTTGGGTCGACCCAGCCTCAGAGGAGAACCCATGTGATGGTGACTAGGATCAATTGGGTTCAACCTTGCATTTTGAATTCCATGTGCCTGCTTCCTAGGGCAGTGATGAAACAAGTGACTGTAGCCAATCCAGTGATGTGTGTATAATACACATCCCAGATCTGCATCTGTGCAAGGGCAGTTGCTATCACTTGTATGGTGCGTCGACGCACCTTTTTGATTGGAGTAGCCATCCCGAGCTCTGATGCCTCATGATCCCGCTAATCATCCTCCTGCATGTCCATTCACATACGCATTATGCACCTCCCTATGCATTATGCACATCCCTGCATGCTAAGTGCACAATAAACCCCCCCTTGCATGCATGAATTCCAAAAATAAAAAATTTGAGCTTCATTTTCTCACAAAGTTGAGCTTCATTGTCTTTCCTTTTACATTATAAAGCTTTGATGTTCTTCATTTGAATTGTCCCGTTTAGAGAACATTGTTGCATTTGCTTAGAAAAGCCAAGAAATCTGACCGGATCATTTAGATAATGCCTTGTTATGTCTATAAGGGGATTGGTAAATTATAGTGTACTTTGACTGTTATTTCTAGAATACAGAGCTCCATTTGTAACAGCCGACTTATAGCAAAAGGTAAATACCCCTAAATTTCTTCCTGTGATTTCAAACTTTATGGATTTTAATTGCATATAAATGTGTTTTTAAATCTGATTTTAACTTAAAAATGATGGTTGATCTGCCTAAAAAATGTGGATTATTTAGCTTTGATGTTCTTCATTTGAATGTTTTTTAAAATTAGATGTTGTTTAATTCGATGTATGCATAATGATAAGTGAGATGTTATTTAATTTTATGTGATATAATTACATGGGATATTCCCGGTGAGCTGAGGTGCATGGGTGTGACCTAACATTACACACAGCTCAGGAGAGCGTGTTAAACCCGTGTCAATGAACCTTCCCGTTCAAGACTTTGGGATTGATGTGTATGTTCCAATTTTTTTAATAGAATGTATATATCTACCTTAAAGTCTTGAATTGTCCCGATTGGACAGTCTGTGAATGTTTGATCGCACTTAGGCAGTCATTTACTATATGTGTTTATATGTGTTTGTATGGTTTGTTGAGAATTTTGTTTGCGTCTTCTCACTCTTCTCTGGTATACCTTTATTGATTTTGAATGTTTTCTTAACCACTTACTAGTAAGTGTTTAGGAAAATTTCAATATCAATAAATATTTTTGGTATATCGGAGAAGTGTGGGGCGATGCTGCCAAAATTTTTAGCAAATCGTACAACATATATAGTAAGTGATTGTGCGATCAAACCTTCATGGATGGGTTAAAAAGTGATAATCTAAATAATAGTCCTATTCCATCTGTAAATGGTCTATGGCGAACGATGTATGGAAAGGGTCGGGCTTATTTTCGTGAGTAATGATTTCAAAGTTATTTGTGTACTAACATTTAGTGGGTGCAGGCAAAATGTTGACAGATCATTCATGGATGTATCATAGAATAGTTGATCGGGTGGTGTCTGTTGAGTTTAAACATGGAGTTGAGAGTTTCATTCATTTTGCATTGGGGAATCCAAATGCAGCAATAGACTGCGACGGTCACAATCGATGCCCTTGTTCAAGTTGTCGAAACTTGAGGTGGCGTTCACCATGGGATGTGCAATATAATTTGTATAAGAAAGGGTTCATAGATGATTATATGAATTGGACGTGTCATGGTGAGGATGCCTTGTCGTATGAGCACAACAATATTATAGGCACAAGTGGGTACGTGGATATGGTTGTAGATGCTGCTGGTCCAAGTTTTAATGTTCATAAGGAACATGCATACATGGAAGAAGCGCCGAATAAGACAGCCGAAAGATTTTATCAACTACTTAGGGATGTTGATGAGCCGCTGTGGGATAGTTGTGAAAAGCACACTCGGTTGTCTGCAGTCTCACAGTTGTTGAACTTGAAATCTGAATTTCACATTAGTGAGACTTATTTTGACCGTTTCCTCCTCTTGATCAAGAGTATGTTGTCTCGAGAGAGAAGTTGCCAGAAACTTTTTACCGTGCAAAAAAGATGGTCAATGAGCTAGGGCTTGGATATGTGAAAATAGATGCATGCCCGAATCACTGTATGTTATATTACAAAGAGGATGTAGATAAGATATCATGTTCTATTTGTCATCATGACAGATTCAAACCTAAGAGAGGGGACAATTCATAGCAAAACGATGTACCTTACAAGGTATTACGATACTTCCCTCTTACGCCTAAGCTGTAGCGGCTGTATATGTCCTCAAAGATGGCTCGACATATGACATGGCATATCGAAAGAGTACGCCGTGCCGATGATATAATCAGTCATCCTGCCGATGGTGAAGCTTAGACTCACTTCAGTCATACTCATCTTGCATTCTCAAAGGAGCCACGTAATGTTAGGTTGGGTTTATGCACAGATGGTTTTAATCATTTGGTGGTTCAGTGGCGTCTTACTTTTGTTGGCCAGTGTTTATGACACCGTACAACCTTCCGTCGAACATGTGCATGAAGCGAGAAAATTTATTTTTATCCTTATTAGTTTCAGGTCCAAAAAGTCCTGAAATTTTTTTTGACATATATCTCAGACCGTTGATTGATGAACTAAAATTTTTAAGGACTAATGAAGTTATTACTTATGATGCATGTAGGAAGCAATTTTTTTTTATGAAGGCTGCACTGATGTGGACAATAAGTGACTTCCCTGCATATGGAATACTATCTAGTTAGAGCACACATGGGAGGTTAGCATGTCCTTAGAAGATACTAAATCATTTGTATTGAAACATGGTGGAAAAGCATGCTGGTTTGATTGCCATCGGCGGTTTCTACCACGTGACCATCCTTTCCGAAGGCAAAGGGACTCATTTCTGAGAAACACTATTGAAATGGATGAAGCAGATTTACAATGGGTATCTGGTCGACATATGGCGGCACGAGTGCAAAATTTTTCAGATGTAGTACAACTGTCCGGTAGCACATGACAACTCCCTCGATTTGGAAAGGATCACAACTGGAACAAGAAAAGTATTTTCTGGGAATTGCCATATTGGTCAACTCTTCTAGTACGACACAATCTGGATGTCATGCATATCGAGAAGAATGTTTTTGATAATGTGTTCAACATGATCCTGAACATAAAAGGTAAAACAAAGGACAACACCAAAGCGCGTATGGACTTGAAGATGCTTTGTAAACGTCTAGAACTAGAACTGCAGATTGTACATGAAAAAATTGTGCAGCCTAAAGCAACTTATGTGCTTAGCGATAAACAAATCAAGGAAGTGTGTTAGTGGTTGAAACAGTTGAGATTCCCAGATGGATATGTGTCCAACATATGTCGTTGTGTGAATGTTAATGAGGGGAAAATATATGGACTAAAAAGTCATGACTGTCATGTGTTCATGGAGAGGCTAGTGCCCATTGCATTCCATGACTTGTTGCCAAAGCCTGTATGGGGAGCACTGACCGAGCTGAGTCAGTTTTTCAAAATTTTATGTGCATCGGAACTCATACTTCGGGATGTGCAAACTATTGAAGATAATGTGGTCACGACAGTTTGCATGCTAGAGAAGATATTTCCTCTAGGCTTCTTCGATTCGATGGAGCACCCGATTATTTATTTGCCATACGAGGCTAGAGTCGGAGGGCCAGTACAATTTTGATAGATGTACCCATTTGAGAGGTATGTGAGATTTTTTTTTCTTTTGGGCGCTACATGTGTATGATATTCATGTCATTGTCAACTGAATTGTTGTTGTAGGTGCATGCATGAATTAAAAATGAAAGTTCACAATAAGGCGAAGGTGGAGGGTTCGATTATTGTGGCATATATGATTGAAGAAATTTTGAACTTCTGTTCGATGTACTTTGAGCCAGAGATTCAAAGTCGTCATACTCGACCTCCACGTAATGATGATGGGGGAGTTGCTGATTTATCCGATCGGCTCTCTATATTTAAGCATCCTGGACGTGCATTCAGACATTGCCTGACTCGGACGCTCGAAGATAGAGAATTGTACGCCGTAGAGATATATGTTCTTCTGAATTGTACAGAGATTGAACCCTATGTTGAGTAAGTTATTAACTCACATTTCCTTATGTACACAAGTTATTTATCCTTCTTCTTGCTATTTAAGGTAGCAGCGTATTCATATTATAGACAATTTGATTCAGAATTAGTACAAAAATATCCAAATATCCAGGATGTGGAGGTTGAAAAAGAACGTGAGAAGTTTTTTGCCAAATGGCTGAGATATCGAGTTAGTGTCGATCGTTGAATTTATACGTTCCAATTTACTTATATTGAGGTAAATGTTAATATTTTAACTATTTTGATTTACATATAGGTTGAACAAGGTCTTATTTCTGATGAAAGAGTACAGGAGTTAAGTTATGGCCCCTTAAAAGTTACACGTGCCTATCCAGGATATATTGTGAATGGATACAGATTTCACACGAGGGATTATGGACAAAATAAGTCTACGATGAACAGCAGCGTATGTGTTAAGGGAAGTGCATATAATGAAAATAAACTAGACTACTATGGTATTCTTGAGGAAGTCATTGAATTGCAGTATCTGGGACAAGACAATCATGTATTCCTATTTAAGTGTCATTGGTTTGATCCTAATTCTGTTCGACATGACAAAACATATGGAATTGTCCATGTCAAACATAGGTCTAAACTTAATATATATGAACCGTTCATTTTGGCCACACAAGCCCAACAAGTGTATTATTCAAGCTATTCATCCTCCGAGAATAAAGATTGGTGGGCAGTTTATAGGGTTAAAGTAAGACTTTTTCCCACTTATGACTTGAATCTGAGTGAAACTGTTTCAGAGGATGCCAATGTCGAATATTTTTAATCAGATGAAGTTGGCGCTGTAGGTTTCACACATCTTCATTTGGATGAATCTGATGAGCCACTATCGTTACATGCGGGAAATGAAGTGGAACAAGTCGATCTGATGGACATAAATGTTGATTTTATAGGGGAGGAGGAGTCCTATGAAGATGAAGAGTTTGAATCTCATGAGGCTAGTACAGATGGCGAAGATGAGGCTGAGTTAGATATATCATCAACATCTGAAGAGGAAATGGATAATATTTGATAATTTAGTAAGATATTTCTACATTTTTGCATAATTTTTAATAAGATTTCTAAATATTATATCATTGTGGATTAATATGCATTAATTTTATTGTTCTTAATAAAGCGATGGTCTGAGGACCTCGTAGTGGGAGTAGGAGGAGACAGGGCAGTGGGCGGGGCTCTACTCCCTTCTCTTTGGCGTCTTGTTCGAGCACATGTATATTTATTCTCTGATTTAGCTATATTAGTTCATTAATTATATATAAGCTTAAAGGATTTATTTATTACAGGTCTGAGTGTCGGCTCACGCCCTGCAAATGAGACACCACCACCACCGTAGTTGACAGGTATGTCTATTTTACCAGGTGCATTGAAATGTTGTGTGATTATATGTTATGCTTATGATATCTAATTCTTACAGGTCCCAGTGCCCTCCCACCAACTGTGCAGGGCACACTCCCACCACCTCCCGCTTCAGGTATGTATATTTTAATCTCTAGCAAAATATTCTGTGATTACATTCTATTTACTTATGATATCTAATTCTTAAAGGTCCCAGTGCCCTCCCACCAGCTATGTAGGGCAGACCCCTACCACCTCCCGCTTTAGGTACGTATATTTTAATATCTAGCAAAATATTCTTCGATTATATTCCATTTGCTTGTGACATTTAATTCTTACAGGTCCCAGTGCCCTCCCACTAGCTATGCAGGGCACACCCCTACCACCTCTCGCTTCAGGTATGTATATTTTAATTTATAGCAAAATATTCATTGATTATATTCCATTTACTTATGACATTTAATTCTTATAGGTCCCAGTGACCTCCCACCAACTATGCAGGGCACACCCTCACCACCTCCCGCTTCAGGTATGTATATATTTTAATTTCTAGAAAATATTCTTCGATTATATTCCATTTACTTATGACATTTAATTCTTACAGGTCCCAGTGCCCTCCCACCAGCTATGCAAGGCACACCCTCACCACCTCCCATTACAAGTATGTCTCTTTCAATTTATAGCCAAATATTCTTTGATTAAATGTTATGCTTATGTGATTTAATTCTTACAAGCTGTTGTGCCCTTGTCGGCTCCTCCACTCAGCCGCACAATCCCTCGGCACTACTCACGAGGGTGAGGGAGGTGGGGCCCATGATAGACGTCTGCCGTGTTGGATCTCTGGGTAAATTTATATGGTTATGAATTACATTCATTATTTATCCTTCAACTCTCTAATGCCAACTATGTTAACATTAGGACTTGTAGTGATAAATTTGAACCTGTCGAGGCTGTCCGTCATTCTATGAAACAAGTAATGGCACATGTTCCCGGGCCGACACTATCTTTCAGGCAATTTCCGATGGGCGTCCGGGATTTATTGTTCGACATGTTCACAGTAACTAATTTAATCATTTAATTCACGTATTTTTTAAACTCAATTCATAACAGTATACGTACTAACCCATAACTTAATTTATTTACAACGGACTTATCAGTTCACGAGTGGACAGGATGCGGCGAGGTGTCGTAGAGTCTGGGAGGCTACTATCCAAACAAATTACCAATAATTTGCATGAGGCCCAAGTAAAGGCTCAGAAAAATGCTGGTGGGAGTCAAGATCGACAGCTGTGGAAGGAGCACCGCCCTCCTTGGATGATGAAGGAGCATTGGGACACTATATGTGACAAATGGGCCGAGCCGAAATGGATAGAAAAGTCCCAAAAAGTTGCAGCAAACATGGCATCACGACCAGATGCAAATGTGCATACTAGTGGGTCCATCTCTTTCGTGACTCATAAACAAAAATTGGTAAGTAATCTTTCAAAGTATCCTCTTCCAAATTATTCATATTTATAACATTTTTTTACTATGAATTATAAAATAGGTTGTGGACCTCAATCGAGCTCCGTCCTTCCTGGAGGTGTTCGACAGAACACACAAGAAGAAGGGGACAAATCAGTTTATCAGTGAGAGAGCCCGCTCAGTAGCGGTAAGTTTATATCTCTGGGCAAATTTTTCTTTAAGTTTTTCTTTTCATTTAAATATGATTCATTCATATGAAATTTACAAGTTTTTGTATTCAATTTGTAGGAAACATATAGTAGAAAGTTGACAGAGAAGTACAGGGAGGGAGACGCACAGCAGCTGGAGTTAGATCCGGCGGCATGGGTGACAGCAGCTGGCGTACCGAAGAAAGGCCGGCTATATGGCTTTGGGCAGAGCCTGGAGACTAGCCCGGTGATATCATGTTGTGCGAGTTCAGGCGCTGTCCCGACCAGTAGTAGTGCCTTTAGCACGCCCCCACCCGGCACCAGTACTTCTTCCAGCGACGTCAGAGACATCGTCCGAGCGGAGATGTTTGATATGGCGCGATAGTTGCTGCGGATGAGGACAGACATGTCGAGCCACAGAGAAGATATCTTGCAGTCACTCGCTAGCCTCCACTCCCAGGAGGGAATTCTCCCTCACGGATCCACGACCACGGCACAGCCCCCTCAGGTGAGTGTTTCATATATTTTTATTTTGGAAAAATTACTCAATTCGAAAATCAAAGAATATACATGAATTTAGATTAAAAGTAACAATACCCTATTTGATATAGGAATACCCGGTTTGGATTCGGTGCTCAAATTACTCAATTCGGAACTAAGTTAGTTTTCAAAGCTAACTTAGTTTAAAATAATTCACATAATTAGGGTTTCGGGGGTCCAAAAATATAAAATACTAATCAAATCAGCGTGTAGATTATTGCAACGCGACATGGGTGATGAGAATGACATAGGAGAGCTGATGGAATCCAAATCGGATACCCGGTTTGGGCTCGAGGCTCAAATTACCCGATTCTTCAAATGCACTTAGTTTAAAAATAAAGAAGTTGGGTTTGTGGGTCCAAAATCTAAAATATCGCCTGGCTCGACGTGCCGATTGTTCCAACACGACTTGAGAGGTAAAAGTGACTTGTAAGCGCTGACGGAATTTAAATCGGACACCCGGTTTGAGTCCGACACTCAGAAGTGCATTCTTCAAATGTACTTAGTTTAAAATTAAATAAGTTGAGTTCGGGGGCCCAAAATCTAAAATATCACTTCGATCGGCATGCTGATTGTTCCAACATGACCTGGGAGATAAAAGTGACTTGGGAGAGCTGACGGAATCCAAATCGGATATCCGGTTTGGGCTCGGTGGTCAAATTACTCAATTCGGAGCTAAGTTAGTTTTCAAAGTTAACTTAGTTTAAAACAACTCACATAACTAGGAGTAAGGGGGTCAAAAATATAAAATATTGGCATGATCGGTATGTCGATCATTTTAACACGACCTCAGTGATGAGAGTGACTTGGGAGAGCTGACGGAATCCAAATCGGATACCCGATTTGGGATCGACGCTCAAATTACTCAATTCTTCAAATGCACTTAGTTTAAAATTAAAGAAGTTGGGTTCGGGGGTCTAAAATCTAAAATATCACTCGGATCGACGTGCTGATCATTCCAACATGACTTGGGAGGTAAAAGTGACTTGTGAGCACTGACGGAATTTAAGTCAGACACCCTATTTGAGCTCGACACTCAGAAGTGCATTCTTCAAATGTACTTAGTTTAAAATTAAATAAGTTGGGTTCGGGGGTCTAAAATCTAAAATATCACTCTGATCGGCGAGCCGATTATTCCAACACGACCTGGAAGGTAAAAGTGACTTGTGAGAGCTGACGGAATCTAAATCGGACACCTGGTGTTAGCCCAGCGCTCAAATTACTCAAATCAAAACCAAGTTAGTTTTTAAAGCTAACGTAGTTTAAAACAATTCACATAACTAGGGGTTCGGGGGTCCAAAATATAAAATACTGGCCTAATCAGCTTGCTGATCATTCTGATGCGACCTGGGTGATGAGAGTGACTTGGGAGAGCTGAAGGAATCAAATCGGATACCCGGTTTGGGCTCGGCGCTCAAATTACTCAATTCTTTAAATGCCCTTAGTTTAAAATTAAAGAAGGTGGGTTCGGTGGTCCAAAATCTAAAATATCACTCGGATCGTCGGGTCGATCGTTCCAACACGACTTGGGAGGTAAAAGTGACTTGGGAGAGCTAACGAAATCTAAATCGGACACCTGGTTTGAGCCCGACACTCGGAAGTGCATTCTTCTAATGCACTTAGTTTAAAATTAAAGAAGTTGATTTCGGGGGTCCATTGTAGCAACTCGAAATTTTTTTTATGCATTTATATGCAAAAAGAAATAATGAAAGATGAAAATAAATTAAATTATGCATATTTTTCCGTTACGTCTTTAAAAGTATAGGATACATAAACATGAACCCTATCTCACTTGTTAACACGAACGACGAGATTCATGGCACGATTTTGAAAAGGCGAAGACATCGGTTATTAGCTTTAATCTAATCCTAATTAATGGATGAGGTCATTCTTACATCATTGAATAAATGAGGTCATTGATTATGTCATAAAGGGAGGATTTATTTTAACATTCACATGTTGGAATTAATTTTCAACAAAGCTAGTGTAATAGTTACAAAGTTGGTGTAATAGTAACAAGGTTGGTGAAATAGGAAAATTAGGTGGGAGATTTTGGCCTATAAATAGGGCTGGGCTCTTCCCTACTCAAAGCACAAATCTATTAGGAGGAATTGCTGGTTGGAGAGAGAGAGAAAGCTCGAAGTTGGAGGAGTGTTCGAAAGCGTTCTTCGTTCTTAAACTTCTTCTTCTTTGATCTTCAACTAGGTAGGTTTTCTTTAGGCGAAAACTTAATTAGATCTCCATATATGTTTCTTTGCACGAGTGTTTTGATTCTATGTAAATTTTTCATGATCATGTATTTATTGCTTATTTTAAGATTTAAAGTTCAAAAATGGGAGTTTTCATTATCATAATGTGTTTCAATAACGTGGATCACATATGGACCATGATTTGAATACGATAACCACGCTCAATTTACCTCATTTATGTGCATTATTTCAAAACTTAAATTTTAAATTTTAAAATCATGTTCTTGCCTTAAGAATACTATTAACATAGAAATGACTAGGTGAATGAACTCGTAAAGCTATCGTTAATTGTTCAAATAACTATGCTCTAATTTTCGTACAATTCCTATACATGATTGACCCTATCTCTTTTATCTAAGCTCTATCTAAAAGCTTGACATCTCCTTTCAACTTCTATTCATACATGAACATATTATGCAATTGGAAGCTTGACATCTTTTTGTAATGTCTTTTCCTTCATTGAAATTCTTTCACAAATGAACATGTTAGAATATACAAGAATGATTTTCGTTCGATTTACGTGTTTTCGTATCTCCGAAAAATCGTGTAGCTAGCAAGTTCACCAAGAAGAACAGGTGTCTAAGGCAAGAGGTCCACGGGCAAACACTTTAAGTGGATAAGTGGTTACTTAATTAGGACCTCGTGAATACGAGGGGAGCCTCTCACTATCTCACCTCTTATGTGGCCGTATTTTCTTTGATTTTCTGCTAATTACCCGACTGAGAAACACTTGATCTAAACTTATTTTACAAGATTTTCCGTGGGAGTTGATCGCACCTTGACCGGAAATTCATTCTCTTTATTGTCTTAATGTCGTTAAACATGATGCCTTAAATCATCAATGAACTTCTCTTATAAACTTCATTTACTCTTCATACTACTTGTCCTTAAAAATGGAAATTTTGCTAGATCTATACTTTAGCCATAATCTATCATTTGGGAGTGTAGGAGCTAAGTGCCATGCGGGACAAAGTGCTACGTTATGGGAGTCAGCTCTTGAGGCCAGAATGGTGCAAAGTGCTACATAATGGGAGCCACCTCTTGAGCCTGTAGGGACCACCTCTAGAGTCCTTCATAACTAAATGACTAGTTATGTGCTATACTACGCTTCTTAAGCTTTTCTTGAAACTCAAATTAGCGATAATTATAAATGAATTGTTTTGGAAATTACATGGGACTTTGGTCCACCTGATACTCAATGCCTGGCAAACATGGGGTCCCTGATCTGGTCCTAGGCGGAGTTGAATGATTAGGTGTGGCATTGCACCAACTGACATGCAAGATTGAACTAAACAATTCACTTATTACATGCTTAACTCGTTACATGCTTGACTTCCTATACATGACATGTTTGACCAGAAGGGTTAATATCCTTGTTACATGGTCATATTTACAATTCTATACTTGTTATTGATGTCCATGCTTACACTTGAGTTCTACAATATCTATTCTTGAAATTCTTGATTTCCTGATCTTGTTCTCTATTTGTCATTTGTTTTGCCACTTGTTTTATTCGAGGGCATATAGATGATTCAAAATGCTAAATACTTAAAGTGACCTGGTAAAGAGATATAAGTCCTACTGAGCTTTATAGCTCACCCTGTGTATTGTTGTTAATTTTCAAAAAATCCCGAAGATGACGGGAATGTGCTGGAGTGATGAGAGTGATGATAGTTTTTAATAAATTTCTTTTTCTAGTCTGTCTACTTATAAATGATTGTATCGAGTTTGAATAGTATTGTAAGTCCTTGAAGGATATTTATTGGAAATATCAGATTATGAAATAAAGATGTGATTTTGCCCATTTGTTGTTCATACTTGGAGAGGGGAAATCTCGTCACCCGTACGGAGAGGCCAAAAGAGGTCCAACTGGACCGAACGAGGCCAAGCTCCTCGAAGTGGTAGCCCCTGGGCCCACTTAATATAAAGCCCAAAAACTTACTCGGTACAAGCGCTTCCTAGGTGGCCTTCGGGTTGGGAAGTTCAAGCATCAGTTCGATCAAGAAAAGCTCTCCCGGAAGAGCCCCTCACGAGGAGACGCCTCCTAGCAAACCGCTGGAAGCCGTTTTACCCTCCGGGGGCGGCGGCTCATTCACAACTTGTCAGGAGGACCATCGCATGCCCCTCCCTCGGAGCAGGAAGCCTCCTCAACCCTGAGGAGGGAGAAGACCGGAGCACGCCGATCGTTTCTGGAAGCCGAAGCCCCCGAGGAGCGTCGGGACAGCATGCAAGCGCACCCCCCTAGCCCCTCGGGTCAGCGACAAATGGAGCCGTCTCTCCGACTGCGAGACTTTGAGAGGCATTTCACGGAGCAAGAGCGTGCCCTCCGCGCCTTGCAGAAGACCTCTCCTGTGGAGGACGAGGAGTGATCTCCGTTCTCCGACTATATTTTGAAGGCAGAGATATCCTCCAGAATCTCACTCCCGACCTTCAAGTCGTACGACGGCCAGGGAGACCCGGCCGACCACTTCAACAGCTTCGACGCCCTAATGGCCTTTCATGGGGCGTCCGACGTAATCAAGTGCCGAGTGTTCGTGACCACTCTGGTCCCGGGCGCTCAGGCTTGGTTCAAGGTCCTCGACCCCAGCAGCATCCACAACTTCAAATAATTCAGGCGAGTGTTCAAGGAAAGCTTCACCGCCAGCGGTCCACCCCGGCCAGTGGCGGGACTATTGGCCCTCAAGCAGGAACAGGGGGAGAAGTTACGGGCTTATATCAACTGATTCAAATCGGAAGCCCTGCGCATCCCCCGCCTGGATGTGGCCTCTGCCATTACCGCGTTGACCGGGGGTACCCGTGATGAGAACCTACGGCACGAGCTAGTGCTCCATCCTCCCACCTCCCTAGCCGAGCTAGTGACCGTGGCCTTACGCCATGCAGCGTGCGAGGCAGTCCTCCACGCCTATCGAGACACGACTGGCTCGGGTCGGGAGGGGGATAAGAAGCGACCGTCCGAGCAAGGGATGGGCCAAAGAAAAAGGCGGAACCAGGACGGAGACCGAAAAGAGCCGTCCCGGAAGTACGAGTGGTATACCCCCGTTACCTCCCCCGTCTATGAAATCTATGAAGACATCAAGGGCTCGGGCCTCCTCAACCAACCCGAGCCTATGAAGACCAAGCACCGCAATCGCCGCAAGCATTGCTTGTTCCACAGTGACCTCGGGCATCACACCAGCGATCGCCATCAACTTCAAGATGAGATCGAGCACCTCGTCCACCAGGGACACCTATCCCGATATGTGTCCGGGCAGAAGGAAGACCGAGGCACCCCTGAAGAGATCGACAATGTCCCCCGCAGAGTCCACATCAACGTCATCACGGGCGGCGCAGCATCAGGCGGAGATAGCAACCGGGGAAGAAAGCATCACGCCGAGCGGGCGAGCTGAGCCTCCATTGAGTACTCTACGGCCCCGCAGGCGAGCGAATCATAGGCCCTGGTATTCTCCGACCAGGACCTGGAAGGGTTAACCACCCCGCACAACGGCGCTCTCATTGTATCGGCTACAATAAACCATTGTAACGTAGACAGGATCTTAGTCGACAATGGTAGTGCCCTTGATGTATTATCCTATGAATGTTTCCTTAAGATGGGAGAGAATCCATCTAAACTCCGCCCGATCCGAACCCCCCTCCGTGGGTTCAACGGCTAGGCTACTTATCCCGAGGGAGCACTGAGCCTGCCAATTACTATCGGCACCCCGCCCAAAACCGTTACGGGTATGGTAGACTTCATCATGATTAAGGGGATGACGGCATACAATGCCATCTTCAGCCGAGGCATTCTCAGTGGAATGAAGGCGGTGCCCTCTACCTTTCACCAAAAGATGAAGTTCCCAACCAAGTATGGCGTGGGGAAAGTCCGAGGTAACCAGACATTGGCTAGACGGTGCTATATAATCTCGGTCGAAGCCACTAGGCCGGAAGGGAAAAAAGGAGTAAAGGGAGCCGAAGAGGGACCCGCAACATCTGAGCCTGGTGGCGAGTTTCTAACGGTCTTCCTTAATGGTGACCCGACTCTAGGAGTAAAGATCGTAGCTGATCTACCACTTGAGGAACATCAAAAATATAAGGATTTCCTTACCAGGTATATCCGATTCTTTGCATGGTCTGATGAGCACCTTCCCGGGATCTCGGGAGATGTGGTGATGCACAAGCTCAACCTCGACCCAACGGTGAAGCCGGCCCAACAACGCAGAAGAAAGCATGCCTCGGAGAAGCAAGCGGTCATCAAAGAGCAGATCATCAAGGGCAGAAGACTGGCCTTTTTCGTCCGGTCCTGTACCCTACGTGGCTTGCCAACGTCGTCCTTGTACCAAAGGCTTCTGGGAAATGGCGAATGTGCATGGACTTCACCGACCTCAACCTGGCTACCCCGAAGGACTGCTACCCGTTACCGAGCATCGATCAACTGGTCGACTCAACCTCTGGCAATGAGCTGCTCAGCTTCCTAGACGCCTACTCTGGCTACCATCAGATCAGGATGGACCCGGAGGACATCGAAAAGACCGCCTTCATCACTGACTTCGGCATACACTACTACACCCAGATGCCGTTCGGGTTAAAGAACGCCAGAGCAACATATCAGAGACTGATCAACCACATATTCGAAGGACAGCTCAGTCGGAACGTCGAGGCCTACATTGATGACATGCTCGTCAAAATGCCGAAGGTCGAAGACCACCTCGCCTACCTAGCCGAGACCTTCGACACCCTACTGAAGTGTAGCATGAAGCTCAACCCTGCCAAATGTGCCTTCGGAGTCAGATCCGGGAAGTTCCTAGGCTTTCTGGTAACTCAGTGTGGAATTGAGGTCAACCCCGATAAGGTCCAGGCCATCCTGGACATGCGGCCACCCACTTGCATCAAGGATGTTCAACGCCTTACGGGGCGCATTGCTGCGCTCAACCGTTTCCTGTCCCGGGCGGCCGAACGGTGCCTACCCTTCTTCAAATTGTTGAGGGGACCCAAAATGGCATCTGCTACGTTCACTTGGGATGAGGAATGTCAGAAGGCATTCGTCGAACTCAAGGAATTCTTGGCCTCGCCCCCGGTACTGTCCAAGCCGGTCCAAGGTGAAGCTCTATACCTCTATCTCTCGGTGACCCCTTCTACAGTGAGCTCGGTCCTGGTCAGGAATGACACAGGGATCGAGAGACCATTTTACTATACCAGCAAGGTGCTTAATGAGGCCAAGAAAAGGTACCCCGCAATCGAGAAACTCGTGCTAGCATTGGTTACCTCGGCCAAGTGCCTCCGACCCTACTTTCAAGGGCACTCCATCGTCGTATTGACCGGTGAACCTCTGAAGAAGATTCTCATTCACCCTGAAGCATCGGGATGCCTCGTCAAATGGGCCATCATGCTCGGGGCCTATGATATCTCGTATCGCCCCCGCTCGGCCATCAAAGGATAGGCTCTCGCAGACTTCATCGCCAAAAGCACGGCCCCGATTGAAGTAGTACCTCCACCAGCGCCCGGGCCCACTTTGATGCATCCCCTAGTTGATGTTTGTGTTTGGTATTTGATTTTAATGATAACAAAATGATTTTGCTTGTGTGTGGTTCATTGAGCAACATGTTTATGTCGTTGATTGGTGAGTTACAGTCATATGAATAAACCAAAACACTAATTCTTGCATTTGGACGGGTTTAAACACTTAAGCATTCTTGTTACATGGTGAAGTAGGCTTTGAAAGGTGTTGAATTCGAACTTGATAGTTGAAATATGGCACGTGATAAAACATATAGCCCTAAGTTTGTTATCATCAAAATCACTTGGATAATTTTTGATTTTTTGTTTCTTTTTCTCCCTCTCGCTTGATATCCTTTGGTTTTGTGTCACTTGGGTCCCCCTTCGTCTACCCCACTCCCTTTTGATGATGCCAAAGGGGGAGAAGTAGTAGTGCCGGGCTTTAAATATTTATGTATGTCCGTGTGTGGTTGCGTGCTTGCATGCTTGACATGTGAGGATCATGAGTCTTTTATGCATTTGTTTACATTTGTTTAGTCCTTTGAGTCTTGAGTCGTGCATTCACTTTTGCACCAATGCATCTTGTAATGAAACGATGAATTGAATGCAACTGGTGTTTGATCTCAATGGTTGGCTTTTATATTTCATTTCTCTTTTAATTGGCATATACATGTTGAATGGTTTGTATTCGCTGGCTAAAATCAAGGCTATCAAATCTTCTTCTTCTACTTGTCTTAGAGAAGCTCTGGTTCTTACCCCATCTTGAGGATTACCGATTATGTTTTCAGCTGGATTATCCTTTAAGAATGTGGAGGTGCTTAGCAAATCAGGGTGTTGCACTTGCTGCTTCTCGTGTTTCTATGTGCAGCTCGGCTAAAGAAATGTGGGACAAACTGCGGCTCATATATGAGGGGACGTCCGAGGTCAAGGAGACCAAGGCCAACCTTCTGGTCCGAGATTATGAGCTCTTCAAGATTAAGCCTGAAGAGATAATTTTAGAGATGTTCGCAAGGCTAATTGAGATCACGAATGGTCTTAAGTGGGGGATAATTCAACCCCCCCTTCTTGTCCGCTCGCCTACCCGGGACCAACACACTTGGGATCTGTTCGTCGACGGGTCCTCCAACTCGGCTGGATGCAGTGCCGGTGTCCTCCTCAAGTCCCCCGAAGGAGCGGAGCTACAGTACACCCTGAAGTTCAACTTCCAGGCGTCCAACAACGCCTCGAGTACGAAGCCCTTATCTCAGGAGCCAGGATGGCTCGACGACTGGGAGCCGAGCGGGTCAGAATCCACACTGACTCCCAATTGGTCGCTAGCCAGGTCAACGGTGAGTACGAAGCTCGAGAAGGACAAATGGTCAAATACCTCTAGGCGGTCAAGAGGATGGCCCAACTCTTCGAGAGTTTTAAGGTAGTCCAGATAGCTCGGGAGGAAAATGTTGTGCCCCTTGTGCTTTCTTGATAATGTGGTGTTTTAATGATTGCAACATGAATGAGTCACCATATTGTTTTGCTAAGAACAACACATTGAGTCATCACATGAATGCATATGACTGATCTGTTCTGTGGAGAATGCATGAGTGTGCTATGTCTGATGCATTCATTGCTATAGTCTTTGTGTTTAGCATACACTGCATCAGTGCAATAACAGTTGCTGCATGCGTCTGTTAAGAAGTCTGTACATTGCCCTGCTTCAGGCTGAGCAAGTCTATACACTGCTGCACGATCATTAAGTCTATACATCGACGAAGTCTATACATTGGTATCTTTACCTACGTTGCTCCAGCAAGTCTATACATTCCTTTTGCATGCATCATCTCTCAAAGTCTGTACAGCCCTTGATCATACATCATCGTCTCACTTAGCATCTCATGCAAAGTCTGTACATCGTCTTCTTGTTCATGCATTGCATCAAGTCTATACATTGTCTTGCACAGCATGCAGGCAAAGTCTGTACAACGTTTGCACATTACATACGTTCAAAGTCTGCACAAAGTCTATACATTGTCCTGTAGCTTGCACGAACTCAAGTCTGTACAGTCAATGCCTGCACACAATGTCTATACATTCATTTGTTGTTAATCGAGCAAGTCTGTACATCGTCAGCCTGCTCATGCATCGTCTTGGTGGTAAGTCTGTACATTGGCCAAGTCTATACATCGCCACTTGTTCATGCATGTTCATCAAGTTTGCACATTGTTTGGCCATTGCACACGAAGTCTGTACAGCGGTTGCCTTCATGCCTAGAAAGTCTGTACATCGTGTGTTGCTGAAAGTCTGTACAGCGTCTCACTCAGCGTCTCTATGAGTCTATACATTTGTCTCTCGTACAGCCATCGTCTTACTTAGCATCTCATGCTAAGTCTATACATCGACTGCCAGCCAGTGCATCATGCGTCTCAATTTGCGTCTCTGTGTAGTCAAGTCTATACATTGCATCATGACTAAAGTCTGTACATCGCATCACATTGAACATGCGTCTCATGCAGCATCTCATGCAGCGTCTCATGCAGTGTCTCATGTAAGTCTATACATCGTCTGTCAGCAAGTCTGTACATCGTGTAGCATGCATGCGTTCAAGTCTGTACATCGCATAGCATGCACGCATGTCCAAAGCCTGTACATTGTTCACTTGCAGCATTAGCACAAGTCTATACACTCTGCATGCTTCATAACGCCAAGTCTATACATTGGCTAGCTGCACAAACTTGAAGTCTGTACATCGCATAGCATGTATGTGTTCAAGTCTATACATTGCTGCTGAACGCAAGTCTATACACTGGTTGTTGCATTGTACGCACACTCAAAGTCTACACATTGCATGTTAGCATGCTTGCACACACTAAGTCCATACATGAGCAAAGTCTGCACATTGCTTATACATTGCACGCAGAGTCTACACATTCGTCTGCATGCCTGAGCATCCATTGTTGTTGTGCATACTTTGATAGATGTAAAGTCTATACCTTGCTATCTGCATTTGTGCACTCCTTCGATATAAGTCTATACACTGTTTTGTGCATTGCACGAAGTCTGCACATTGTGTGTTGCTATGCTCATACATCATGTCAGTAAGTCTGCACAATGGTGCACGTTGAGTTTGCATATTCATTTGGCATGTCAGTACATTCTTTTGTAATGTTCATAGTCTTGCATATATGAAGTTTGTACATGCCATAGCTTTGCATTCACAAAGTCTATACATGCACTCAAAGGCTATTTACTTGTGAATGTAATGTCTCTACATTCATTCTCATTGTACACACTTTCTCTTATATGCACACTGCATCTAGTGCATCAAGTCTGTATAGGCCATGACTCATTTAACGTACAGACTTGATGCATTCAGTTCTTCATGTCAGCTAAGTCTATACTGATAACAGTCTGTTATTACAGAGCTGCTGTTCGAGGAGCTTAATGGTTGGGCACGTGATCCGAGGCTGGAAGGGCTGACAGGATGATGACACGTGGCCAAAACATTTGGGCGGGAATCGAGGAGAGCACACGCCCTATCTGTCTGTTGCTGCTATAAAAGGAAGCCTTCTTCCTCAGAAGAAGACTGATCGTGATCGAAGTAGAAAGTGTAGAAGCAGAGAGATACCCTGCATGATCCAGAAGAAGAAGAAAAAGAGAGAACAGAAGAGAAAGAAGAGAAAGAAGAGAAAGTGAGAGATAGAGAGCTCGAGCAGATCCAGAAGAAGAGGAAGAGAAAGAAAAAGAGAAAGAAAGAGAGATAGAGTGATCAGAAGAAGAAGAAGGGCAGAGAGAAGCTTCATTCGAAGATCTGTCCTCACTAGACCATGGATCAAATCCAGGCCAGTCAGCTCGTTGAGAGCCACATATGCATTTCATTGTTTACAGCTTTCAATCGCTGTTGTTACTTGTTTTTGTTTTTCTTTTGAACCTTTCATCAAGCTGTTAGTCAGTGGTTTTGCAGAGGAGGATTCCTCTGGACAGCAAGCTGTGTTGCTCAGCGGGGCGAGGTGGATACCTCGGACGGCTAAGCTGTATTGCCCAGCGGAGCAAGCTGTGATGCTCAGCATTGCAGAGGTGGACTCCTCTGGACAGCAAGCTGTGATGCTCAGCGGGATGGCAAGCTGTGAGGCCCGGCGGTTGTAGGCAAGATGTGATGCCCAGCGGTTCAAGCTGTGAGTCAGCGGGAAGCCACACTCAGGTTTGAGTGTGGGGTGGACGTAGGTCTGCAGGACCGAACCACCTAAAAATCCTCTTGTCTACTGTGGTTTGATTTCTTCTATCTGATTGGCGCTAGATGAATGCTTAGGTGCGCTTTGCATATTTGCTTATTGGTTTAACAGAAGTTTGATTAGCTCTTCAGATTGTCTAAATCTATCTAGTTAGCACTCCAGATTTTAATTGAGCGAATTTTTGAAGGGGAGATTCATTCACCCCCCCTCTGAATCGAACGCACCGAACCCAACACTTGGTATCAGAGCGGGTGTCTGCACAGAGGGTCCAGCGACCTGCAGATCCGATCTGTAATTGGCTTCGGTGCGTTCTGAGTTGATCCGTTCACTTGCATTGTTTTAATCTCTTCTTTATTTAGAATTCTGATCTTGTCTGAGCATGGAATTCATGATTGATCTCCCGAGGTACGAGGCTCAAAGCTTCTACAATTGGCTTAATCAGTTCAGAGAATATGTGATGCAGGCTAATCCAGATCTGTGGATAGTCATTTTACACAGTTCTTATGAAGTTCCAAAGGATGAATCCTTATGCAAAACTTCAGACAGATGAAAATTCTCTGCGAATCAAAGGGCCTTGAATCTAATCAAAAGGGCGATAAATACTGATAAATTTCCTGATATAGTTAAATGCTGCAGTGCCTCCGAAGTGGTCGAGATGTTAGCAGCCAGCAGGAGCCGGGATGAAGTGAAATGACGTATGGCTTCAGATGAATATCAGATTCAAATTGAAGAAACTTCGTCACAGGTAAACTCTGATATTGTTAACTTTTCATTTGAAGATTTGGTAGCTTTGAATGAACATTTGTTGATGGAGTATGATAGAATTAAATCTGAGAAGAAGGAATTAAGAAAAGACATGTTTCATGAAATCAGAAATATGAAGGTAGAAAATGAAAACCTAAATTCTGATATGAACAGAAAAGAAAATGAAATTGGGTTGTTTAAAGAAAAACTGGCTGGTTATGAGAAGGAGAAAGTTGATTCAGAAAATCTCATAATCTTTTTGGAAAGTAAAGTCACTGAGCTAAATAATACTTCATCTAAGTTTGCTAAGGATAAAGGCAAAATGAAAATGTGTTCGGGAGATGAAGTAAGTGATCAAAGAAAGGGGACTGGCAACATTTCTAAAATTAAGCAAGCCAAGAGGAACCAGCTATACACCACTTTTATTCAAAGGTCTGAAGTAGCTGGAACCTCAAGACAATCCCCAAAACAGTTTACTGCAACTGAAAATCAAAAACCATTGAAAAATAAAAAGAACAATCTGCATGTTAAGAACTTATTTGATAAATGCCATGCTTCAAAGAAATCTAATAATATTTCATGTCATTATTGTGGCAAGCATGGTCACTTCATGGACAATTGTCTTGTGCTGAAAAAGGATAATCTGAATGTTGATAGAATGCATGCTAGAAATTTTCATGCTAAGAAACCTTCTTTTGTTCAAAAGAAAAGAAGTCGCTGCTTTTACTGTCATGAGATAGGTCATCTCATGTATGATTGTAGACAAATGAAATTAGATGATCTAACTGCTGTAGGAATGCATGATAAATAACTCCATGCTAAATATCATGCAACTCCTAGAAGGAAACTTCAATGCATTTGTTGTGGCAAAATGGGTCACATTGTTGCACAATGCTGGCATGCACAGGGGAGTAACAATCGTCACAAATCTGCTAAAGCCCCTGTGTATCAAAATGTTTTTGATAGAAATGATATTATCCCTAGAAGCAAGCACATTGTATATTTTGAATGTGGAAAGCCAGGCCATAGGGCTGCAACCTGTCGACTGGCAGGTTGTAATAAACAGGCTGGCTTCGGTCAACAGAATCTTAATTCTGTTAACAGAATTTTTCATGCAAAGATACATAGAATTAATGCCAACAGTAATTTGCATAAAAAGAATTTAAAATCTACTGCATCATGCCATTACTGTGGTCAGATAGGTCATTGTATGGATAATTGCCTCTTGATGATGAGTGATGATCTGAAGTCTCAGAAAATATGGAAAGCACCATTCAGAGGTGTCACTTTTACTTCAGGACCCAAGGTTGCTTGGGTTCCTGCAGGATCAAAATGATTACTTTGCTGCAGGTGTGCCTTGGAATGAATAAAGAGTGGTCAATAAACCAAGGCACTCAAAGATTGAAAGACCTCATGATCCTGCTCTTCAGGTCAGTTATGAACACTGTTTAAATTCCATCATCTGAAAATTGCTTGCTTGATATGGTTAAGCATCTTGTTGACTTGATTTGTGTTTAGTCAAAACTTTCTGAAAAGTTGAAATGAAATTGATGAACTTGACAGTGTCTCTCTCTGGTTGAACATCATGAATTTTCTTCGAGCATAAATTTAAAATCATGAGCTGTGCTTTCACTGTATATCATGCACTTAGTCAGGGGGAGTTTGACTGGTTAAGGTTGATGATATTAATGATCATGCTACTCTTTATTAGATTTGCTGCATGCTGCACATTTAAAGAGTAGTGCATGTAATAAAATTTGAAAAACCTATAAAGATATTCCATTTCATCTAGACAGGGGGAGCATTTAAAATTGGTGTTTAGTTGTCACACTCTGAACACCTCTTGTCTAGTAATTGAATAACTCTCATCTGATTTCATACTCTCTCTCTTGATAATGGATTCTGCCTTCTACTCATTATGTTGTCAAAGAAGAGCTTCTTTCAACCTTCTTCATGTTACTACCTGTCAGCTGATCAGTCTGTATTCCAGACTCAGCTACTGTTTGTTGATAAACTCTCTTCTAATGCTCTTCTCTATTGGTGATTGACTCTTCCACCAGCTTATACTCATCCTTCATATATCTCTTAGCTGGTGTGACTGATTTGGTTCTACTGTTGATTAGTTGGTCAGCTAAATTTATTGATCTGATCTGAGGAACTTAAGCTACATGTCATGCAATTCAGTCTGAGAACTTTGTAGAAATTCCTATCATATAGGTTTAAGAATTGCCACTGAATCAGACTGATATAAGATTAGTGTATTCTCATGTTTGTAATTAAATGAATTGAAAATATCTGAATGATAAGCTTTAATAAATCTTAACCATCTGTGTCATAAAAACCTTAGACTCACTCATCAGATATCTGAAAATTTGAAACCAGGGCCACTTTGGTTAAGATACATAAAGAGAGTATTGTTGTTAAACATTAACTTTGAAAAATTTGACAGGAAATAAAATCAGTGAGTAATGAAATGACTTTGTTCACTGAGAAACTGGGTTTTACATCAAAGAAATGGAGTGAACCCAAGTCATGAAGTGTCATAGTCACTTAAAATGAAAATTCATTGAGAACCTGACAGAGCAATGGCATTTCTGTGTTGAGTAACTGGGGAGTCTGGCCTCTGATCAAGGTGTCTTCTCATGTAAAAGGACACTTATATTGCTAACTCTGTTCTCAAAGTTGAGAGGCAATGACAGTTATCACACTGAGTAATTGGGTCACTTCACCTGAGACGTGTTGTGCCTCATGTAAAAAGGTGTTGATCAACCTAAATTGCTCAGGAAAAATAGAATGTGCTTCAAATGAAAATATATTGAAAATTCTGTCAACTCATGTTCTTAGAAATGTGTTTAACCTCAGTACTAATCTGTGTTTCTTTCAAAGGAGCTATTGAGATCATGTGTGTAAAATAAAGATGATTGATTTTGAGTGTTATCTGACTATTTGGTTCACCTTTATTAAAACTTAGATTCAGATATGAGTATTGAGTTTAAATTTGACAAATTTGGTATACATCATAATTAAATCAGATTAGTTAAGTTGCCACTTCATAACCCTTTATGATAGAAGAGTCTATTCTTCTTAAGACTTATTGTAGTGATGCAAGCATTAAAATCCCTCATGATCAGATTCACTCTAGACAGCCTGATCAACATAAATCTTGCTATTGATTATTCATTGAGATGTCTTGTGATTGTTGCTGTCTACCTTTACCTTCCTATCATCAATCACTTTACTCTCCACACTGTTGGAATCTTCCATCCTGTTTTGCAACCAGTTCTAGTTCTGTGGATTTTCCACCTGTTTCATTCTGTTCATGCATTTGTGAGGTGCCACAACCAGAGTTCATTCCTGCGCTTCAGGGGGAGTTATGGGTCATCTGCATTTAAGGGGAGAGTAGTCAATCATGCATGTTGATAGGGGGAGAGCTATTTTCTTGTCATAAGGGGGAACTCTATTTCAGTGAACTATGTTTCATTCTATGTCTTTGTGTGCTGAATTTTGTCTCTCAAACCATTTCCTTTTTTTTTGATTATGTCAAAGGGGGAGAATAGTTTGACGAGTCAGTGTGACTCATTATGTTGCCATCATCAAAAAGGGGGAGATTGTTGTGCCCCTTATGCTTTCTTGATAATGTGGTGTTTTAATGATAGCAACATGAATGAGTCACCATATTGTTTTGCTAAGAACAACACATTGAGTCATCACATGAATGCATATGACTGATCTATTTTGTGGAGAATGCATGAGTGTGCTATGTCTGATGCATTCATTGCTATAGTCTTTGTGTTTAACATACACTGCATCAGTGCAATAACAGTTGCTGCATGCGTCTGTTAAGAAGTCTGTACATTGCTCTGCTTCAGGCTGAGCAAGTCTATACATTGCTGCACTATCATTAAGTCTATACATCGACGAAGTCTATACATTGGTATCTTTACCTACGTTGCTCCAGCAAGTCTATACATTCCTTTTGCATGCATCATCTCTCAAAGTCTGTACAGCCCTTGATCATACATCATCGTCTCACTTAGCGTCTCATGCAAAGTCTGTACATCGTCTTCTTGTTCATGCATTGCATCAAGTCTATACATTGTCTTGCACAGCATGCAGGCAAAGTCTGTACAACGTTTGCACATTACATACGTTCAAAGTCTGCACAAAGTCTATACATTATCATGTAGCTTGCACAAACTCAAGTCTGTACAGTCAATGCCTACACACAATGTCTATACATTCATTTGTTGTTAATCGAGCAAGTCTGTACATCGTCAGCCTGCTCATGCATCGTCTTGGTGGTAAGTCTGTACATTGGCCAAGTCTATACATCGCCACTTGTTCATGCATCTTCATCAAGTCTGCACATTGTTTGGCCATTGCACACGAAGTCTGTACGTACAGCGGTTGCCTTCATGCCTAGAAAGTCTGTACATCGTGTGTTGCTGAAAGTCTGTACAGCGTCTCACTCAGCGTCTCTGTGAGTCTATACATTTGTCTCTCGTACAGCCATCGTCTTACTTAGCGTCTCATGCTAAGTCTATACATCGACTGCCAGCCAGTGCATCATGTGTCTCAATTAGCGTCTCTGTGCAGTCAAGTCTATACATTGCAACATGACTAAAGTCTGTACATCACATCACATTGAACATGCGTCTCATACAACGTCTCATGCAGCGTCTCATGCAGTGTCTCATGTAAGTCTATACATCATCTGTCAGCAAGTCTGTACATCATGTAGCATGCACGCGTTCAAGTCTGTACATCGCATAGCATGCACGCATGTCCAAAGCCTGTACATTCTTCACTTGCAGCATTAGCACAAGTCTATACAGTCTGCATGCTTCATAACGCCAAGTCTATACATTGGCTAGCTGCACAAACTTGAAGTCTGTACATCGCATAGCATGCATGTGTTCAAGTCTATACATTGTTGCTGAACGCAAGTCTATACACTGGTTGCTGCATTGTACGCACACTCAAAGTCTACACATTGCATGTTAGCATGCTTGCACACACTAAGTCCATACATGAGCAAAGTCTGCACATTGCTTATAAATTGCACACAGAGTCTACACATTCGTCTGCATGCCTGAGCATCCATTGTTGTTGTGCATACTTTGATAGATGTAAAGTCTATACCTTGCTATCTGCATTTGTGCAGTCCTTCGATAAAAGTATATACACTGTTTCATGCATTGCACGAAGTCTGCACATTGTGTGTTGCTATGCTCATACATCATGTCAGTAAGTCTGCACAATGGTGCACGGTGAGTCTGCATATTCATTTGGCATGTCTGTACATCCTTTTGTAATGTTCATAGTCTTACATATATGAAGTTTGTATATGCCATAGCTTTGCATTCACAAAATCTATACATGCACTCAAAGGCTATTTACTTGTGAATGTAATGTCTGTACATTCATTCTCATTGTACACACTTTCTCTTATATGCACACTGCATCTAGTTCATCAAGTCTGTATAGGCCATGACTCATTTAATGTACAGACTCGATGCATTCAGTTCTTCATGTCAGCTAAGTCTATACTGATAATAGTCTGTTATTACAGAGCTGCTGTTCGAGGAGCTTAATGGTTGGGCACGTGATCCGAGGATGGAAGGGCTGACAGGATGATGACACGTAGCCAAAACATTTGGGCAGGAATCGAGGAGAGCACACGCCCTATCTGTCTGCTGCTGCTATAAAAGGAAGCCTTCTTCCTCAGAAGAAGACTGATCATGATCGAAGTAGAAAGGGTAGAAGCAGAGAGATACCCTACACGATCCAGAAGAAGAAGAAAAAGAGAGAACATAAGAGAAAGAAGAGAAAGTGAGAGATAGAGAGCTCGAGCAGATCCAGAAGAAGAGGAAGAGAAAGAAAAAGAGAAAGAAAGAGAGACAGAGTGATCAGAAGAAGAAGAAGGGAAGAGAGAAGCTTCATTCAAAGATCTGTCCTCACTGGACCGTGGATCAAATCCAGGCCAGTCAGCGCGTTGAGAGCCACATATGCATTTCATTGTTTACAGCTTTCAGTCGCTGTTGTTACTTGTTTTTGTTTTTCTTTTGAACCTTTCATCAAGCTGTTAGTCAGCGGTTTTACAGAGGAGGATTCCTCTGGACAGCAAGCTGTGTTGCTCAGCGGGGCGAGGTGGATACCTCGGACGGCTAAGCTGTATTGCCCAGCGGAGCAAGCTGTGATGCTCAGCGTTGCAGAGGTGGAGTCCTCTGGATAGCAAGCTGTGATGCTCAGCGGGATGGCAAGCCGTGAGGCCCAGCGGTTGTAGGCAAGCTGTGATGCCCAGCGGTTCAAGCTGTGAGTCAGCGGAAAGCCACACTCAGGTTTGAGTGTGGGGTGGACATAGGTATGCAGGACCGAACCACCTAAAAATCCTCTTGTCTACTATGGTTTGATTTCTTCTATCTGATTGGCGCTAGATGAATGCTTAGGTGCGCTTTGCATATTTGCATATTGGTTTAACAAAAGTTTGATTAGCTCTTCAGATTGTCTAAATCTGTCTAGTTAGTACTCCATATTTTAATTGAGCGAATTTTTGTAGGGGAGATTCATTCACCCCCCCCCCTCTGAATCGAACGCACCGAACCCAACAGAAAACTCCCGAGCGGATGCCCTCTCTCGATTGGCCTCCTCGCTCGACCCCGCAGGTATACGATCGGTCTTCCTCGAAGAGCTCGGGCGACCGAGCATTGAGTCCGAGCTTATGACCATTGACCCGGCACCCTCGAGCGACTGGCGGACCCCCTACATATCCTGTCTCCGGGATTCTCAAGAGCCCACCGACCCCCGGGAGGCTCGGAAGTTGAAGTACCAAGCCCGGCGTTTCGTCATGCTAGATGAGGCCTTGTACCAGAGATCTTTCTCCGACCCTCTCCTCATGTGCATCAGCGCCGACAAAGCCAGCCGAGCTATTCAAGAAGTACACGAAGGCACCTACGGAGTGCACCAAGGAGGAAGATCGCTCGCCAGGATCTTGCTTCGGCAGGGTTACTGGTGGCCCACTCTCCAGCGCGACTGCATGACCTACGCACAGAAATGCGACCGATGTCAACGCTTCGACCACCTGATCCATCAGCCTGCCGCAGAGCTCATCACCCTTGCCGAGCCATACCCTTTCGCTCGGTGGAGGATCAACATCTTGGAGCCATTCCCCACGGCCCAAGCTCAGAAGAAGTTCGTCATCGTCGCCATCAACTATTTCACCAAGTGGATCGAGGCCGAAGCCACCACCAGGATCACCGAGTCGGTCGTATGGAGTTTTGTTTGGAAGTCGATCATTTGTCGCTACGGTGTCCCCCGAGTGATCGTGAGCGATAACGGTCGGTAGTTTGATTCTCATTACTTCAGAGATAGATGTGCTGACCTAAACATTCGCAACCACTTCTCTTCGGTAGCCCACCCTCAAGCTAACGGACTGGTCAAAAATCCCAATAAGACTATCCTAAAAGGCATCAAAACCAGGCTCGGCAAGGCCAAGGATAGTTGGCTCGAGGAATTATTGAGCGTACTATGGTCGCACCAAACTACTCTGAGGACGGCCACCGGTGAAACACCTTTTCAGTTGGTGTATAGCACAGAAGCTGTAATTCTGTTGGAGGTCGGCAACCCCTCTCTCTGAGTCGTTCACTTCGAGTACGAGGTAAACCAGTAGAAACTGCGAGAGAACCTCGACCAAGCGGATGAAATCCGAGAGATTGCAAAGATCCAAGCAATGGAATACCAACGGCACATCACTCGATACTACAACTCTAGAGTCTGAGACAAACACTTCCAGTCAGGAGACTTCATCCTGAGAAAAGCCGAAGCATCTCGACCACTAGAGGCGGCAGGGAAGCTGGCCCCTACCTGGGAAGGCCCCTACCGAGTGGTCGAGACGCTCGGAAAGGAGCATACTGATTGTCCACCATGGAAGGAACACTTGTCCCTCAGACATGGAACGCGACAAATCTTCGCAAGTTCTACTTTTGATCATTTGGCAAGCATACACATGTAAGCAAAATAGAATAAACACCATTCTTCTCTTCTTATGAAAATTTGATGTACATCAAGTAGGCCGTAGCTAATACAGTATACATGTACAAAAATTACACTCTCTGGCACTATTACATGAGCAAAATGCTCGGCCAACCCGGTAAGTGCTCCTACATCCAGCCACTGAATCTGCCTCGTGCAGAAACTGGCTCGGACAAAGGATTGCCGGCCTCGTTCGTTTGAGAAAGCTCGGAGGAAAGATGCCAAAGGGATTGGAAGAACAACAAAAAAGAAAAAAGAGAAGAGCTCGACCTGAGCAAAATGGAGAGGAAGCTTGGGAGAGCTCCCCTTCTTAGCAATGGGGTCGACGGTGGAAAAAGGGGTCGGGTGGACAGTGAAAGAATGAAGCTTGACGAGCTTCATTCCCCCTCCCCTCGGGATGGCGTCAGCGGGTCAGGGATAGGAGGGCCACATCCTCCGGCATGACGAACCCTCTCCCAGAGTGACCCCCGACTAACAAACCCTCTTCCAGACTAAAATAGCATGAGCTTCCCTCCTGCCGCCATCTACATCATCATCTTCTGAAGCACCTTCCATGCCCGCCAAGATCGACAGCACAATGCCTCGCGGAAGGGAAAGAAGGAGAAACCGCTAGGGATGGTCTTAAGCGATGAAAGGAAAAGGAGACGCCCCTCGGACCTTTTATAGGCCGAAGGGGGAGCTGATCGCCTTAAATGACTCTCCTCTTACAAAACACGCTAAAAGGGCTTTCCCTGAGATGCTTACCTCATTTCTCAAAACATCATGCCAGCGGGGCACGCGAAGCGGCAAGTCATCAAGAGTGGTATGGAAAAATGGAAAGGTGCCAGTGCCATGTCAGTTATTTGAAAGATCGGTACGCGCGATATCTGTAGAGAAAATTAGCACCTTCTCCAACGACTATAAATCCGATAGTCAAATCACACCAGAAGCGGTAAGAAGCAGTCAATTCAACATTTAGTACTGTCGCTATTATATTTTCCAAAAAAAGTCTTACCAGGCTACATAAGGGAAAGAAAACAAAAAGAAGAAAGAGCTATTACATCAGGCCTCAGGCCCATCTTTACGCTCGGCAGGCGAGGCCTCCTCAGCACTAGATGATCTGCCCCCAGTATTCTCGGCGATGGCCAACCCGGGCACTGACCCCACCTGTGTGGGAACTGTCTCGGTCGTGTGCTCTCCCGAAGATGCTGGAGTTGGCAATCGCTCGGACGAAGACTCCCAACCCTCCTCTTCGCTCAAAGTATAATGGGAAGAGTCGGTCGAACCCCAGTCTGAGTCATAGCGTTGCCCGAAAGGAAAAATGAGCTTAGACGCCTGGGCCTCTGCCTCTATGACGGCCCGATCGTAGCCCTGAGAGAAGCCCTTCCGAAGGCCCCGGTGATAGCCCGACTCATAATAAGGAAAGGCAGCGTGGAGAAGAGTCGTGTGGTAGGCCTCTGAGCACTTATGTCGCTTGAGTGCCTCCACCCCGGCCGACTCCGCCTGCCTGTCGAGCTCGGCTATCCTCCGCTCTGCGGACAGCCTTCTCTCAGCCTCGGTCAGTGCATCCTCGGCTCCACGGACTCGGCCCTCGAGCGTCTCTCGCTCAGCCTTCCACTGCTCGCCGCGCTCGACCTGAATCATATGCTCTGCCTCCAGGAGCTCATTCTTCCGGTCGACCATATGACGAGCCTGGGCCAGCTGCTCCACCAACGACCGAGCCTCCGCTTGGCTCGACTGCACCTGAGCCCGAAGCGGGGACACCTCCCGACGGAGGTCACCAAGATCAAGGGTCAGACGCTCGACCTTCCGATTGAGCGCACCACAGGCACACGAGAGAGCCTCCCGCTCCGACTCCACCCGAGCATACGCTCCTACTGCCTCAGCCCCGAGCTGGGCCAAGATCAGGCTGCCTTCCATAAGTTGCTCGAAAAGCATGGAGGGGGGACTCCTCTGATGTTTCGCTCGAACGACTCCTGAAGCTATAGAGTGGCACCTCTGATACAGGGAGGCCCGAACGCTGAAGGCACTGGTCGAGGGAAAGGGAGCCCTCTCCTAAGTGGCCGGGACTGGGGCACCCTCCCCGAGCAACCTGCCTCGGGGGCCCCACTGGCTGACTCGGGATGAGCAGCCCCGCCATGCACCTCCCCAGCCTCGGTCAGCTGCGATCGAGTCGCTACACCCTACGACCCTCCAGCCTCGACCGACTTGGGCCGGGCTCCCTCATCTGGTGGCCCCTCTACTTCGCTCAGCGCCATAGCATCAGCTGCGATACCTTCGTCATTTTCCCCCTCTTGCACCGCAGAAAGAGGAGGCAACAGGGGAACCTCATCAACCTGGCGGATGCTCTCCCCCTTCCTCGCCCATTTCTTCTCAGCAGACTGAGCCTGCATCGAAAACCGCAACAACTTTGCAATGGGATCCTTCCGCTTGACCCCCCGGTGTTCCGAAGCATCGTCCCGGGTGACCCCCTTGCCCTTTTCCCGGGCGGGGGATGAGTCCTCCGAGGCTGGGAGATCAATCGGAACCGGCATATCATCCACATTGATGACCTCCAGCTCGACCGACGGTCCCTCCTCCTCCTCCTCCTCTTCAGCCGCTCGCCACAGATCTGTGCGAAGAAGAACAAATTGAGAAGAGGAAAGCACTCGCTTGAAAGAGGACAAGTTCCTGAGAACCTTACCCGTCGGCAACACTAGACGAGAAAGATACTCCTCGATGTTAGAAGGAGTCACCAACTCAGCAGTCCCTAGGCGGTCCCGCTGAAGGATAGCAGCATCCCTCTCCACTTCCGGAGAGACCACTATTTGCTTCGGAGGGATGTTCGGGTGAAAGTTGGGCGCCGTCAGGAAATTCCAGACCACGCTGACCGCCGATGGACCCACCCAAAAATATTGGGTCTTCCACCCCTTGTGAGAGGAATCCTTCATAGAAAGGGACACACATCTCCTCTCCCGCCTCGCCTGAATGAAGAAGAAGCCCTTCCCAGCAAAGGGATTATCCTTCAACTCAAAAAAATAGTGGAAGAGATCCAGCGAGGTGCGCACCCCTCTCTTGCCACAGAGGAAGATGAAGGAGAAGATGAGGGTGTAAAAGTTGGAGACCAACTGGACAGGAGCCAGCCGGTAGAATCGAATCAACTCGATAACAAAGGGATGGAGGGGCAGCCGAAAGCTGCACTTTCAGGCCAGGAGGAAAGAACAGAAGGGGCCAGAATGAGCGACCAGACTGGATTCATGAGGTTCAGGTGCGAGGAACTAGAATCGCCATGGCAGCCCATATCGATTCTCCAGCCGCTTCATGTCCGCCTCACCCAGCTCACTGCGAAGAGGTTCTGATGGCAACAAAAAAGTCCTCGAGGCCCGTTCTCCCTCTCGGCTCTTGGCCCCTGGATTTTGGTCCACCATGGAATAGACAGAAGAACTAGGAGAAGAAGGGGAAAGCTTTGAATCAGAGGACTCCGGAGGAGAAGGAAGCTGACAAATCACCGCCTTAGGGATGCTCTCCTAGCTCCGATGGGCGCAACAATTCTCCACTCTTCCGAGCTGCTCTCAGCAACGCAGGAGCCCCCACAAATATAAAGAGAGGCAAAACCCTTAACCCCAGAGATAAAAGACACAAAACGCGCAATGCTTAAACCGGAGGCGGCGCGGCGATCTGATCTCCCGGGGAGGGGCATTCTCTTATTCATCATAACGGGCATATTTTCAAGGTGAGCCACGTCATGTGGCCCCTATCAAAAAGAGAGATCTATACCCAACCAGTGCCACAAAAAGTCCATCCCAAACGCTACTCGTCCGAGCCTAATTTTGGCTCGGGAGTAAAAGGGGGACAAGTGGAGAGGGGAAATCTCGTCGCCCGTACGGAGAGGCCAAAAGAGGTCCAACCGGAGCAAACGAGGCCAAACTCCTTGAAGTGGTAGCCCCCGGGCCCACTTAATATAAAGCCTGAAAACTCACTCGGTACAAGCGCTTCCTAGGCGGCCTTCGGGTTGGGAAGTCCAAGCATCAGTTCGATCGGGACAAGCTCCCCCGGAGCCCCTTATTCCCTATCTCGACCAAGCACTCACCGCTCAAGAGACCTCTCCTGGGCCAGTGCCTATCGCTCGGGCTCACTGATGGAAGCTTATTGATCACGACCGTTGTGGGTCCCTTAATGACAGGAAGCTCAAGAGGGCAGGTGAAACCAGGAGTCTGCGTGCTATAAGGAGCCCCGCATGAAGGACGTAACCCCCCCTGAGACTCCTCCGCTTACAGGGATCTGTCGCATAAACAGGCCACTATTTAAACTGGAAAAGCCCTACTACAGGAGGTAAGCAAGGTAAGAGCCAAGAACCCTGAGCAGGAACCACTTCATCTTTTGGTGGAGAGAGATCTCGCGCTCCCATCTTCCTCCTAACTCTTCCCTTTGCATCCGAGCTCTACTATTTTGGTAACTTAGGCATCAGAGGGTCTTCCCCGGGGTTCTATCCCTGGGCACCTCTGACTCATTTCCCTTCTTACAGTTCACATTTCAAGGGTACGTGGACATCATCTCCCCCGCTCAGGAGCAGCGCGAGATAACCCCTCTTCAATACTCATCATCTGAGTCTCTTGATCGATCTGTCCGTATAATTGTTCACGCCTTGATAATTCTGCCTTGTCGGGGCGTGACAGTTTAGTTGGTATCAGAGCCTATGGTTAAAAAGAGTCTAGGACATCAAGACTTAGTTATTGAAAACCCTAGGTTCTTCACACTATAGGATAATGGATAGCTATACTTGACCTGTGAGATTTGGTAGAGACTTGGGCTAGATATTAAGATATGTAGAGATAAGCTATTTAATCCCCGTAGCTTGTTTTGCAGAAATTCTTAGCTATTGAAATGGCCGCTGAGCGTGCTCAATGGAGAGAAATGCAAAGGACTGTCTAAGGGCTAACTCAAGCCCTACAACAAGTGGCTCAAGGAGGAGTTAATCACCATGGTGCGAGAGACCTGCACCGTAACTTTAGGAACATGAATCCCCCAAGGTTCAACGGTTCCACTAACCCGGATGAAGCCGAACATTGGGTCAAGGAGATAGAAAGAATATTTCGAGTCATGCAATGCTCGGATCAACATAGAGTTTTGCTTGAACCTTTCTAACTAGAAGGGGATGTAAGAGCTTAGTGGGAATCCATGGAGGTGACCTTGCCCGATCCCCATATCACTTGCGAGGAATTTCTAGAATATTTCAACGGTAAGTATTTCTCGGAGGGAGTCCAAGAAAAGAAGGCAGCATAATTGCCACCCTTAAACAAAGAAGTCTCTCTGTAGCTGAATACGAGGCCTAGTTTTCTCGACTGGCCCGTTATGCTCCACACCTCATTAATACGGAGAGAATGAAGGCCAAACGATTCATGAATGGGCTAAGGCCCCAATACATTCCCCAATTGGCGCCTATGGACATCCAAACATATGCCGACATGGTCCGGAAGGCACAATTGCTAAAAGATGCCATAGAGATGGCGGATAGAATCAAGGGAAGAGTCGTGAAAGAACAAGTTGTTAGTGCCGGAAACTTTAAACCAACATTTGGAAAGAAGAGGCCAAATGAAGAAAGAACTCCTTAACAAGACAAAAGGCCTCGAGATGGAAATAGGTAAGCCATCCCTTATACATCTTCAAAAGATATCTGCAAGTATTGTGACAAGGCTGGCCACAAGACTGAAGAATGCTGGAGAAAGAAGAGAGCATGCTTGCGTTGTGGAAGTGGGGATCATAGCATTTCCGATTGTCCCATTATGAAGGAATCTCTATTGGAGAAGAAAACTCAAGAAGGGCCAAGGCGTCAAGGAAGACTCCAAGCTCTGATAGAACCTACACCTACTGAAGAAGGAGTAGTGGAAGGTACTCTCACCATCAATTCTAGAATTACTTTTGTTCTATTTGATACTAGAGCTACCCATTCATTCATATCCCAGAATTTTGCTACCACCTTACATGAAAAACTTGTTCCTTTGAAAATTGAACTCGTTATTTCCACACCTTTAGGAGCAAGAACTGAGCTTAAACATTATTTCCCCTCCAGTGAAGTAGTGATTAGTGGACATAACTTAGCTGTTGATTTGATATGCATGAACATGGAGGGTTATGATATAATCTTAGGTGCTGACTGGTTGGCCAAGTATAATGTAATTCCCCAGAGTATATAGTATTCCTAAAATATTTTGGAATTTTCTGGGAATTAATAGGAATTTTTAAGACTTAACTAGACTAGTAAATGAATTTATGGGTTAAATAAATCATTATTAAAGATCAAATATGGTAATCAATTTAACTTAACCCATTTAAATGAAGCCTAAAAGATTCAAGGACCAAGCCCATTAAGTTTGGCCCATATTCTAGAAGGTTAATTAGTCTATCCACGGAATATAGGGATAGATACACTTTGATTAGATAATTAAGTGGATAATAGAATAAAAGAGTTTGAATAAAAATCAAATTCGACGCCCAGGGTCTTTAACGGTCTATCGTGCAACCGCTACATACCCGTAGGCGGCCTATTCATCGACCGCTACGCTCTGCTAGTTCCGTGAGTTGAAGAAAGAGTAAAAAGATTAGATTTTTGATGTCTTAACTCTTAGAGATCGAGATGGGAGGACTAGTAAACATCTTAAGGACTCTCAAAAGTCGATCTAAGGTTTAATAAGGACTCTAGGATCGTTCTAATCCTCAAACCTTAGCAAAACCCTATAAATAGAACCTAGTTTTGACCTGCGTGACCCTTACATTTGGCTCGCGTTGAATCAACGTAAGGAGGTATTATTTTGGGTAAGTTCTTTAGAAGTTTTTATTCCTAATATATAAGACTAACATCTCCCAAAATTTCATGCTAGGAGATCAAACACACAAGGAGATAGACGCTTGCAAATTTGCTGGTTCCGTATTAGCGACCTAAGAAACTGAGCAAAAGTCCGGTGAAGATCAAGGAAGTAGGGAACCAAATCGAGGTATTTAGCATTAGTGCCTTTGGAACTTTCTGTTCCCCTTAGTATCTACTTCTTACCCTCTAAATTTCACGTCATTAGGTCAATTGGATCAAGAGATATTAGGGCATAAAGTTACTGATTTATCACAAGAAGTGCAGAACTAGGGCTCACTTCCAACATCAAATTCAGAGTTTAAAAGCCTTAGCAGAGGTAGGTCATCTCATGAACGGCTAAAACACTATTCTAGGGATAAAAGCCCTTTTATTGCACTTGATTTCATGTTTTATAGATCGTGAATTTCATGTTTTACTTGAGTCTATGCATGTAGTGTAATGTTCATGCATATTCCTTAGCCTAATGAACTAAATAAATTCTCTCATTCTAATACATGGATCCCATGCATGTTATCTCCGTTCTATCATACTGTGAAATTATAATATGTTGATTTTCAAACATGATGGGTAGTAGTTAGTATCTAGTTGCACATATCTAGTTTTCTGTCAGACGTGCTCTAGCGGCCAACACTTAGACCGGCAAACCCAGTGCATCGGCCCTACGATAAATCGCTAGACACTCTGTAATTTGTTTTTCTATGAATCCTCTGGAGGACCATAAATAGACCATTTTTATCTCTCTGGCGGCCTTACGATAAATCGCCAACTTCTTGTAACGGCTCTATAATAGACCGCCAGTGTTTTATTTTCTGTTAAATCGAGACAGATTTAAGAATAGCTCATTTAGCTTATAATAAGCCTAGTTAACTATGTTCCAACCTGTTTTGATGTTATTTGTTTACTCTGAGTATTTTTATTGATTCATAACAGTGATTTCATGTTCTTTATGGTTCTTAGGATTATTTTAAGCATATGATAGTTTCATGCCAAAAACCATATAATCTTGTACTAAATTATGTTTTAAAGGCTACATTGACAAGATTAAATGTTTGTTTATCACTGTACACATTCTATTCTTATCTCAGAGTCAATTTCATAAGTACATGGCATATATTCCGGTATATGACCATTAGTTACACTTTGCACTTATAGGAACATAATCTTGGACTTGATAACCTCTCCCTTGGATATTCCTTCCAATGGACTAAGAAATCTTGTTTCAAGGCCTCCGTAATTCTCCGTGAGCCTGGGATTCCCATCAGGACGCCGAGTTGGTTGTACCATTAAAGCCCAGTTGTCTAGAATGCACTTATACCGATGTTTTATGTTTCTAAAACTTACCGTCCCAATAATTGACCGCCAGAGACTGCTAGCGGGCCTTCCTTAGACCGCTAAAGGAACCTTGACAGATCTTTCTTTGACCGCTAAAGACTCCAGAGAATATATTTCAAATATCGAACAAGTCTTGTATTTAACGGTCCAAAACTACACCGCTATATTAGTGTAACGGCCCAGTAAACGACCGCTAGTTACCTGAGTACTGTTAACCCGAGGTTTGACCCAAAGGGTTAATATTCCTATGATCGTAGATAGTCTGATTGATTATCTAGAACTTATTACATTAAAGATATCTAAGTAAAAGTTGAAAGTTAAAGAATGTACCGTTATGCTACCGATTTGTTCCATGGCATAACCTAGTTATTAATGTATTTATTGAAATTCCGTATTCTCAATAGAAGTATTTTATTTTTGGTTACTTCATCCTTGAAATATCATTGAGATTGAACATGTTTGGCCAGATTATTTACATGCGTGGAAGTAGCTTGATTTATTCTTGAAGATGCTGTTCGAGCACTGATTGTGTTCAAGGGCTCTATGCTAGTCCCCTCGGCTGATTATCGGAAACATACTATTATAAACCATAGGGTATGATGCTACTGGCGTCACATTGCGCTAGGAGTACTTTCTTTATAAATAAATGAAAATCCACGGTATCCATGATAATCCTTATGGAAATATCCATGGTAATCCACATAAATTCATGAAGTACTTGTTACTAAGTGAAGAGTACATTCTTGCTTGACTTGCTAGTACATTATCGTTACATTCTTGTTCATGAAAGGCCATAATTACATTCTTACTTGATCATGCTTGCTCAATCCTATAATAACTTGATCATGTCTTGTTACTTTGGTTTCTTTACATGATTTATCGCATTCGCATGATTTTACCTTATTTTTTAGAGCTAAAATACTAATCACTTTAATATTACCTGCATGTTGATGCGAAGATACCTACTGGGCAAGTGTGCTCATTACCTATTTTCCAATCTTTTCAGGAGATGCAAGTAGTTCGGATTCGTATTCGAGTTATTCAAGTGGCGGATCCGAGAGCGAATAAAAGTCTTATAAGATTGAGAGAAGACTTAGGAAGTCAATAATGTTTAGATCGAGTTCATGTAATTTTTCATTTATTGAGTCTAGAGAGAAAGTGGAATATTGTGTATTTGAATTATTATCATTTGATATGAAATAAAGATGAAGTTTGAGTAAATTTATTATGCAATTGCATCTTATGTGTGATTGTTATTGCGCTCTGACTATTCTTGCTTGTAAGAGGCTTACCATGCCGGCTGTCTCACGTTTCCCAAGATTATCTTGTTGTGACTCCTCTGTGTTGATGATGTTGACATTTGCTTCATTTCTTTGGCAACACCTTATCTTGATTGATTGTTTGTTTTGATTGATTGGCAACAGTTCCTATTTTGATGAAATTGCTTTTATCAGGTTGTCTGTGTACATAATGCAGTCAGAGTCTATACTGTGTTCTGCACACACTCACAAGTCTTCACAGTGCTTTGCAGCATGAAACTCTATACATCGGCATACATTGCAACGTCAACGCATTGCATCATCTTTACATGTGTGTACATTGCATCACATCGTTAAAGTCTGCACATCGGCTAAGTGTCTATATTGTCCACCTTAGTTAAAGTCCATTCATTGGACTGTGCATAGTCTATACATTGCCCATCGTTGCAGAGTCCATACATCCACAGTGCATTGCATAGTCTATACACTGCACGTTCAAGTTTAAAGTATATACATTGCTGCATTACCTGCTAGAGTGAAGTCTGTACAGCCGAAGCACACATATCAAGTCTATACATTGAGCTACTGTGCAAGTCCACACTTTGGCCTTCAGGCTTGAAAGTCTGTACAATGGACTGTGCTTCGCAAAGTCTATACATTTGTCGGTGGTAAGTACATACAGTGAGCGTCTCATGAAGTCTGTACACCACTGTAGCTGCACCGTCTCAGCCACCGTCTCATTCAGCATCTTAGGCTTGCAAAGTCTATACATTTGTCGGTGGAAAGTATATACATCCATCGTCTCAATTTGCGTCTCATTGGAAGTCCATACAGTGCACTATGCATCCTTCGTTGAACTTCAAAGTCTATACATTGAAGCAAAGTCTGTACAGCCATCAGTGATCTTCCAAGTATGTACATCCAACTGTTCATCTTTGAAGTCTGTACATTGGAAGTTTTACCTACGTTTTCCTTCAAGTCTACACATCGGTAATTTTACCGTCGTTTCCCTTGAAGTCTATACACTGATCGCTTTACCGTCGTTTCCATTTGGAAGTCCATACATTCGTTGCTTCTTTGTTCAAGCCTATACAGCCTTTCATTTTGAAAGTCTATACATCGGGAAGTCTTCACATTAGCTGTTGAATGATATTCAAGTCTACACATCGGCACTGTAGCATGCATTTCGTAAAGTCTATACATTGCATGCTTCACTCTGAGTCTATACACTCGTGAGTGTTTCATCAAGTCTATACATTGGATGCTGTTCTTCAAAGTATGTACATCGCATCATATTGTTCATGCAGTGTCTTGGTGAAGTCTATACATCGTTTCACTGTAAAGGTCCATACATTGCATTGCATTGGCTAAGTGTGTACATCAGTCTGTCTCTGTTGCGTCTAAGGCTTTGGGCAAAGTCTATACAGACTCCACAGTCTCTTCCAGCGTCTCACGCTATCCAAGTCTGTATAGTGTCTATCTTCATGGATCAGTCAAAGTCTGTACGGCCAGGTACGTCTCATTTAGAGTCTAAGGCAAGTCTGCACATTGGACCTTCATTCAAAGTCTGTACAGCCAGGTACGTCTCATTTAGAGTCTAAGGCAAGTCTGCACATTGGACCTTCATTCAAAGTCTGTACAGCCAGGTACGTCTCATTTAGAGTCTAAGGCAAGTCTGCACATTGGACCTTCATTCAAAGTCTGTACAGCGTCTCGTTCATGCATTGTTCATGAAGTCTGTACATTGGACCGTGTCTTCGTGCATCATGTTAAGTCCATACACTGGGTCAGGTTCTTAAAGTGCATACATTGGCCTTAGCTCTCATAGTCTATACATTGGTCCTCAGATTCGAAGTCCATACATTGGTCTTCATATTCAAAGTCTGAACATCCGTTCACTTCACTCAAGTCTACATATTGGAGTCTTTCCCTACGCTTCTAAGGCGAAGCCTATACATTGCCTTTGGGCTTCAAAGTCTATACATCGGCCTTAATCTAAAGTCCATACATTGGGTGAGGTTCTTCATAGTCTGCATATTGCTTTACAATTCAGCAAGTATGTACAGCCCTTCATATAAACTGAAGTCTATACATCGTGATATCTTACACATTGGCTGATTGAATGATCTCAAAGTCTATACATCCGATTGTTCAACTTGTGGCCAAGTCTATACATTGGCCTTCATGCCTCAAGTATATACATTACTTTTTCGTTCAAACAAGTCCATACACTGAGCAAGTATACACATTGTGTTTGTCTTGTAAAGTCCATACATTGATGTCTGTACGTCGGCTATAAACCGAAGTCTATACACTGCAATGAATATACTTACAGCTCATGATCCGATACTCTGTCTGACAGGGATTCTCTACAGGGATTACTGACATGGCTCGTGATCCCAGGAGGACGAGGTGATCAGATGATGACACGTGGATAAAGTTGCCTCGGATCTGGCGAATTCCTTGGGCGGGAAAACGTGGAAACCACGCGCCCTTATCCACCTGCTACCAGTATATATTGAAGCCTTGGTGTTCAGATGGAGGAGATCGAAAACTGAAGAGAGCAAAGTCTATACAGCCAGTCTGAAAGCAGCAGAGTGCCATCGATCCACTGTGAGAAGAGAAACATAGAAGAAGAAAAGGAGAGAAGAGAAGATCAAGAGAGATGAGCTGAGAGAGCTTGATCGAGAGAGTGAGATTGTGAGAGTTTTTGTTTGAGAGGTTGTATCTCAGTCTCTTGGTTCAGAAACCAGAGCTGAGCATTGCTCATTCGAGCTACATTCCCATTTGGGTTTTCTTTTTCGTTTTGCTTCTGTCTTTCATTTCTGAATTCCTGTTTCTTCAAGCTGTGAGTCAGCGGATTTGCAGTGGAAGTCTCCACTGGATGGGTTAAGCTGTATTTCCCCAGCAGTTGCAGAGGATCTGTTCCTCTGGGCGGCAAGCTGTAGTGCTCAGCGAAGCTGTGTATCAGCGGTTGTTGGCCAAGCTGTAGTGCCCAACAGACGCAAGCTGTACTGCGCAGCAGTAAGCCATACTCGGTTGAGTGTGGGGTGGACGTAGGTCCTTGACCGAACCACCTAAAAATCGTGGGTGTTTTGTGTTTGTGTGATTGTCTATGAATTGTGTGCTACTGGTTGTCTTGTTTACTTTAAGAGCTTGATTCGGTTCTATTGAAATCTAGTATCAGGGTTAGTGATTTAGCAGATTTGCCTATATTCCGCATTTGAACCTTACATTGGTTTTTAAATAGGCATTAGATCTATTCACCCCCCTCTAGATCCACATTTCGTGGAGATAGACTGCGTCCATCTAACTCAACACTTGGTATCAGAGCCACACTCTTCTACAGGGACTCATCGCCCGAAGAGGATAGGCAGAGGTGGATGCTCTAGGGATGATAGCTGAAGGTCACTCAACAACTAAGCCCCCATTCTTCGATGGATCTAACTATGCATACTGGAAGAATCGTATGCAAGTGTTTCTGAGGGCTAAGGATTATGAGATCTGGAAGGTTGTCAGCAAGGGACCTTATGAGCTGTCCCCGAATGAAGATGTCTGGACCAAGGAGGAGATCAGAAGGTCCACGCTGAATTGGAGTGCCGTAAACGCCATCCAGTGCTCTCTGCACCCTACGAAATTCTCCCACGTGTCAGCCTGTAAATCAGCCAAGGAGATGTGGGATGCATTGGAAGTCATTCATGAGGGTACATCTCAAGTAAGAGAGCAGAAGGCCAATCTTCTTGTATCTGAATACGAAGCCTTCAAGATGAAGCAGAACGAGACCATCGGCGAAATGTATGCTCGGTTGACTGCCATTACCAATGGTCTTAGAGGTCTAGGGAAACCTCAGACAGAATATGATGTGGTGAGGAAGATTCTGCGGTCCTTGACTCATGCTTGGCACACAAAAGCTACAGTGATGGAGGAGTCAAGGGATTTGCATAATACAAGAGCTGATGAGCTGATTGGCTCGCTAATGGCATATGAGATTAATATGCCAAGAATAGAAGAAGCTGAGAGGAAGAAGAAGCCGATAGCACTGAAGGCTGGTTCAAGTAATTCCAACAAATCCAGCTCCTGCAGTTCTTCATCATCAGAGGAGAGCCCGAATGAAGAAGATATGACTCGTTCTGAGATGGCCATGATGACCAGAGAGTTCAGGCGATTTCTCAGAAAAGGAGCAGGACGATTCGGCCAAAAGAAATACAGTGGCGGCCGAAAGGATAAAAGGTATAAATCTAAACCTGCTAAGAAAACTGAACCTAACGTCTGTTACTAATGCAGGAAACCGGGCCATCTGAAAGCTGATTGTCCAGACAATCAGAAATACAAGGACAAGTCAAAGAAGAAAAACAAGAAAGGGAAAGCTATGATTAGCACCTGGAGTGATGAAGATGAAGGCTCCGTCAGTAGCAGTTCAGTCAGTGATGTCGAATCTGAGAAGCCCATTTGTCTCATGGCAACAGCAACAAGCTCAGAAGATAGAGAAGAGGAATCAGATGAGGTAATCACTAGATTCGATGATTTTACTATCAATGATTGGATAGATGCTTATCATGACATAGTTGATAAGGCAGATGATATCAGAAAAGAGAATAGGCATCTTAGAAGAAAAATTAACTCCATGCAAAATGATACAACTCTGACTGATAAGATTGCATGCTTAGATTCTGAGAATAAAGAATTGAGACTCGCATGTTCTGAATTAGACAAAATCAAAAATGAGTTAAAAGCTACTAGGGAAGAGAATGTGAGGCTTGAAAAAGAAATTGATGAATGGAAGCTGAAAATTCAGAAATGTGAGAGTAAAGTAAAAATTGCTTCTGAAAAATATGAAGCTGTCCTCAATGTAAATAATGAACTGAAAAAGTCTATTGATGAAATTCAGAAAGACAATGAGGATAAGCTGAAAACCATTGAGAAAATGACTCAAGGAACAGATAATCTAAATGCTTTGTTAGGGTTAAAAGTTAATTTCAGAAAAGAGGGCCTAGGATTTAATTCAAGTGCAACTAAAACCTTTGGAATGAAAACTATTTCATTTGTTGCACAAAAAGAAAAAGGACCTCTAATTAGCATGAATTCAAACATTTCTGTGAATAAAGCTGCTAATCTGAAAAAGATCAGTGTTGAGGAGAACGGTAAACAAAAAGTCAGTGAGCCTAGTAGAGCTAGCACATCCAAACAAAATCCTAGGGCTCAGACTCAGGTTAGGGGTCAACCTACACAGTCTCATAAATCCCAGGTTAAAGTCACTAAGTCTCCACCATCACCACCACCTCTGAAGAAGACCTAAAACAAACCTATGAATAGGACAGCAGGGTCCAAGGTGTAGGGGAGACAGAATGCTGCTAGGAGTCAACCCAAACATTTTTACCAACCCAGAGTTCAGACCTATCATAATGCACAGTCAACCTACTTCAACAGGTCAGATTGGACTAGAACTCCGGGGAGGCATACAGGTCTTGCATATCAGGCTGCACAATATCAAAGACCTTACACTAGCAATTGGGTTAATGGGTATGGCAACTGGACACCTAGGAACCAACAATTCTTTAGCCAACCCAGGAACTACTATAGCCAAAACTTTGTGAACACACCCTGGCCAAGGCACTGGCACAGAAGTAACAAAACTGTCAATAATCATGATGCTGCCAATAAGAAGAGGAACAACAACAGAAGAAAATTTGTAGGATCCACTGAACAAAATTCATTTAAACAAATGTGGATTCCGAAAAGCCTGCTTTCTTGCCTTGCTTCTAATTCATCTGTTATGGAGCCCAATCAGTCTTGGGTTCCAAACCTCTTTACATAATTGTGTATGCAGGTATGCCTGGCAGCCAAGAACAACTTGTGGTACTTGGATAGCGGCTGCTCCAGGCATATGACAGGAGATAAGGCCAAGTTCTGCATGCTGATTGAGAAACTAGGAGGCCTTGTCACCTTTGGAAGCAACACAAAGGGTAGGATTATTGGATCAGGTAAAATAGGTAAGTGCTCTACCTGCTGCATTGATGATGTTATGCTGGTTGAAGGGTTAGCTTATAATCTACTTAGCATCAGCCAGTTGTGTGATAAAGGATACAATGTTTTATTTGATTCTCAATACTGCAAGGTTTTTGAACCTGATTCTGAAAGTGTCAAATTTTCTGGAAAAAGAATAAATAATACATACATGATAGATTTAGATGACATTCAACATACTAACCTTTGCCTTACTGCCAGTAGAGAAGACTTAGCATTTTTATGGCATCGTAGGTTAGGTCATGCTAGTTACACTGTTTTGCACAAACTAAATAAGCATGGCATGGTTAGAGGATTTCCTGAAGTTTCCTTCAAGAAAGAAAATAAAATCTGTAATGCATGCACTCAATCAAAGATAACTAGAAAGTCATTTAAGTCTAGAACTGAAAATCTGTCTTCCAAACCCTATGAGCTGATACACATGGACCTTTTTGGGCCAACCAGATCTGTCAGCTTATCAAGGAGGAGGTATGGGTTTGTCATGGTAGATGACTTTTCTAGGTATATTTGGGTTTATTTCTTATCTAATAAGAGTGATGCCTTCTCAGAATTTCAGGAGTTCTATGTTAAAATAAATCAGAAAATTGAAAACATTTTGACTAATCATGGAGGTGAGTTTGAAAACTCACAGTTTGATGAATTCTGCAGGTCAAATGGAATCAACCATAGGTACTCCTCACCAAGGACACCTGAGCAGAATGGAGTTGTGGAAAGAAGGAACAGAACCCTAGTGGAGATGGGTCGTACACTCCTTGTTGAAGGTGGTCTACCAAGGAAATTTTGGGCTAAAGTAGTGATCACTGCATGTTATGTAATTAACAGAGCCATGGTAAGACCTTCTACCCAGCAAACACCATACGAGATCTTAAAGGGTAAGAAACCTTCTATTGCTCATTTCAAGGTTTTTGGATGTAAATGTTTTATTCATATAAATGATAAAAGAGACCTTGATAAATTTGAACCTAAAGGTGAACCAGGAATCTTTCTTGGTTATTCTGAAAACACCCGAGCATATAGAGTGTACAATCTGAACTCTAAAAATGTTGAAGAATCTCCACACATAGTTTTTGATGAATCCTTGGTAAATTCTAATGTTGGTCAATGCAGGAATGAAGACAATGGTGAAATTTTGAAGGAAGGAGATCCTGCAGACAAATCCGAGGATGAAGAAGGACATACACAGCTTAATGAAGAGGAGCCTACAGTTCAGGGGGAGGTAAATCAAACACATGACAATTCAATTGTTAACATTAGATATCTTAAAGATCATCCTGTAGATAATGTAATTGGAAATCTGCATGACCCCCCTAGGACTAGAGGCCACCTGAGAATTCAACATGAACTGAATGCTTATGTTTTTGTATCAAACACAGAACCCAAGTCCATTGACTGTGCTCTCCAAGATGTGCATTGGATAAATGCCATGCATGAGGAGCTCAATCAATTTGACAGAAATAAGGTGTGGCATTTGGTTCCACCCCCTAATCATGAAACAGTCATAGGGACTAAATGGGTGTTTAGAAATAAAACTGATGAATGAGGGAATGTTATTAAAAATAAAGCCAGACTTGTAGCTCAGGGGTACAATCAGGAATTTGGAATAGACTTTGAAGAGTCTTTTACCCCTATAGCTAGGTTAGAAGCAATCAGAATCTTATTAGCTTATGCATGTTCCCTAGGAATAAATCTTCAGCAGATGGATGTGAAATCTGCTTTTCTGAATGGGGAAATTAATGAGGATGTCTATGTGAGACAGTCTCCTGGGTTTGAATGTTTAGACTTCCCTAATCATGTTTACAAACTCAATAAAGCTCTCTATGGTTTAAAGCAAGCTCCTAGAGCTTGGTATGACAGGTTGAGCAAATTCCTCACCGACAAGAATTTCACAAGAGGTATAGTTGATCAAACATTGTTTACCAAGGTGAGTCATCCAGATATTCTTATTATTCAGATTTATGTGGATGACATTGTGTTTGGGTCAACTAACCCCAAATTGTGTGAGGAATTCTCTCAAATTATGACTGATGAGTTTGAAATGAGCTCAATGGGTGAGCTCAAATTGTTTCTTGGACTGCATGTTACACAATCAAAAGATGGCATATTCATTTCTCAGTCCAAGTACATAAAGAATCTATTGAAGAAGTATAAAATAGACAACCTCAAGGAAATAGCAGCTCCAATGGGTACCTCAACAAATTTAGATGAAGATTCTAAAGGTAAACCAGTGGACCAAAAGCTATATAGAGGTATGATCGGATCCCTTCTTTATCTTACAGCATCTAGGTCTGATATTCAATTTGCAGTGTGTTTATGCTCTAGATTTCGGGCTAGTCCTAAAGAAACCCATTTTAAAGCTGTGAAAAGGATTTTTAGGTATTTACTAGGCACCCAAGAGCTAGGTCTTTGGTATCCTGCTAAGTGTGAGTTAGAGCTTCTAGCCTACACTGATGCAGACTATGCTGGGTGTCGAGTAGATAGAAAAAGTACTAGTGGCTATTGTCAATTCCTTGGTGGCTGTCTAGTGTCTTGGGCATCTAAGAAGCAACACACTGTAGCATTATCTATAGCTGAAGCTGAGTATGTTGCAGCATGTAATTGTGCTGCCCAAGTACTTTGGATTAAGCACCAACTGGCTGATTATCAGATAAATTTGGGATGTATTCCACTTTTATGTGATAATACTAGTGCTATATGCCTTGTTAAAAATCCTGTTCATCATTCTAGGACTAAGCACATAGAGATAAAACATCATTTTCTTAGAGATGCTGTAAATAAAAAGGATATTGAAATGAATTTCATAGAAACTGAAAACCAAATTGCTGATATTTTTACTAAGCCTCTTGGGAATGAAAGATTTAAATTTCTTAGAAGAGAACTTGGCTTATGTAAATTTCAGCATGATGAATGATATGTTCAGTTGCCTTAAATAAAATTTCTGATTTGGACTTGCATTTGTTAGCTTGAATAAACCTGTGGATGTTGAATGTGGCATCACACTCATGATCATCATTGCATATCATTTAGTCATTATTGTGTCTAAGCTCTCTCTCATTCAATTCTTGCCATTCATTTGCAAAATTGCATGCATATAGACAGGGGGAGTTTCTGCTAGAAATTCAGAGTGTCTTCAACTTTCTTGAATTCATTCATCCTTTAATTCTGAATGTCGATTCTGACATTATGGCAATCTGTTAGTCAGTTCTAATTCCTAAGCAATAGAAAATGGACTTCTTCAGTTGTAAGAATTTTAATTGCTTAAGGACTGACCTAATGGTTTAAATTTTATAACTTGTTGGAGTTTAAAAATTGCAATCAGTATAGGAGTAAGCTGAAAATTGATAAAAACTCTCAACCCTTATCTTATTTCATGTCAGACAAAGCTAATCATATCTGAAATCATGTTAGAGAAGCTAAGTATGTGTATTGTTCTTAAACAAGTCATTCTGAAACATATAAAGGAGTAAAGGACAGCTAAGAAAGATATTGAAAAACATTGAAAATTATTGCAAAATAAAATTGGCAGAGCAATGACTGGTAAATCACTGAGAAACTGAGTGATCCATCAAAGAAGTGGACAACACTTATGTCATAAGGTGTATCAGCTATCTCTGTATAAAATGATCAAAACAGTAGGGTGGTTTCATTGAGTACCTGGGGGTAACTGGCGTCTGATAAACGTGTAACCTCACACAAAAAGGTGTAAATCACTTTTATTGAGTTTGATCATGGCAGAATGGTCCATCATGTTGAGTATCTAGGGGTATTGGCGTCTGATAAACGTATACCCTTATGTAAAAAGACAATGGCACCTGAATGCCCTTAATGAACTTGTATTGAAAATGCTGCTCCATCGAAAGAAATTTCATGAATGTAAATTTGTTTAATTTCAATACATGACTTGGTAGCTCTCAATCATTTTTTTTTACTATGAAAGTAAGATATTTTGAAACTGACTCTCTCATGCAAATGTGATTCTGGTTTATTGTTTTATCATGCACAACGAACTTATCTATTGATTGTAGTGCATGAACTCAAATTTTTATAGTCTTTAAACCAGCACTCTATCTGAAAGTAGTTTCTAAATTCATATACCTGAAGACTCTGTGCTTTAGAATGCTTATTCATGAACTACTTATTCAGAATGCCAGTCAGATAACTTCTTGATCTTTTCCTTGCATTCCCTTTCCCTCCTCTTTGTTGATGGCAAAGGGGGATAATATTGTCTAGGGGGAGAATATGTTGTCGGGGGAGAATATGTTGTCTGAATTCTGAATTCATTTACAGGGGGAGTCTGGGGCAGTAAGTTGCTTGCATTGTGTAGCATGCATTCATAGCATCTGCATGTCAATCTGAATAACAAATCATATTTTTCACCAAAATACATAAAAATACATCTGTTTGATAGGATGTTGCCATTCTATTTAATAAGGGGTTGCCATCATCAAAAAGGGGGAGATTGTTGTGACTCCTCTGTGTTGATGATGTTGACATTTACTTCATTTCTTTGGCAACACCTTATCTTGATTGATTGTTTGTTTTGATTGATTGGCAACAGTTCCTATTTTGATGAAATTGCTTTTATCAGGTTGTCTGTGTACATAATGCAGTCTGAGTCTATACTGTGTTCTGCACACACTCACAAGTCTTCACAATGCTTTGCAGCATGAAACTCTATACATTGGCATACATTGCAGCGTCAACGCATTGCATCATCTTTACATGTGTGTACATTGCATCACATCGTTAAAGTCTGCACATCGGCTAAGTGTGTACATTGTCCACCTTAGTTAAAGTCCATTCATTGGACTGTGCATAGTCTATACATTGCCCGTCGTTGCAGAGTCCATACATCCACAGTGCATTGCATAGTCTATACACTGCACGTTCAAGTTTAAAGTATATACATTGCTGCATTACCTGCTAGAGTGAAGTCTGTACAGCCGAAGCACACATATCAAGTCTATACATTGAGCTACTGTACAAGTCCACACTTTGGCCTTCAGACTTGAAAGTCTGTACAATGGACTGTGCTTTGTAAAGTCTATACATATGTCGGTGGTAAGTATATACAGTGAGCGTCTCATGAAGTCTGTAGACCACTGTAGCTGCACCGTCTCAGCCACCGTCTCATTCAGCATCTTAGGCTTGCAAAGTCTATACATTTGTCGGTGGAAAGTATATACATCCATCGTCTCAATCTGCGTCTCATTGGAAGTCTATACAGTGCACTATTCATCTTTCGTTGAACTTCAAAGTCTATACATTGAAGATAAGTCTGTACAACCATCAGTGATCTTCCAAGTATGTACATCCAACTGTTCATCTTTGAAGTCTGTACATTGGAAGTTTTAACTACGTTTTCCTTCAAGTCTATACATCGGTAATTTTACCGTCGTTTCCCTTGAAGTCTATACACTGATCGCTTTACCGTCGTTTCCATTTGGAAGTCCATACATTCCACTACCAGAAAAAAGCGGGATTACAGACGGAAATTTCAGACAGAAATTTGTGACGGATTAATTTTCGTCGGAAATCCCGTCTGAAATATGCAACTACACACCGAATTTCAGACGGAATTTGTTACGGAAAATATTCCGTCATAAATTTCAGATGGAATTTGTGACGGATACTTTAAACTGTCACAAATTTGTAACCAAGAATTTGTGACGGCCACGTCCGTCCGTCACAAATGTATCTTCTCACGGATTTTCAGACGGAAATTAGTCCGTCACAAAACTTATTGCGCCCCAAATCCGTCGCAAAGGCCTATTTGCGACGGATTTGGGCGCAATATTTTTGTGACGGATTAATTTCCGTCTTAAAATCAGTGAGAAGACACATTTGTGACGGATTGTCAGACAGATTTCAGACGGACGTGGCCGTCACAAATTCTTGGTTACAAATTTGTGATAGTTTAATGTATCCGACACAAATTCCGTGTGAAATTTGTGACGGAAAATATTCCGTCACAAATTTCCGTCTAAAATTCGGTGTGTATTTACATATTTCAGACGGGATTTCCGACGGAAATTAATCCGTCACAAATTTCAGACGGAAATTTCCGTCTGAAATTTCTGTCTGAAATTTCCGTCTGTAATCCCGCTTTTTCTGGTAGTGTTCGCTGTTTCTTTGTTCAAGCCTATACAGCCTTTCATTTTGAAAGTCTATACATCGGGAAGTCTTCACATTAGCTGTTGAATGATATTCAAGTCTACACATCGACACTGTAGCATTCATTTCGTAAAGTCTATACATTGCATGCTTCACTCTGAGTCTATACACTCGTGAGTGTTTCATCAAGTCTATACATTGGATGCTGTTCTTCAAATTATGTACATCGCATCATATTGTTCATGCAGTGTCTTCGTGAAGTCTATACATCGTTTCACTGTACAGGTCCATACATTGCATTGCATTGGCTAAGTATGTACATCAGTCTGTCTCTGTTGCGTCTAAGGCTTTGGGCAAAGTCTATACAGACTCCACCGTCTCTTCCAGCGTCTCACGCTATCCAAGTCTGTACAGTGTCTGTCTTCATGGATCAGTCAAAGTTTGTACAGCCAGGTACGTCTCATTTAGAGTCTAAGGCAAGTCTGCACATTGGACCTTCATTCAAAGTCTTTACAGCCAGGTACGTCTCATTTAGAGTCTAAGGCAAGTCTGCACATTGGACCTTCATTCAAAGTCTGTACAGCGTCTCGTTCATGCATTGTTCATGAAGTCTGTACATTGGACTGTGTCTTCGTGCATCATGTTAAGTCCATACACTGGGTCAGGTTCTTAAAGTGCATACATTGGCCTTAGCTCTCATAGTATGTACATTGGTCCTCAGATTGGAAGTCCATACATTGGTCTTCATATTCAAAGTCTGAACATCCGTTCACTTCACTCAAGTCTATACATTGGATTCTTTTCCTACGCTTCTAAGGCGAAGCCTATACATTGCCTTTGGGCTTCAAAGTCTATACATAGGCCTTAATCTAAAGTCCATACATTGGGTGAGGTTCTTCATAGTCTGCACATTGCTTTACAATTCAGCAAGTATGTACAGCCCTTCATATAAACTGAAGTCTATACATCGTGATATCTTACACACTGGCTGATTGAATGATCTCAAAGTCTATACATCCGATTGTTCAGCTTGTGGCCAAGTCTGTACATTGGCCTTCATGCCTCAAGTATATACATTGCTTTTTCATTCAAACAAGTCCATACACTGAGCAAGTATACACATTGTGTTTGTCTTGTAAAGTCCATACATTGATGTCTGTACGTCGGCTATAAACCGAAGTCTATACACTGCAATGAATATACTTACAGCTGATGATCCGATACTCTATCTGACAGGGATTCTCTACAGGGATTGCTGACATGGCTCGTGATCCCAGGAGGACGAGGTGATCAGATGATGACACGTGGATAAAGTTGCCTCGGATCTGGCGATTTCCTTGGGCGGGAAAACGTGGAAACCACGCGCCCTTATCCACCTGCTGCCAGTATATATTGAAGCCTTGGTGTTCAGATGAAGGAGATCGAAAACTGAAGAGAGCAAAGTCTATACAGCCAGTCTGAAAGCAGCAGAGTGCCATCGATCCACTGTGAGAAGAGAAACAGAGAAGAAGAAAAAGAGAGAAGAGAAGATCAAGAGAGATGAGCTGAGAGAGCTTGATCGAGAGAGTGAGATTGTGAGGTTTTTTATTTGAGAGGTTGTATCTCAGTCTCTTGGTTCAGAAACCAGAGCTGAGCATTGCTCATTCGAGCTACATTCCCATTTGGGTTTTCTTTTTTATTTTGCTTCTATCTTTCATTTCCGAATTCCTGTTTCTTCAAGCTGTGAGTCAGCGGATTTGCAGTGGAAGTCTCCACTGGACGGGTTAAGCTGTATTTCCCCAGCAGTTGCAGAGGATCTGTTCCTCTGGTCGGCAAGCTGTAGTGCCCAGTGAAGCTGTGTATCAGCGGTTGTTGGCCAAGCTGTAGTGCCCAGCAGACGTAAGCTGTACTGCGCAGCAGTAAGCCATACTCGGTTGAGTGTGGAGTGGACGTAGGTCCTTGACCGAACCACCTAAAAATCATGGGTGTTTTATGTTTGTGTGATTGTCTATGAATTGTGTGCTACTGGTTGTCTTGTTTACTATAAGAGCTTGATTCGGTTCTGTTGAAATCTAGTATCAGGGTTAGTGATTTAGTAGATTTGCCTATATTCCGCATTTGAACCTTACATTGGTTTTTAAATAGGCATTAGATCTATTCACCCCCCTCTAGATCCACATTTCGTGGAGATAGACTGCGTCCATCTAACTCAACATATCTTCCGCTATATTAAAAGCTCGGGACGTGACAATTAAGTTGGTATCAGAGACTAAGTCTAAGGACTTAGGGAGAAAGTCATGTCATAAGGATAAGTCCAAGGTTTAAGGACCCATACCTATGAACTAAGGAAGAAATTTCCCCACCCATGTGAGAATTGGGTAGAGATCGGGGTGAGATAGTTATATAGAAATTATCTTAGGAAAAATCTTCCCGATTCTAAGGAAAATGACTAGATGTTTATCTTCTCAGGTACCTTAATCTCTCATGGCTCAACGCGTGAACTGGGATGAGATGCAACAAACTATTGCAGGACTTACGCAGGCCCTGCAAGCTGTAGCCCAAAATGGCGCAAGGGCTGGCGCATGTACTCTACATGCCAATTTTCGGAGCTTGAATCCCCCACGGTTCTCGGGATCTTCTAACCCGGATGAAGCGGAGAATTGGATTGATGAAATGACCCGAATATTTGATGTCATACAATGTAATGATTAGGACAAGGTCCATCTTGCTACCTTCCAACTAAATAAGGATGCACGTACTTGGTGGAAATCTATTCCAGCACCACCGGCAAATGCACCACATACATGGGAAGGATTTCTCACACTCTTCCGAGCTAAGTATTTCTCCGAGCATGTTAAGGAACGGAAGGCTATGGAATTTTCCTCTCTCAAATAGGGCACAATGACGGTGGTGGAGTATGTATTGCAATTCTCTCGACTAGCTCCTTATGCCCCACATTTGGTGAGCACGGATATTCTAAAGGCTAACAGATTTATGGACGGGTTTAGGACCAACTTTATTCAACAACTTGGGACTCAAAACATCCGTACGTATGCGGAGATGGTTCAGCGTGCACATCTTTACGAAAGAACCCTGGAGAAGATCGAGAAGCTTAAAGGCAAGAAAGAGGAGTCCAATCGAAAACATGATAGGCAAGAGGAAAGGGAAGAAAACAAAGACGATACTCACCATAATAAGAGGTCCCGAAATGGAAATAGTAATGGTAATGGGAAGAGAAATGGAAATAATAATGGGAAAGGTAAAGGAGTTAAGGAAGAAGAGGGAACGCAAGTCGCCACGGCATGTTCGTTTTGTGAAAAGTCCGGGCACTCGGCAGAAGTGTGTTGGAAGCGTCTCGGCACTTGTCTCGAATGTGGAAGCCGGGAACATCGCTTACCCATGTGTCATCTTGTCAAAGAATAGTCCTCAAAAGGTAACAACGAGTGCGGGCGACGAGGATGATTAAATGCAATCTTAGAAGGGGAAGGTATCATCTTGACTTATCTACATTATTTAAATTGTTAATGCAATCATTTGCTAATTAAAGCCCACTCTCCTCTAAAAACTCTTGAAAAAAAATGAATTTGGGGATCAAATTCTTCTAAGTGGGAGAGGGTGTAATACCCCAGAATATTTATATAGTATTCCTATAATATTTTGGAATTTTCTGGGAATTAATAGGAATTTTTAAGACTTAACTAGACTAGTAAATGAATTTCTGGGTTAAATAAATCATTATTAAAGCTCAAATATAGTAATAAATTTAACTTAGCCCATTTAAATGAAGCCTAAAAGATTTAAGGACCAAGCCCATTAAGTTTGGCCCATATTCTTGAAGGTTAATTAGTCTATCCACGGAATATAGAGATAAATACACTTTGATTAGATAATTAAGTGGATAATAGAATAAAAGAGTTTGAATAAAAATCAAATTCGACGTCCAGGGTCTTTAGCGGTCAATCGTGCAACCGCTACATACCCGTAGGTGGCCTATTCATCGACCGCTACGCTCTGCTAGTTCCGTGAGTTGAAGAAAGAGTAAAAAGATTAGATTTTTGATGTCTTATCTCTTAGAGATCGAGATGGGAGGACTAGTAAACATCTTAAGGACTCTCAGAAGTCGATCTAAGGTTTAATAAGGACTCTAGGATCATTATAATCCTCAAACCTTAGCAAAACCCTATAAATAGAACCTAGTTTTGACCTGCGCGACCCTTACATTTGGCTCGCGTGGAATCAAGGTAAGGAGGTATTATTTTGGGTAAGTTCTTTAGAAGTTTTTATTCCTAATATATAGGACTAACATCTCCAAAAATTTCGTGCTAGGAGATCAAACACACAAGGAGATAGACGCTTGCAAATTTGCTGGTTCCGTATTAGCGACCTAGGAAACTGAGCAAAAGTCCGGTGAAGATCAAGAAAGTAGGGAGCCAAATCGAGGTATTTAGCATTAGTGCCTTTAGAACTTTTTGTTCCCCTTAGTATCTACTTCTTACCCTCCAAATTTCCCATCATTAGGTCAATTGGATCAAGAGATATTAGGGCATGAAGTTACTGATTTATCACAAGAAGTGCAGAACTAGGGCTCACTTCCAACATCAAATTCGGAGTTTAAAAGCCTTAGCAGAGGTAGGTCATCTCATGAACGGCTAAAACACTATTCTAGGGATAAAAGCCCTCTTATTGCACTTGATTTCATACTTTATAGATCGTGAATTTCATGTTTTACTTGAGTCTATGCATGTAGTGTAATGTTCATGCATATTCCTTAGCCTAATGAACTAAATAAATTCTCTCGTTCTAATACATGGATCCCATGCATGTTATCTCCGTTTTATCATGCTGTGAAATTATAATATGTTGATTTCCAGACATGATGGGTAATAGTTAGCATCTAGTTGCACATATCTAGTTTTCTGTCAGACGTGCTCTAGCGGCCAACACTTAGACCGCCAAACCCAGTGCAGCGGCCCTACGATAAATCGCTAGACACTCTATAATTTATTTTTCTATGAAACCTCTGGAGAACCATAAATAGACTATTTTTATCTCTCTGGCGGCCTTACGATAAACCGCCAACTTCTTGTAACGGCTCTATAATAGACCGCTAGTGTTCTATTTTCTGTTAAACTGAGACATATTTAAGAACAGCTCATTTAGCTTATAATAAGGCTAGTTAACTATGTTCCAACCTATTTTGATGTTATTTTATTACTATGAGTATTTTTACTGATTTATAATAGTGATTTCATGTTCTTTATGGTTTTTAGGATTATTTTAAGCATATGATAGTTTCATGCCAAAAACCATATAATCTTGTACTAAATTATGTTTGAAATGCTACATTGACGAGATTGAATGTTGGTTTATCATTGTACACATTCTATTCTTATCTCAGAGTCAATTTCATAAGTACATGGCATATATTCCGGTATATGACCATTAGTTACACTTTGCACTTATAGGAACATAATCTTGGACTTGATAATCTCTCCCTTGGATATTCCTTCCAATGGATTAGAAAATCTTGTTTCAAGGCCTCCGTAATTCTCTGTTAGCGTGGGATTCCCATCAGGACGCCGAGTTGGTTGTACCATTAAAGCCCAATTGTCTAGAATGCACTTATACCGATGTTTTTTGTTTCTGAAACTTAGCGACCCAATAATTGACCGCCTGAGACTGCTAGCGGGCCTTCCTTAGACCGCTAAAGGAACCTTGACGTATCTTTCTTTGACCGCTAAAGACTCCAGAGAATCTGTTTCAAATATCGAACAAGTCTTGTATTTAACGGTCCAAAACTAGACTGCTATATTCGTGTCACGGCCCAGTAAACGACCGCTAGTTACCTGAGTACTGTTAACCCGAGGTTTGACCCAAAGGGTTAACATTCCTATGATCCTAGATAGTCCGATTGATTATCTAGAACTTATTACATTAAAGATATCTAAGTAAAAGTTGAAAGTTAAAGAATGTACCATTATGCTGCCGATTTGTTCCATGGCATAACTCAGTTATTAATGTATTTATTGAAATTCCGTATTCTCAATAGAAGCATTTTTATTTTTGGTTACTTTATCCTGGAAATATCATTGAGATTGAACATTCTTGGCCACATTATTTACATGCGTGGAAGTAGCTTGATTTATACTTGAAGATGTTGTTCGAGCACTGACTGTGTTCAAGGGCTCTATGCTAGTCCCCTCGGCTGATTGTCGGAAACATACTATTATAAACCATGGGGTATGATGCTACTGGCGTCGCATTGCGCTGGGAGTACTTTCTTTATAAATAAGTGAAAATCCACGGTATCCACGATAATCCTTATGGAAATATCCACGGTAATCCACATAAATTTACGAAGTACTTGTTACTAAGTGAAGAGTACATTCTTGGTTGACTTGCTAGTACATTCTCGTTGCATTCTTATTCATGAAAGGCTATAATTATATTCTTGCTTGATCATGCTTACTCAATCCTATAATAACTTGATCATGTCTTGTTACTTTGGTTTATTTACATGATTTATCGTATTCGCATGATTTTACCTTATTCTTTAGAGCTAAAATGCTAATCACTTTAATATTACCTACATGTTGATGCGAAGATACCTACTGTGCAAGTGTGCTCATTACCTATTTTCTAATCTTTCAGGAGATGCAAGTAGTTCGGATTCAGATTCGAGTTATTCAAGTGGCGGATCCGAGAGTGAATAAAAGTCTTATAAGATTGAGAGAAGACTTAGGAAGTCAATAATGTCTAGATCGAGTTCATGTAATTTTTCTTTTATTGAGTGTAGAGAGAAAGTGGAATATTGTGTATTTGAATTATGATCATTTGATATGAAATAAAGATGAAGTTTTGAGTAAATTTATTGTGCAATAGCATCTTATGTGTGATTGTTATTGCGCTCTGACTATTCTTGCTTGCAAGAGGCTTACCATGCCGGTTGTTCACATTTTCCGAGATTATCTTCCCGAGATTGCGCTCTTCTAGAATTGCTTTTATTCTATTTGATACTAGAGCTACCCATTCATTCATATCCCAGAATTTTACTACCACCTTATATGAAAAACATGTTCCTTTGAAAAGTGAACTCGTTATTTCCACACCTTTAGGAGCAAGAACTGAGCTTAAACATTATTTCCCCTCCAGTGAAGTAGTGATTAGTGGACATAACTTAGTTGCTGATTTGATATGCATGAACATCGAGGGTTATGATGTAATCTTAGGTGCTGACTGGTTGGCCAAGTATAATGCTAAGGTGGATTGCAGGCGAGGAAGTGTAAACTTTGGTGAACCAGGATACCCTGAACTATCTTTCTCTAGAAATAGCCATCATAGACACCCTCTTCTCATCTCTGCCCTTCAAGCTCGAAAAATGATAAAGAAAGGATGTGTTGCATTTTTGGCTTATGTCCTTATAACAGAACCCATGAAACCCATTCTAGAATAAATATCTATTATTAGTGAATATCCTGATGTATTTCCTGAGGAATTACCTAGCATACCACCTGAGAGAGAGGTTTCATTCTCAATCGATTTGATACCAGGAGCAGCCCATGTATCTAAAACTCCTTATATAATGTCACGGTTGGGGCTCGGAGTTGGTGTAGAAGGGTTGGAACAGTCACCTACTGAGCTGAAGGAACTAAAAGAGCAACTGATGGAATTATTAGAGAAGGGGTTCATCAGACCTAGTACATCACCTTGGGGAGCACCTGTTCTTTTTGTGAATAAGAAAGATAGATCTATGAGGTTATGCATCGATTATAGGCAGTTGAACCAATTGACTATCAAGAATAAGTACTCTCTGCCAAGAATTGATTAACTATTTGATCAAATCTCTAGAGCTCATTATTTCTCTAATATTGACCTCAGGTCGGGTTATCATCAACTGAGAATCAAGGAAGAAGATCTTTATAAGACAACATTCAGGAGTAGATATAGACACTATGAATTTGTTGTCATGCCTTTTGGGCTGACTAATGCACGTGCAGCCTTTATGCAACTCATGAATAGTGTGTTCCGACCCTATTTAGATCAATTTGTGGTGGTATTTATTGATGATATATTGATCTACTCCAAAACCAAGGAAGAACATGAAGCACATTTGAGGATTGGCTTGCAGATATTAAAAGAGAATCAATTATATGCTAAACTGAGCAAATGTGAGTTCTGGTTAGAAGAAGTTTCATTTCTCGGTCATGTGATCTCTAAGGAAGGTATTTATGTTGACCCTTCAAAGGTAGAAGCTGTCAATAACTGGGAAAGACCTACAAATGTGACCGAAGTCTAAAGTTTTCTAGGATTGGCCGGTTACTATAGGAGATTCATCAAAGACTTCTCTAAAATTGCCGTGCCATTGACTAGACTAACAAGGAAGGAAAATTCTTATGTATGGGCTGAGGAATGTGAGAAGAGTTTTCAGACTCTAAAGGAGTGCTTGACAACTGCACCTGTTCTTACTCTGCCTATTACGGGAGGAGGATTCGAGGTATATGCTGATGCTTCGGGAATTAGCCTAGGTTGTGTATTAATGCAACAAGGCAAGGTGATAGCTTAGGCATCTAGGCAACTGAAGACCCACGAAGTTAATTACCCTGTGCATGATCTAGAATTAGCCGCAGTAGTCCTTGCTCTAAAGATATGGAGGTATTATTTATATGGTGAGCAGTTCATTATCAATGACTTTTCTATTCAATACCATCCTGCAAAAAGTAATGTTGTGGCTGATGCTCTTAGTAGAAAGCCGGGGGCTCTACTATCAAGTTTGATGATTAAAGAATGGCGATTGTTGGAGTAATTTACAAGATTAAATTTAAATTTGAAACCAAAGGATGAATGAGTCTTGATTGCCTGTATAAGGGTACAACCTGAAATGTTCTCTGAAATAAAAGAGCAATAAGGTAACGATCCTTTATTAGTTGAAATTTCTAGAAATTTGAGCCAAAGGCCTGATTTTCAACTGGCAAATGATAGGAGATTATTATTTCGAGGAAGAACTTGTGTGCCTGATAGTAACAAAATCAAGATGAAGATAATGGAAGAAGCGCACCAATCCATATTTACTATTCATCCAGGAGCCACTAAAATGTACCAAGATTTGAAAAGAAATTTTTGGTGGCCGAATATGAAGAGAGAAGTGGCTGAGTTTGTGAGCCGTTGCTTGATATGTCAACAAGTAAAGGCAGAACATCTCAGACCTGCTGGTAAATTGAAACCTATGGAAATACCGGAGTGGAAGTGGGAAAGCATTGGTATGGATTTTATTATAGGATTGCCCAAAACTAGAGGAAGACTTGATTCAATCTGGGTAATAGTAGACCGATTAACCAAGTATGCTCACTTCCTACCAATCAAAAGTAAGTGGATGGTGGATATACTGGTAGCTTTATACATCAAGGAAGTGGTAAGATTGCATGGCATTCCTTCATCTATAATTTCTAATAGAGATCCTAGATTTACTTCTCACTTTTGAATCGGATTACAATCTTCACTGGGAACGAGATTAAATTTAGTACAGCTTTTCACCCTCAGATAGATGGTCAGACAGAAAGAACTAATCAAATCATAGAGGACATGCTTAGAGCGTGCATGATAGATTTTGGTGGTACTTGGCATGAACATTTACCATTGATTGAGTTCTCCTACAATAATAGCTACCAATCAAGTATTCAAATGGCACCTTTTGAAGCTTTATATGGTAAAAGTTGTAGATCACCCATATACTGGGATGAGATTGGGGAGAAGCTGTTAGTAGGTCCTAATACGATTCAAGATACTACTCGAAATATCCGAATAATTAGGGACCGACTAAAAATTGTCCAATCTTGACAAAAGAGTTATGTTGATAATAGAAGAAGAGATTTGAAATTTCAAATTGGTGACCATGTCTTCTTGAATGTATCGATCACCTACTCGAGGAATCCAAAGATTTGGAGTCAAACGAAAGTTAAGTCCGAGATTTATTGGTCCTTTTGACATCCTTGATAGTATTGCATACAGACTGGCTTTAGCCCTGAAGTTGGAAGGAGTGCATGATGTTTTTCATGTGTCAATGCTGAGGCGGCATGTCTATGATCTTTCACATGTGATCTAACATGATGATATGGTACTACAAAAGGATTTAACTTATGAACAGAAACCCATCAAGATACTAGACCGAAAATTACATCAACTAAGGAATAGAGCAATACCAATGGTTAAAATACAATGGAGCCGTCGTGGACAACAGGAAGCCACTTGGGAATTGGAGGATGCGATTAAGAAGAAGTATTCAGAATTATTTTCAGGTTAGTATTGTTAGAATTTCTCTTATTTTGTAATGAATCATGTGAATTTGGAGGACCAAATTCTTTTTAAGTGGGGGAGAATGTAACAACTCGAAAATTTTTATATGTATTTATATGCAAAAAGAAATAATGAAAGATAAAAATAAAATAAATTATGCATATTTTTTCATTACGTCTTTAGAAGTATAGAATACATAAACATGAACCTTATCCCACTTGTTAACACGAACGACGAGATTCACAGCACGATTCTGAGAAGGCGAAGACGTCGATTATTAGCTTTAATCTAATCCTAATTAATGGATGAGGTCATTCTTACATCATTGAATAAATGAGGTCATTGATTATGTCATAAAGAGGGGATTTATTTTAACATTCACATGTTGGAATTAATTTTTAACAAAGTTGGTGTAATAGTAACAAAGGTGGTGTAATAGTAACAAAGTTGGTGTAATAGTAACAAGGTTGGTGAAATAGAAAAATTAGGTGGGAGATTTTGGCCTATAAATAGGGCTAGGCTCTTCCCTACTCAAAGCATAAATCTATTGGGAGGAATTGCTAGTTGGAGAGAGGGAGAAAGCTCAAAGGTGGAGGAGTCTCCGAAAGCATTCTTCACCTTTAAACTACTTCTTCTTTGATCTTCAACTAGGTAGGCTTTCTCTCAGGTGAAAACATAATTAGATCTCCATATATGTTTCTTTGCACGAGTGTTTTGATTCTATGTAAATTTTTCATGATCATGTATTTATGGCTTATTTTAAGATTTAAAGTTTAAAAATGACATTTTTCATTATCATAACGTGTTTTAATAATGTGGATCACATATGGACCATGATTTGAATACGATAACCACGCTCGATTTACCTCGTTTATGTATGTTATTTCAAAACTTAAATTTTAAATTTTAAAATCATATTCTTGCCTTAAGAATACTATTAACAAAGAAATGACTAGGTGAATGAACTCGTAAAGCTATCGTTAATTGTTCAAACAACTATGCTCTAATTTTCATACAATTCCTATACATGATTGACCCTATCTCTTTACTCTAAGCTCTATCTGAAAGCTTGACATCTCCGTTTAACTTCTCTTAATTCATGAATATATTATGCAATTGGAAGCTTGACATCTTTTTTCAATGTCTTTTCCTTCATTAAAATTCTTTCACAAATGAACATGTTAGAATATACAAGAATGATTTCCGTTCGATTTACGTGTTTTCGTATCTCTGAAAAATCATGTAGCTAGCAAGTTCACCAAGAAGAACAGGTGTCTAAGGCAAGAGGTCCACGGGCAAACGCTTTAAGTGGATAAGTGGTTACTTAATTAGGACCTCGTGAATACGAGGGGAGCCTCCCACTGTCCCACCTCTTATCTAGCCACGTTTTCTTTTATTTTCTACTAATTACCCAACTAAGAAACACTTGATCTAAACTTATTTTACAAGATTTTCCGCGGGAGTTGATCGCACCTTGACCGGCAATTCATTCTCTTTATTGTCTTAATGTCGTTAAACATGATGTCTTAAATCATCCATGAACTTCTCTTATAAACTTCATTTACTCTTCATACTACTTGTCCTTAAAAATGGAAGTTTTGCTAGATCTGTACTTTAGCCATAAACTATCATTTGGGAGTGTAGGAGCTAAGTGTCATGCGGGGTAAAGTGGTATGTTATGGGAGTCACCTCTTGAGATTGGAATGGCGCAAAGTGCTACATAACGGGAGCCACCTCTTGAGCCTGTAGGGACCACCTCTACAGTCCCTCATAACTAAATGACTAGTTATGCGCTATACTATGATTCTTAAGCTTTTCTTGAAACCGGAAGAGTTAATATCCTTGTTACATGGTCATATTTACAATTCTATACTTGTTATTGATCTTCATGCTTACACTTGTGTTCTACAATATCTATTCTTGAAATTCTTGATTTCCTGATCTTGTTCTCTATTTGTCATTTGTTTTGCCACTTGTTTTATTCGAGGGCATATAGATGATTCAAAATGCTAATTACTTAAAGTGACCTGGTAAAGAGATATAAGTCCTACTGAGCTTTATAGCTCACCCTATGTATTGTTGTTAATTTTCAGGAAATCCCGAAGATGACGGGAATGGGCTGGAGTGATGAGAGTGACGATAGTTTTTAATAAATTTCTTTTCCTAGTCTGTCTACTTATAAATGATTGTATCGAGTTTGAATAGTATTGTAAGTCCTTGAAGGATATTTGTTAGAAATGTCAGATTATGAAATAAAGATGTGATTTTATCCATTTGTTGTTCATACTCATCATCTGAGTCTCTTGATCGGCCTGCCCGTATAACTGTTCACGTCTTGATAATTCCGCCTTGTTCGGGGCGTGACATCGATAATCTAAAATATCGCTCGGATTGGCATGTCGATCATTTGAACTCGACTTGTGAGGTAAAAGTGACTTGTGAGAGCTGACGAAATTTAAATCGGACACTCGGTTTGAGCCCGGCACTCAGAAGTGCATTCTTCAAATGTACTTACTTTAAAATTAAATAAGTTGGGTTTGGGGTCTAAAATATAAAATATCACTTCGATCGACATGCCGATGGTTCCAACACGACCTGGGAGGTAAAAGTGAATTGGGAGAGCTGACGGAATCCAAATCGGATACCCGGGTTTGGCTCGACGCTCAAATTACTGAATGCGGAACTAAGTTAGTTTTCAAAGCTAATTTAGTTTAAAATAATTCACATAACTAGGGGTTCGGGGGTCCAAAATATAAAATACTGGCCTGATCGATGTGTCGATCATTCCGACGCGACCTGGGTGATGAGAGTGACTTGGGAGAGCTGACGGAATCTAAATCGGATACCCGGTTTGGGCTCGGCGCTCAAATTACTCAATTCTTCAAATGCGCTTGGTTTAAAATTAAAGAAGTTGGGTTCGGTGTTCCAAAATCTAAAATATCGCTCGGATCGACGTGCCGATCATTCCAACACAACTTGGGAGGTAAAAGTGACTTGTGAGAGCTGACGGAATCTAAATCGGACACCATGTTTGAGCTCGGCGCTCAAAAGTGCATTCTTTAAATGCACTTAGTTTAAAATTAAAGAAGTTGGGTTTGGGGGTCCATGATCTAAAATATCACTCCGATCGGCGTCACGATTTTTCCAACATGACATGGGAGGTAAAAGTGACTTGTGAGCGCTGACGAAATTTAAATCGGACACCCGGTTTGAGGTCGACACTCAGAAGTGCATTCTTCAAATGTACTTAGTTTAAAATTAAATAAGTTGGGTTTAGGGGTCCAAAATCTAAATTACCACTCCGATCGACTTGTCGATTGTTTCAACACTACCTGGGAGATAAAAGTGACTTGGGAGGGCTGGCGGAATCTAAATCGGATACCCGATTTGGGCTCAACGCTGAAAATCCTCAATTCGAAACTAAGTTAATTTTCAAAGCTAACTTAGTTTAAAACTGATGGGGACATCCCCAGTCACTCCATCTTTTTCGAGACTCCGGTTACACGCCATCGGTGCATCATCATCTCCATCACTTAATTTTGAGTAGTAGCATGTAATTTTCATCTTATTTGAGTCATAAATGTGTAATCTTTCTTTATTTGAGTCAGTTAATAGGTTAATGGGTCAGTTTGATAGTCATTTGGGCCCAACTAGTGGGCTTGGCCCAGGGGCACCCTCCCTTGGACTACTTTGGTCATTAGTTGTTTAGTCAGGGTCATTTTAGTCCTAAGAAAATATGAGTGCCTATAAATAGGTCACCCCACTCCCTCATATGTAATCTTTTGGTCAATCAAAAAATTAAGTGTTCTAGTGCAATTGGAGTGGATTCTCCATCTCTCTCTCCCTCTCTCTCTCTAAGGGGTGGATTCCCCTCTCTCTCACTCTCTCTCTCTCTAAGGGGTCCCCCCTCTCTCTCTCTCTTCCTACCTCCAAATTTTGAAATTTCTTCTCTCTCCTCCCATTCACTCTTCATTAATATTCCCCCCTTCCCCATACCCTCATTCAAGTCCCCCCAACCCCAAGATAGAACTCCCATTCACTCTTCATTAATATTCCCCCCTTCCCCATACCCTCATTCAAGTCCCCCCAACCCCAAGATAGAACCCACCAATCTCTAAGCCACCCTCCAACCCCCAACCACCCACTACCCTTTCCTAAGCACCCTTACATCTCCCCAAGGCTGAAGGGGCTCAAACCCTAGGCCAAATTTGAATTTCCCTCCCCTTTCTAACTGCTCCCCTCCCCTCCCCATCACCCCCCACCACCTGGGTCGCACCCACAGCCAGCCATCAGCCCTCCTTCCCCATTCTCCCCTCTCTTACCTCCACTCCCTACACGGCCCTATTCTGGTTCGCAAGCAGCATACCACCCGCAGATTACAGAGAGTTCCACGGCATCATAGTGAGGCTTCAGGAGGTGTATCATATATCTCTGGAAAGGTCGTCCAGAGAGATTTCCAAGCGAGGTGGTTTCGTCCTCATCCGAGCACCGTGCTGATCGGGAGCCCCTTTCTTCCTCGACTGCGCAAAGCCTCCCTGGCAGGAGACCAGAGCCAGAGTGGAAGCTCAACTACGACGAACCTGTTGGGAATCTGATCAAGAGTTCTTCTACAAAAATCTTCTACTACGAGTCTTCTATCATCCCCAAGAAGTAGAACCCAGTTTGGTGACCGGACCTGAGAGTTATCATTTTTATTCCCCGGGTGCGCGGTTCTGCCTCCACTCAGTCCGCACCAACCCCTCCTCAGTGTTCCGAGCCTACCAGTCTGCTCCGACAACGAATGGCATCCCCGTCAAGCTTGTTACTAAGAGGACTCACATACGGTTCTGTCGACTCTGGCGGAGCCTCATTCTGAGTTCAGCAGAGGTCGTGGCATCCTCTGCTTCCTGCTGCTGAGTTCCTGAAGTAGTCAGAACTGTCAACCTATTCCCCTGTTCAAGATCCTACTCCGACTAGCGCCTGCGCCTGACGAAATTACCAAAATTCAGGTGTCATCCCGGCCCAGAAATGAGCAATCTCCAACTGGTTTTGTCATCGGTAAAATTCTTGAGTGGTCGCAGCATCCAGAGAACCAACTGCCTGTCCTGAATCGCAGAGAGTGGATAGAATCGACATCGGCCACCATTCTTTGTTTCTAGCCCAATTTTTCCTCTTTTTGCTTGACCGGATGAAGGCCCCTCCCTGTGTGGAGGTAGTTTTGGATGTATTCACAGTTAACCCCCACCCCAAGATCCCCCTCCTGCGAGAGGCCTAGTGTTGTAATCACTTAAACAGGGTCAAGCGGCATCAGCGCGGCGTGCGGGTGCGTATCCACGCCTCCCCGCTCGCCCTCGTCTATCGGCCGGGATCGGTGTTCTCACACCGATCAGGTGAGTTCTGGGACACATCCCTCGCTGGTTTATTCATGCTTATTTAGTATTGTCTTTAGCTCTGTCGGACGGTAAGTGAGTGCTTGATCCAAATTTCCCTCCACTTGAGTGGCCACCGCGGAGTGAGGTGAGAGCGACCCTACAACGTATGCCTTTGGCATGCTGGCTGCCCACTAAATTGGGTATCCCAGCACCTTTGGGGGTCAGCCATAGCGAAGCAAAGCCTCGGAACGTCAAGGTCCCACTTTGGACCCTCCCCACCATCGCCAACTTGCCCAAGGGCAATAGTGTCCGCTAAGCGAGTGAGCTCGCCCGAGTAATTTCATCGTCCAAGTTGTTTGCTTGCGAATCATAGGTCCAAGGTTCATTGGCCTTGCGATTGCCACCCAAGGTGGTGTCACACCAAGTGGTATCAGTGCAAGTTTACAACTTGTCTCTATCAAGTTGGTCCTAGGGCGTGTTTATGCATTTAAAGTCCCCAGTTGCATCTCTTTTGTCCACTAGTATGGCCACCTCATACCAACCTTACCAATCGGCCCTCTCCATAAGTCCAAACCACCAAGGGATGCCTACCACTAACACACATAACCACCCTGGCCATGTCAACTACCTCATGAAGGCCTTGACCTATGCCAATGAGCGGCTTGATAACATATCGGGTCGACTCAACCAACTTGGAGAAAATGGGCCCGCCCCAAGGACAGACGATAGAAGGACATGTCCCCCACCTCCCACTTTTGATGGAACTCATCTTCATGACTATTTAGATTCGGAGGCATCAATGGACCATTACTTTGAGAGGAATGCCATGTCCGAGGATAGGAAGGTTCGATGTGCCAAAATGCAACTAACCAAAAGGGCTAAAACTCATTGGTTGAAAATTGAGGGCTTAAGGATAATTAGAAGGGAAGCTCCCCTCACAACATGGGGGGACATGAAGGAACAACTTAGGACTAGATATATTTTCCCCTCCCATTCCGAATACCAAAGCCCAAAGAGCATTTCAACTCCTTCATTTCCCCTTGGCCAACCCAAGACCCTAATCACGCATTCCCCACCATTCCCCACCTCTCCTACTCCAACCACCACATCTACATCCTACCTCCAAGTCCTCACCACAACCGTATGTCCACATACCCAATTGGACCCCATGACCACCCCTCCACCTAGGCCCATGACGACCACCACCCCCCAACCCAAATTCCCCCACCAAACCCATATCCCACTAGCCCCCTTGAACCCCACCACTATCCCTCCATCACCCCCAAAGAAAGATGCACCTCCCAAGGCCAACCAACCTAAACCCCCTCACCCAACCCACCTCTCGCTTCCTACACCAATCTTTCCCCAACCTAGTCCTCCACTACTTCCCCTTCCTATCCCAACCCAAGTCCACCCTTGCCCACCACCCCGAGTGCGTCATGCACCGGCTTTCACAAAACCACCCACCATAGATCCTCACACCCCATTAGCATTAGAAGTTGTAGCCCACACACACACTCAAGTAGAGAAGGATGTCAATCCAGATCCACCTCTCACCATTGTGGAAATTCAAGAACCCTCAATCCCACCATTCTTCCCTAGTCCGACTCCTCAAGAGCCACACATCCACACACTTGGCACCCCCACCATGAATGAGGCCATACTCCAATGGCTCAAACGAGGACCCACCCTTCCTAGCTCACCCCCACCTCTCTCACCTTCGGGATATCCATCCCAAATTGTCTCCCTCCACTCCTATCACACCACAATCCAATCCTACTATGAGGTAGAAGGTTGGGATGATCTCCTCAAAGGTCTAGAGTGGCAATTAGACTTGACTTCTTTGTTGACCCTAGGGGCGGACCGACCCAAGAGCCTTGACCTCATCCATCCATGCATTGGGTCTATCACCTCGGTTTGCACTATTGGTTGCTACACTAGTGACCTCTTTTTCCTTCTCCCCATAGTGGAAGAGCCCATCCCGGTCCACTCCCCTACCATTGTGATTCCTAGAACCTTGACCAACCAACCCACCCCATACATCGGCCCAACCATTTCACTAGAAGAGGGTGACTCACCACCATATGAGGATCTTGAGGACATGGAGTACACCTATCTAGGTGACCCTTACCATGATCCCTTCGACCCTTTCCTATGGGAACCTAGATCTCCATGTAACCCACTCACCTTATTCACCACCCACCATACCCTACCCTTACCGCCCATGTTAACCCAAACCCCTCCCTTCCTAGAATCGGGTTACACCAAGGGAGCCTTGACCATAGGCAACATACACCTTGGGATTGATGAATTACCTCACTCCATGATGTCCCCATTCTTAGATCCCTTTGATCTATACGAGTGGAAGCTCAAGGGCCACCCCACATCCATGCACATGGAATTCATCTCTAGGATAGAAATGCATGTGCCTGGGCATACCGCACCACTTGACATGATTCATAAGTCGGGTCTATTCATTCATATCACCCACATGTCAAGTAAGAAGCATGAGTGGTCCATATTTGGGTGTAATGGCGCCCCTTCATTCATCATTAGTCTTAAGCATGTTAGGAGTATTCATGGATGTCCGGGTCCTTCGGCATTTATCACACCCACGCATGAGAGGGACACCTATGGATGCCCCGGTCCTCCCAAATCATTCAATGTCCTCATAACATCAATGCACGATAGGTCTATATGTGGTTGCCCTGGACCACCTTTGCACACCACGCATTGCCCACTCACATCGCATCGTAGTGCATGGCATATGCATTCTCGCAAGCATCTAGCAACGAGTGGTGAGGATCACAAAAAGCGGGCAATAGCTTGTAAGTGGCACTTGGGATTCCAAGTAGACAACTTGGTAATGGTGACATTGAAGTGGCTCTACCCTAGGGCTATCTCCAAACCGAGGGCACAAGGACTTGGACCTTCCCGAATTCTGAGTAGCATTGGCAAACATGCTTTTGGTCTGAACTTTCCAAAGGATGCTAGGACACACCCGACTTTTGGTGTGGCAGATCTAGCACCCTATAAGGGCCCCGCGGTGGAACCTAGTAAGCATCTTGAGCCTACACTTACCTTTGTGAGTGACACCACCGGAGAGCCTCCACATATCAGCCCGAGAGCCCGACATGAGCACATGGAGGCAATACTAGATAAGCAAGGTACCATTGCCAGGAAGAGGGTGTGCCCGCGCTATCCTGAGAAGTGGAAGAGCCATCCCTCGGCTACGGAGGCAGGGTTCAGTTGGGAAGACGCTCTGCACCCAGATCTGCTTTCGTGTACTGCTACCCCGGAGGACCCACACTCGACGGGGTCGAGTTCTCCCCACCCCGGGGGTATGATGGGGACATCCCCAGTCACTCCATCTTTTTCGAGACTCCGGTTACTCGCCATCGGTGCATCATCATCTCCATCACTTAATTTTAAGTAGTAGCATGTAATTTTCATCTTATTTGAGTCATAAATGTGTAATCTTTCTTTATTTGAGTCAGTTAATAGGTTAATGGGTCAGTTTGATAGTCATTTGGGCCCAACTAGTGGGCTTGGCCTAGGGGCACCCTCCCTTGGACTACTTTGGTCATTAGTTGTTTAGTCAGGGTCATTTTAGTCCTAGGAAAATATGAGTGCCTATAAATAGGTCACCCTACTCCCTCATATGTAATCTTTTGGTCAATTAAATTGAGTGTTCTAGTGCAATTGGAGTGGATTCTCCATCTCTCTCTCCCTCTCTCTCTCTAAGCGGTGGATTCCCCTCTCTCTCACTCTCTCTCTCTCTCTAAGGGGTCCCCCCCCCTCTCTCTCTCTCTCTTCCCTACCCCCAAATTTTGAAATTTCTTCTCTCTCCTCCCATTCACTCTTCATTAATATTCCCCCCTTCCCCATACCCTCATTCAAGTCCCCCCAACCCCAAGATAGAACCCACCAATCTCTAAGCCACCCTCCAACCCCCAACCACCCACTACCCTTTCCTAAGCACCCTTCCATCTCCCCAAGGCTGAAGGGGCTCAAACCCTAGGCCAAATTTGAATTTCCCTCCCCTTTCTAACTGCTCCCCTCCACTCCCCATCACCCCCCACCACCTGGGTCGCACCCACAGCCAGCCATCAACCCTCCTTCCCCATTCTCCCCTCTCTTACCTCCAGTCCCTACCAGGCCCTATTCTGGTTCACAAGCAGCAGACCACCCGCAGATTGCAGAGAGTTCCACGGCGTCATAGTAAGGCTTCAGGAGGTGTACTATATATCTCTGGAAAGGTCGTCCAGAGAGCTTTCCAAGCGAGGTAGTTTCATCCTCATCCGAGCACCGTGCTGATCGGGAGCCCCTTTCTTCCTCGACTGCGCAAAGCCTCCCTGGCAGGAGACCAGAGCCGGAGTGGAAGCTCGACTACGATGAACCTGTTGGGAATCTGATCAAGAGTTCTTCTACAAAAATCTTCTACTACGAGTCTTCTATCATCCCCAAGAAGCAGAACCCAGTTTGGCGACCGGACCTGAGAGTTATCATTTTTATTCCCCGGGTGCGCGGTTCTGCCTCCACTCAGTCTGCACCAACCCTTCCTCAGTGTTCCGAGCCTACCAGTCTGCTCCAACAACAAACGGCATCCCCGTCAACCTTTTTACTAAGAGGACTCACATACGGTTCCGTCGACTCTGGCGGTGCCTCATTCTGAGTTCAGGAGCAGCCGTGGCATCTTCTGCTTCCTGCTGCTGAGTTCCTGAAGCAGTCAGAACTGTCAACCTGTTCCCCTGTTCGAGATCCTACTTCGACCAGCGCCGGCACCCGACGAAATTACCAAAATTCAGGCGTCATCCCGGCCCAGCTACGAGCAATCTCCATTTGGTTTCGTCATCGGTAAAATTCTGGAGTGGCCGCAGCGTCCATAGAACCATCTGCCTATCCTGAATCGCAGAGAGTGGACAGAATCGACATCGGCCACCATTCTTTGTTTCTAGCCCGATTTCTCCTCCTTTTGTTTGGCCGGCTGAAGGCCCCTCCTTGTGTGGAGGTAGTTTTGGATGTATTCACAGTTAACCCCCACCCCAAGATCCCCCTCCTGCGAGAGGCGTAGTGTTGTAATCACTTAAACAGGGTCAAGCGGCATCGGCGCAGCGTGCGGGTGCGTATCCATGCCTCCCCGCTCGCCCTCGTCTATCGGCCGGGATCGGTGTTCTCACACCGATCAGGTGAGTTCCGGGACACATCCCTCGCTGGTTTATTCATGCTTATTTAGTATTGTCTTTAGCTCCGTCGGACGATAAGTGAGTGCTTGATCCAAATTTCCCTCCACTTGAGTGGCCACCGCAGAGTGAGGTGAGAGCGACCCTACAACCTATGCCTTTGGCATGATGGCCGCCCACTAAATTGGGTATCCCCACCCCTTTGGGGGTCAGCCATAGTGAAGCCAAGCCTCGGAACGTCAAGGTCCCAAGTTGGACCCTCCCCACCATCGCCAACTTGCCCACGGGCAATAGTGTCCGCTAAGCGAGTGAGCTCGCCCGAGTAATTTCATCGTCCAAGTTGTTTGCTTGCGAATCATAGGTCCAAGGTTCATTGGCCTTGTGATTGCCACCCAAGGTGGTGTCACATCAAAAACAATTCACACAACCACGGGTTCGGGGGTCCAAAATGTAAAATACTGGCCTAATCGGCGTGCCGATCATTCCAACGCAACCTCGATGATGAGAGTGACTTGGGAGAGCTGACGGAATCCAATTCGGATACCCGATTTGGGCTCGGCGCTCAAATTACTCAATTCTTCAAATACACTTAGTTTAAAATTAAAGAAGTTGGGTTTAAGGATCCATAATCTAAAATATCGCTCGGATCGACGTGCCGATCATTCCAACACGACTTGGGAGATAAAAGTGACTTGTGAGCGCTGATGGAATTTAAATCGGACACCCGGTTTGAGCCTGGCACTCAGAAGTGCATTCTTCAAATGCACTTAGATTAAAATTAAATAAGTTAGGTTCGGGGGCCCAAAATCTAAAATATCACTTCGATCGGCGTGTTGATTGTTCCAACATGACCTGGTGCTTGCGATGGGAATCTTGTTTTTATTTTATTATTTTTTTATTATTATTATTTTATTTCATTTCATTTGGGTTTATTTAGTTTATCTACGCGTTGATCAACCAATTAACTAACCGGTAATTAACTGACTGATTGACTGCGCGGGCGTGCCAGTCACGTACGTGACGAGTTTATTATGCGCTCGTTCTGACCCGTGCCGGGCGAGAGTGAGATTGGGTCGGGACCAGCAGTCCGCCACACCATAAAGGCTGTGGCGTTAATTACATCCCCCACGAGGAGGGAAAACCTTTGATTAATTGCCGAGATAGTGGGCTGTCGAGGCCGGAATGAAGATGCAAAGGTGTGAACGTGACGAGGTGACACGAGATGTTTCTATTTATCATGCAAGAGAAGCATGGTTCATCAAATTGAAGACCCTTAGTACATGGCGGTGGGCGTAGGTCCGAGGACCACCATCGCGCATAGCAAAGACTTTCGGTCGGGCGTAACCCGGGCTTCCGTGAATGCCATTTGATATACCCGAGGGTCTATGCAGGCATGCACCCATGATGGTCATGATTATGCTAAACATGGCAGTAGAGTTATAATAATGATCAGTGATCAACCAAATTATTAGCCTTCCCAAAGGGGAAACGAAAGTGGCAGCATAAGCATAGTAATGAAAGCAGAGTGCTATCGGACATGGTAGTAATAGCAAGATGGCTCGGGCTTGCATAGCCCCTTTCGTATTCAATTTATTATTAATTAGGGTCATTGATCTCGACCGCGGGAGACAAGGATCGCTCCGAGGGCGAGGGAGTGATTAAAACAGCATAATGGTTCAAAACCGGCGCGACCACGCGTAGGGATAGGCTTTCCCGGCGCGGCCAAACGTGGGTAAATGGTCTTAATCCGGCGTGGCCTTAACAAATGTTAAAATGGCGTGGTGGGCTTGGGGCGCGCCGGTTTAGGGCGCGCCGGGAACGAGCCACTTGAAAACAATTTTTCATGAGTGTAAGGTTATTCCGGCGTGGGTCGGTACCGTGCCGTATTAAGGCGCGCCGGATTAGGGCCGCGCCGCTTTAGCTGATTTTTGATGAATTTTGAAACTATTTAAGTTTACTGAGATTCTGTTAAGGGTTTTTAAGTTAATTGCGCTGATTGCATGTTTAATTGAAGTCCAGAGCCCTTCCAGAATGACATGATGAGCTAGTGCGAGGTCCATACTCGAGCACTAGAGTCCTTTATCTCAGAACAAGTGTTTTATTGGAGCCGTTCGTACAAGTGCTCTTATCAGTTACAAGAGTTCTGCCAAAAATTCGGCAGCATCTCCCCCGTCCCTAAAGGACTGCAGGGGAGAAACGGGGTCATACTCACTCGTGGAGTAAGCCCCTAAACAACCGGTCTGCATGGTGGCAGCCAGCAAAACCCCAATCGGACAGGATACCCTGAGGACAAGCCTCCGAGGGGCACCATAGCTCCATGGGTGGAAACAGATGAACGAGGCAGCTAGTGACGGAAGCAACACCCCGAGGACTGGCCTACAAGGGGTGGGCGACCTATAGCATGCACTGCATCCGCTAGAGAGAGACCATTAGGGAGAGAGGCTCCGAGGACTAGCCTACTAGGAGCATTTGTCCCTTAGTCAGCACAGGGTCCCGAAGGACTGTGGGTTTGGAATTGTTGGGCTGGGGCCCCAGTTGTTGTTAGCTCTGTGACTCATGGGAAATATCCATCACTCAAAAGTGGAGTTCCCTTGGCCGATCGGCAGTTCTGTGAAATGGTGGGGAATATCCCCCTCCCCGGGTGGCTGAGACCAAAACAACGGAACTCGAATGGTTCAGTGGCTGCAAACCACGGATGAGAGGAATGAAGACATTCGGCATTGATAGATCACCACTCACAGGGCTAAGGTGTTGATGCTCGCGAGACTGGGTTGCCGTCCACAGAAGAGAATGCAAACAGCAGTCACGGAGAAAGGCAGTCGATATGCATCTAGGATGATTTGCCCACACACGCATATACACGAATGGCTGGAACGCAGAATCACAAGACGGGTCTCACCATTCTGGAGGCGGCTTCCAACTCCTCTGGGCAATAGAGCAATGCAAAGAGGAGAGGGAATGGCAACCAGACCTTGTATCAAGATGGGATGAGACATGTGCACAGGCACAGCTCTATCCACACGGTATACAGAAACCATCGGATGGGGCACGGCCACGACCTCGACGTGAAGGACCCGAGGAGGGGTCGTCTCTATAGCCCATGACATCCCAAGGCATGTTTCAGGGTCGGAGGAGCCGGAATCAGAAATCACGCACGGGAGGAAACCGACATATACACCGACTAGGATAGAAATAGGTGAGAGAGAGAAGGCATTGAACATTCAATCCGCCATCACATTCATATATTCATACCATCATCCCATCAACGGGGGAGGCCAACACATATGTTACAGATTCGGCGCCGGCATCATGGCACAACCACCGTATTCTAATTAGAGAGAGGCTCACAGAAGAACAACTCAAAAAGATGGCAAAGGGGGGGGAGGTTGGCTCATATCATCGCCGTCCCCCCCCTCTCGCTTACACTCAATTGAGAGGAAACAAATCGTAGGACGAACGGGAAAACGCAGACAACCCACCTGTCCTAAGAACAGAGTATCGGGCTCTCCTTTCTTCTCCGACTCCGGAAGGCTTAAGGCAGAGGAGGGCAGGCGGCAACGAAGGACCCTCAACGAGACCCTACTTCGCTCGCAAGAAAACCCTCTCTCCCTCTCAGGTAATTGGCTCTCAGACTCCCTCTCCTTTTCCTTTTAATTCTTTCCTTTTTTGTTCGCCCCTCGCCACCCTTTTTTGTTCCGAAACATGGCCATTTATATAGGGGCCGTTCGAGGTTTAATCCGGCGTGGAGAATGGCGCGCCGGGGAGAGGGTCCTATGAAGCTTTTACGCGCCCGGATAAGAGGGCGCCGGATAAAGGGGGCGCGCCGTATTAGCATCCCCGCTCGTCATGGGCTAGCCAGTGAGTCCGAAGATGATTCCGAGAATCGCTGTGAACATTCATCTTGCCACAGTTCTTTGAAACCTCAACGGGATGCCTCGTCAAAGCTCTCAGGATGACGTGTGGCCCTTCTCTGAGCCCCGAACGTCTTTTTCTTGAACACGCGGGTTTTCCCCTGACATGGCCCTCGGCAGTAGGATTCGTGCTGTTGGCTCGGCCTGTTTTGTGCTCGAAGCTTCTTGGAGGGTGGGGTGACACCCGGGATAGTTCCGTCCAGGCCGGACGGTCATTCGGCCACTAATGGACCCAACTTGGCGAGAAGTTGTACCCGTGACGGGTAGCCGGGATCTTCCGCCGATAGAGCCCTCGGTCCTCTGTTCTGAAGAGCCAAGGGAGTTCTTCCATCTCAGGAGAGTCCTTCATGAGGTGGCAGGCCACCGGGTAGGCCGTCGTCCTTGGTCGGACTACGGGTGTAATGTATGCGGCACGATGGAGTCGATGCCGGTTCATTGGGCAGGCTTGGTTGCACTGCCGGTTGGTTGTGGATTAATCTCAACTTTTCCTGAGGCGAAGTCCCTGGCGTTCATCCCGGGTGACTCGAGGCTCTGGCAGCTTGAGAAGTCTTCAGTAAGTTGATCTGTATCGGCTTCTGTGCTTCAGCGGGCCGTATCATTCGTCTTTGCGGCTTGGTCGCCAATGATCATATTTTGAGTGCCAACAAATGCCCCCCAGACGTGGGTGTTGCAAGCGAGGTAGGAGTGCAGCAAGGCCGACGGATGAACTTCGCCCAGAATGATCTCCTCTTCAATTGTCGGGTGCTTGGGACGGCCTTTAATTCGGTACGGATACTAATCCGGTGCTGTTTGACCGTTAATACGGCGCGGGATTAATCCTACGCGCCTCTTGGCCTTAGACGCTAATCCGGCGCGCCCTTGGGTATTTGCATGTTAATCCGGCGCGGCCCCGGGCATTTGAGAGAAGCTAATCCGGCGCGGCCAATTCCGACGTGCCTTTTTGTTGAAGGGTGTTAATTCGGCGAGCTAAATAGCGCGCCGGATTAGAAAGGGGGGAGGCCTCCCTATATATTCCTTCCCATTTGATTTTTACTTCATCTCTCCTCATTCACATCGTAGCTTTCTCTCTCCTCCCTTCCTTCTCCTCTCGCGGCGCCGAGCGAGCTGAGGGCATGGGCGGGCTTTCCTAGTGGTGAGCGGAGCGTTTGTTTATTTGGGTTTTGAACCCGTTCTTCTGGGCCCTGGGAGGCTTCTAGTAGGGCTTGCCCTCGGAGCTATTTCTCTGGGTGTCCCGTTTGGCCTCGGTGTAATGCCGATGGCTGCTTTTAGGGACCGTTCCCTTAGTGGACGTGTTCCCGCTTCTCTTTGGCAATCTCCCGTGCTGGGGAGACTCTGCCGAAATTTTGTTAGAAATTTGTCTTGATCAACTATTTTCTGACTTTGTTTATTATTTGATGCGCTTTCTCACAAACAGAAATGGCATCTGGTTCTTCTTCTTCTGCCTCCCGCGCCGTGGTGACGTGGGAGAATGTTCATTCCCTTGATCGGGGGCACGATCAACTTGCCGTAGTTCCAGAGTCCACGGATTCGGAGACCGATACTGTGGACACTGGCCGTCTCCTCATCCTTGGAGGTGATTCTTTTCACTATGACCGGGAAGGCGTGGTCAGGCGGGATCACCCCAAGGACAAACAGCTGATGTCCTTCCTTCGACGCTTCAACCTTCAGAGGAAGAGAGACCTGTTCCTCGTCCGCAAAGCCGAGCAGGCCTTGTTAGTGGAGAGGGATAGTCTAACAGACTGTGTGGTGCGGGGAAGGCCAATTTAACTTCCTGGAGAAGTCAGGAAATGGAGCATCGTGCTTGGACTGCAAGATCTGGCTCCAGAAGATGGGCTGCTGACCAGGGCCCCTGAATTTGTACCCGCTCGGTGGAATGATTCCGCAGGCAGGGTGGACCGGGAGAAGCCGATCTTTGGCTTGTTTCTTGTCCCGTTGAGATGGGGGTACAGAGAAGAATCATTTCTACTGGACTGCCTGGCGGTCCGCTTTAAGCACCAGATATCCGTGGGGTGGTTTGCCGAGCTGCGGGCCACCGACGCTCACGCATTCAGACCTGGACCAGTGGAGTTCACAGATTATGTGCTGCATCATTACGCTCCCATCCTGACCAGGGCTGGCGTCTATCACAGCGTGTACGCCTCGAGATACCGCTACCCCATCTTTCGAGGCTTATGCTGTGGCATGATCGAAGTATTTTGTCCCGAGTACAACACTTTTTATACTTCGGAAGAAGAAACTTCTCTGGATTTATGGAGCCTCTCACAGCTTAGCGGTCTACCCATCGAAGGAGAGCTGTACGAGGAAGTCTGCTGGCCCGACTGGTTGAAAGATCAGACCGACGGTGAGGGTCGGTATCTGGCGGGTCACGCTTACCGCTATCTGATGAAGGCATACCGCACCCTCTATCACTCGTCGCACGACACGAGGGAAGCTCGAAAGTCAGGCGAGAAGCGAAGGGTGCGGATGGGCACCTGGCTCCAATATTTCTTCGGCGGGAAGAAGAAGTATGAAGACTTTTCTCGGATATCGCCAATGGCTCCGACGCGAAAGAAGAGAGTCCGACGCCAGGCCGCATCATCATCGTCTTTAAGACGAGGGAAGAGGGAGGACCCAAACCCTACTGGCGTCGACGCAGTCACCCACTGTGCTATGTACCTAGTTTACTGGATCTGTTCTTTCGCTCTTCCGCAAGGTGACGAGAGCGTGATCAAGGCAGAGGCCATTTACCCTGCCTGTCTCATGGCTTGGGGTACTAAGCCGTCCCTTTGCCCGGTGGCTCTGTGTCTTATTTACAAGATGTTGGGAGACCTGCACAAGACGCATCTCCCCAGGAATCTGCGGACGGTTGGTCCGCTACACTTTTTCAATGCTTGGGTCTGTACCCTGTTCCCGGAGGCGGCTCCTCGGGCGTTACAGTCGGCTCCTCATGTTCCACGGATGATAGAGTTTGCGAGTGCTGAGCCATCCTTCCTAGCGGAGCAGCTCTTTGACATTCGAGGCAAGTTGGCCCGGATTCCCATAGATTCGCCCGGGGTTCTTCACTTTTGGAGCTTAGCTACCCACTCTAGCCCGCTGGTGAACAGGACGAGGCAGTGCAAGCTTTTTGAGACCGAGGAGTATATCCATCCCATTTCCAGGGCCAAGTGTACCAGGCCCATTCTTGAGCCGGAGTTGGTTGACTGGGCGCTGGCTATCAGGCCGAGTGTCCTTGTATTCCGCAAGAGTGGCATTTTGTGGTTGGAGCCGTATTATCCGTTCCGCTTCAGCCGGAACTTTGGCTACGACCAGCACATTCCACATTCTTCTTCACAATTTGCGTTGCCTAACAGGCACAGGGCCGGGCAAGTTTCAAATGATGATGCCCGGATATGGTGGGACTTCTTCCACCGCCGGGAAGATGTTTCTTTCAGGGTGCCAACCCCTGCCCATTTCCCCCGCGTCACTCCTGAGTATATCAAGTGGTGGAACGCGCGGACGGGGTTCTACAGGAGCTCCCGGCGAGAGTGTTGGGCCGTAGCATAGCATAGGTTTCTGGACTCCCATCTAGAGCCAGCCTTTGATATTGAGCCCTCCTATTTGAAGAAGCTGAAATCCTGGACCAATACGGAAGTGAGGGCCTATTTGGAGACCCAAAAGGCCGTGAAAAGTCACAGGACCAAAGTCGACCCGAAGTTTCCCACAATAAGCAAGGATGACTATGTGAAAACACTTCGGGGTTTATGCCGGGTGAGCAGCGAGAGGGTGGTCCTTCAGCAACTCCCTCTGCCGGGGCATCTTCGGCCTATGAAAGTGATCACCTGACTTTTAGCCCGCCCCGGTTGTCATGGAGTGGTCCTGGGCCGTCAGGCTCACTCGTGAGCAAAGGGGCTGGGGCCGCAGAGGTTGCCCTTGGAGATTTGAGCCTAGTACCGACTGAGGTGAGGACCCTCCCGTGGTCGGCGTTTGCTGCCCTTCCTTTCTCTTCTTTTTAGCTTTCTGATGTACATATTTCTAGTGCAGACTGAGGTGGTGCTGCCAACCATAATGGTGCAGATACCCCTTCCGGCTCTAGGCACTGGTCGCGCAACTTTCCCGCCCGTCTTGCGGCCTATCGCACTGTGATATCCCAAGGACTATGCAGCGGCAGCGGGTCCAGCGGGACCCGGAGTACTTGTGAGGGCTGACGAGTTGGTAGCAGTCGAGGACTCCCAACCATTGGAAGTCGCACAACGGTCGGGTTCGGAGAAAGGTGGCCCCTCCGAGGTAGAGGCGGGAGAGATCGTCGAAGAGGAAGTCGGGATCACTGGGGCCTTGGCTCCTATCGCTGAAACTGGCCATATGGGGGTCAGTCGAGTTAGAGGCGAGGAGCAGATGTCCTTGGCTCTTGATGTTCCCGTTGCAGCTTCATCCCAAGGGGCTGGCAGGGAAGTCACCGTCATCGAGACTACAGCTACCATATCAGTCACCGCGGTTGTTCCCCACACAAGTGCGTTGCAGATCATGCCGTCATCATCTTCTGGGACGAGCGACGATATCTGGGCCACCGTGGACAGCAGAGTGGAGTTCAAACTACCCGAGACGTCACCGCTCGGTCTCCAGTCATCGAGCGACCTTGCGTGGCAGTTCTTAGGGACCCTTCAGCAGACCGTAATGGCCAGCAGAGATTTGACTTATGTTCAGCTGAGGGGCTTGATAGAGCACTTGTCCCGCTTGCTGTTGGCTTTTGGTTGCCCCATGGACGACTGGACTCCACGGGTGATTTTGCTTCTGAAATATGTAAACAGAAGGGAATTCTTAGGCCGGGAGGTAGCTGACCAGCTGGCGGCCATAACACTGGAGCGAGCTGAATGTCGAGCAGCTCTCATCTCTTTGAAAGGGACTGCGGCGAGGATGAGGAATGATGCTAATGCCTATTTGCAGCGCCGAAGCTTCCTTACGGCCCGGATAGCAGAGCTACAGGCCGAACTTTCAAGGGCAGAGGCTGAGCTTCAAGAAGTAGAGCGCTTGGAAGTCCAGAGGATGGAGGAGGCAGAGATGGCCGAGGGACAAGCTGCTTCCCTCGGGGAGAAACTATCTCAGCTGGAGGCCACTGAGTTCAGACTGTAAGAACTAACCCGCCATCCTTCCTTGGGCATTCCAGAGCTGGAGGACATCTTCCGACGCCCTCTGCCATAGTCTTTTCTATTTGCCCCTTTTTGATGGACTTCATGTATTCCGGGGAATACCCCGCGTAACATGTATCTTTTTATTTCATAGGAATGAAAAATCTTCATTTTACTGTTAAATGATGACTCCATTCTTTCATTATTCTTTTCTTTCCCCTTTCCACTCGCTAGTTAATTCTAGTCCGAGTATGTGAGTCACTAGGGCAGGAGAGCGCTCACGCCTTCAGCGAAGGGGTGAGGTGTTCGCTCCACCGCGCCGTGACCATTCTCGGGACCCAGCAACGGCCAGTGCAGGCCAAGAGTTTGAAGGACCAAAAGGGTATAGAGGCCCATTCAGGGCTAGGAAATAAGGACAGATGACTTGTCAGCCGGATTCATTGATGCTGACGGAAATTGAGGGTAGGATTTATTCATTAACAGAGTTTATATGGAGCAAAAGCAGTTTACTGCTTAACGAGGACGAGGGGTCTAGGTTAGGGGGGAAAGTTGACCGGTCCTGTCGATGGCGACAAGGGTCGATAGAAAGTTGGTCAGTCTAGTAGACGGCGACGAGGATCGATAGTCAGTAGACTGACCTTGCCGATGGTGACAAGGGTCGAAAGAGTAGCTGGTCTTGCCGATGATGATGAAAATCGAAAAAGGTAGCGACTGATCTTACCGATGGTGACAAGGGTCGAAAGAGGTAGCGACCGATCTTGCCGATGGTGACATGGGTCGGAATGGTAGATGGTCTTGCCGATGGTGACAAAAACCAAAAAAGGTAGCAACCGATCTTGCCGATGGTGACAAGGGTCGAAAGAGGTAGCGACCGATCTTGCCGATGGTGACAAGGGTCGGAATGGTAGACGGTCTTGCCGATGGTGACAAAAACTGAAAAAGGTAGCGACCGATCTTGTCGATGGTGACAAGGGTCGAAAGAGGTAGCAACCGATCTTGCCGATGGTGACAAGGGTCGGAATGGTAGACTGTCTTACCGATGGTGACAAGGACCGAAAAAGGTAACGACCGATCTTGCCGATGGTGATAAGCACTGAAAAAGGTAGCGACCGATCTTGCCGATGGTGACAAGGGTCGGAATGGTAGACGGTCTTACCGATGGTGACAAGGACCGAAAAGGGTAGCGACCGATCTTGCCGATGGTGACACGGGTCGGAATGGTAGCGACCGATCTTACCGATGGTGACAAGGGCCGGAATGGTAGACGGTCTTGCCGATGGTGACAATGACCGAAAAAAAGGTAGCGACCGATCTTGCCGATGGTGACAAGGGTCGAAATTGTAGATGGTCTTGTCGATGGTGACAAGGACCGAAAAAGGTAGCGACCGATCTTGCCGATGATGACAAGGGCCGGAATGGTATATGGTCTTGCCGATGGTGACAAGGACCGAAAAGGGTAGCGATCGATCTTACCGATGGTGACAAGGGTCGGAATGGTAGCGACTGATCTTGCCGATGGTGACAAGGTTCGGAATTGTAGACGGTCTTGCCGATGGTGACAAGGACCGAAAAAAGGTAGCGACCGATCTTGCTGATGGTGACAAGGGTCGGAATGGTAGACGGTCTTGTTGATGGTGACAAGGACCGAAAAAGGTAGCGACCGATCTTGCCGATGGTGACAAGGGCCGGAATGGTAGATGGTCTTGTCGATGGTGACAAGGACCGAAAAGGGTAGCGACCGATCTTGCCGATGGTGACAAGGGTCGGAATGGTAGCGACCGATCTTGCCAATGGTGACAAGGGCCGGAAGAGGTAGCGACCGATCTTGCTGTTGGTGACAAGGGTCGAAAAAGGTAGCGACCGATCTTGTCGATGGTGACAAGGGTCGGAATGGTAGACGGTCTTTCCGATGCTGACAAGGACCGAAAAGGGTAGAAGGAAGTGGAATGATGAACGAGGATAACCTCGCTACTACATTATCATCTCATCATTCATTTTTTTTATTGATTTTTTTATTCGTCATCATTTTTATCACATTACTGACTCAAGCGCCCTTTCGGGTTTTCACCGAAGTCAGCCCCCTCTTACTTTTGCCCACGCGCCCTTTCGGGTTTTCACGTGGCGGGGTACCCGATTTTGCCTGTAACACCCTTTCGGGTTTTCGCTACAGCCGGGTTATAGCCATTTTTACGCCTGCCCTAGTATAGGAACAAGGCCGGCGGGGTATCTCTATTTTTAACCCCCTTTTTCTTTTTTTTCTTTTTTTTGTAGGAAGAAGCCGGGACACAGGAGAGCCTGCCCGCTAGCATGCCGATCTGCCTTGTCAATGATGACAAGGGTCGGATCCTGGTTTAGTTCGTCGACATTGGTTAAATGCTGAAGCAAAGGATATAGTTCTTAACAGGGACGGAAGGTCCAGGTTAAGGGATAGAAGCTGACCGATCCCGCCGATGATGACGAGGGTCGAACATAGATTTATTCATCGGCATGGGTCACATGTCGAAGCAAGGATAGATTCATTAACAGGGACGAAAGGTCCAAGTTAAGGGTAGAGATCGACCGATCTCACCGATGATGACGAGGGTCGAACATAGATTTATTCATCGGCATGGGTCACATGTCGAAGCAAGGATAGATTCATTAACAGGGACGAAAGGTCCAAGTTAAGGGTAGAGATCGATTTATTCATCGGCATGGGTCACATGTCGAAGCAAGGATAGATTCATTAACAGGGACGAAAGGTCCAAGTTAAGGGTAGAGATCGACTGATCTCACCGATGATGACGAGGGTCGAACATAGATTTGTTCATCGGCATGGGTCACATGTCGAAGCAAGGATAGATTCATTAACAGGGATGAAAGGTCCAAGTTAAGGGTAGAGATCGACCGATCTCGCCAATGATGACGAGGGTCGAACATAGATTTGTTCATCGGCATGGGTCACGTGTTGAAGCAAGGATAGATTCATTAACAGGGACGAAAGGTCCAAGTTAAGGGTAGAGATTGACCGATCTCGCAGATGATGGCGAGGGTCGAACATAGGTTTGTTAGGAGATCTCCGATGGGACTCTTGATGATTATCCTTTGGGAGTCTCATTAGGAGGAGAATAAAGAGGAACCTTTTTTATATTACCACTTTACTGACCCGAGCGCCCTTTCGGGTTTTCGCCGAAGCCAGCCCCCTCTTACTTTTTCCCACGCACCCTTTCGGATTTTCACGTGGCGGGGTACCCGATTTTGCCTGCAGCACCCTTTCGGGTTTTTGCCGCAGCCGGGTTATAGCCATTTTTGCCCTTGTCCCAATTTAGGAACAAGACCGGCGGGGTATCTCTATTTTTAACCCCATTTTGTTATTTCTTTTTGTTCATGTAACATAAGGACGTTGAGAGAGTCGGCTAGGACACGAAGTCTTGCATCGAGAAAGAGGGTTTACTCGTTAGCACGAAGGCAATGCTGACGCAAGGGATAGATTTGTGCCGATTCGAGCGTAAGGCCGGCAATGGCAACGTTGTATAGAGGTCGGCTAGGACAAGAAGTCTTGCGCCGAGAAAAGGGGTTTATTCGTCAGCAAGGAGACAATGCTAATGCAAAGGATGGACTCGTGCCAACTTGGGCGTAAGGCCCGCAATGACAAGGATGTATAAAGGTTGGCCAGGACACAAGGTCTTGCGCCGAGAAAAGGCTTTATTCGTCAGCAAGAAGGCAATGCTGACGCAAAGGGGTAGATTTGTGCCGATTCGGGCGTAAGGCCCGTAACGGCAATACTGTAGACATTATGCGAGTCTGGTCGGGGCCGACCATCACTGGACCGAGGTGCGGGTAGCTCGGTTAGGGCGGAGCGCCACTGAACCAAGGCGAGGGTAGCTCGATTAGGGCAGAATGCCACTAGACCAAGGTGAGGGTAGCTCGGTTAGGGCGGAGTGCCACTAGACCAATGTGAAGGTAGTTCGGTCAGGGCGGAGTGCCACTAGAGCAAGGAGGAGGTAGCTCGGTCAGGGCGGAGTGCCACTAGACTAAGGTGAGGGTAGCTCGGTCAGGGCGGAGTGCCACTAGACCAAGGTGGGGGTAGCTCGGTCAGGGCGGAGTGCCACTAGACCAAGGTGGGGGTAGCTCGGTTTGGGCGGAGTGCCACTAGACCAAGGTGAAGGTAGTTCAGTCAGGGCGGAGTGCCACTAGACCAAGGAGGAGGTAGCTCGGCCAGGGCGGAGTGCCACTATACCAAGGTGGGGGTAGCTCGGTCAGGGCGGAGTGCCACTAGACCAAGGTAGGGGTAGCTCGGTTAGGGCGAAATGCCACTAGACCAAGGTGAAGGTAGCTTGGTTAGGGCGGAGTGCCACTAGACCAAGGAAAGGTATTCTGATCACTCGGGGAATGTTGGTTGTGCCGTATGATACAGCTTTATATGCTTCCCATTGAGTGGAGAGAACTGGATGACTCCTCATATACTCGGTGGACGATGTATGGTCCGACCCAGTTTTCGACCAACTTCCCTTTGGGATTGGAGGCCATCACCTCACTTCTCTTGACCATCACCAGGTCTCCTTTCTTGAATTCCCGACCTTTGACCAACTTATTGAAAGCACGGGCCATGCGGGCTTGGTAGAGTTGGATGTTTTGTTGCGCCCGGAGGCGCTTTCCTTCGAGCGCGAGCTCTTCCAATCTTCTTTCTGCATTGGTTTATTCACCGCTGACTAGTCCATGCTGGATGGCGACTCGCAGCGAAGGAACATCTAATTCAATCGGCACCACAGCCTCTGACCCATACACGAGGGAGAATGGTGAACAGTCGGTTGGGGTTTTATAGATAGTACGATAGGCCCAGAGCGCCTCGTACATCCTTTCTTTCCAGTCCCTTTTATTAGACTTGACAGTCTTTGCCAGCAACGTGCATAGTGTCTTGTTGAAGGCTTCTGCAAGTCCATTGGCTTGAGGGTTATAGGAGGACGATGTCCTCCAGTCAATCTTGTATTTGTCGGCTAGCCGATAAATCTTCTGGTTTCTGAAATGGCTGCCATTATCAGAGATGATTCGGCTGGGGATCTCGAACCGGGATATTATATTCTGCCAGAAGAATCTTGTGACCAGTTCCCCCGTTACATCTCTTAACGCGACCTCTTCTGCCCATCTGGAGAAGTAGTCTGTAGCTGCTAAGATATATCTGCACCCTGATGAAGATGCTGGTAGCGGCCCTACCACGTCCGTGCCCCACTGAGTGAACGGCCAGCTCGGTAGGGTTGGATGTAGTGGCACTGGAGGTCTCCTTGCCACGTTGGCGTGTTCTTGACACTTCTGACAAGCCCTGGTGATGTGACACAACCTAAGACTTAGGCAAGCAAGCACATTTACAATCAAAAAGGGCCAATTTTGGGCCACCGCTCTCCCGTCGCTCACCCAAGCCCGGGGTGACTTGGCGATGCCAAGTGGAGGATGTGGGGTTGGGCCCTTGCTGGTAGAGGGCCAGCAAGGCCAAGACTTGATTCCCAATGGATGTGGAAGCCCAAATCAATGGGGCCGACAAAGTGCCAAAGGCACCGGTTTCTCTCTTCCCCACGGTGATCACTCAAGATTATGGGGCTTGAGAATCGAGCTCTCACTCACACGGCCAGCAGAACTAAGAACTAATATTGAAGACAAGCATAATAAGTAAGGTTTAAGAGAACTTACTCGACCGGTTTGAAGAAATCGGTCCCGTTCGAAGACGAGGGCGAGCGGGGAGGCGGGTGGATCCCCACATGCCGCGCCAGGGTAGCTTGACCTGCCCAAAAGATTACAAAACTACACCTCTCACAGGAGGGGGATCTTGGGGTGGGGGTTAAGGTAGATTACAACTAATACTACCTCCACACAGGGAGGGGCCTTCAGCCGGCCAAGCGGGGAGGGGAAAATGAGAAAGGAACACCGAAGATGGAGGTTGCTGATTCTGCCCGCGTTCTGTGGGTGCTGACAGCCGAGTGGAGAACTGACAGCTGCAACTGCTTTTTGGGGATGAAACCACCTGGAAAAGCTTCGTAGGAGGCCAGGGAAGTCGTCCAATTTTTTCTGAATTCTTCTGGTGCCGATGCTGATCAGGATGGAGGCCCGAATCAGGGAGGCAGGCTCTCAGACTGGCAGTTTCTGATTTCTAGCAGTAGGTTGCAGGGGGTGCCCCGACAGATCCCGAACTCGGAATCAAGCACCGTTGGAGTCGTTGGAACCGTGGATGAGTCTTCTTTGCATAAAAACTGATGGAGAAGCCAAACAATGCCGAAGAAGATCAGGAGGCTCTGAACAATACTGACAGGTCGGTGCAGACTGTGGGAAGTAGATCTGCGTAGCTAAGGGAGAAAATTGAGAACTCTGGATCACGAATGCCAAATGAAGTTCTGTTTCTTGATTCTGGAAGTAGACTGGGCGATGAAGAACTTTGAAGAAGAGCTCTTGGACTGATTCCTCCAAGGTTTGTCGTGGTGAAGCGTTTACTCCGGTTCTGGTACACAGCAGAGGCAGTTCTACGCCATTGTGGAAGAACGGAGCTCCCGGGCATCACACAGCGCGGATGAAGACGAGACCACTTCTGTTACGGAGAAGACAGGTAGACGCTTCTGTGGATGCCTCTTGTGTCTTCAAACTCATTCGGAGGAAGTCGTAGTGGCAGCTGCAAGTTGCTGGTTCACTGCAACCCTTTGGACAGCAAGCTGCAACTTCGGAGTAGCTTCCAATGATCAAGAAAGAAGAAGGGGAAGGGGGGGTCTATGGTGAAGGGGAGGTGGATGAAGGGTGGAAGGGGGGCTTGTGGGAGATGTGGAGGGTGTCTAATGGTGGAGGGGAGGTGAAGGAAGAAGGGGAGGGCGTAGGTTGCAGCTGGAGGAGAGGGGGGGAAGGGGTGTACAAGGATGGTGGGAATGGAGGGAGAAAGGGGCGAACTTAGCCTAATGGGGAAGGGAGAGGGCGGCCAAAGCACTTGGAGGGAAGGGGATTTCAAATTCAAAAGGCCTAGGAAGTTGGGAGATTGTGTGGGGAAGAGGGGTGATTGTGTTGGAATGGGGAAAATTGTGTTGGAATAGGGGAGATAGTGTTGGAATGGGGATGATTCTACCTTGGAACTAGGGGGGGAGTAATGGTGGCTATGGGAAGTGGAGTGGCATTAATGGAGGTAGGTGGGGGTTGGAGTTGGTTGGGAGGAGGAGGAGAGAGAGAAAGGGGCGAACCCCTTAGTGGAGGAGAGAGAAAGAGAGAGAAGAGGGGGGTGGGGAATCTCTCACCCTAGGGCTTCTCACCCAATTGGATTCACTCCACTAAACTAAGCTTTGAAATCTCAAATGGCATTTTCATTGATTGATTCATTAGTCCAAAATGAAGGAAATGTGGCCCTATATATAGGCAACCCACATTTTACAATAAGACCATGAATAAAGACTCAATGACAAATAACCGAAGGGGTAGGGAGGTGCTCTTGGGCCAAGCCCAACGAATTGGGCCCAATAGTAACCTAATAACACACAAACATAGGAAAATAAATACAAGACCTAGGGACATGACCCAAATAAAATGAAAATTACATCAAATGACTCAAATAGAAAGCACAAAACAGGATAATTGGGCCTTTATAGGGAGAGGCCTAAACTCAAACGACGCCGGAGTGTGAAGACGACCCAAGCCAAAGGGAGTTGTGGATGATGCCTCCATCACCTGGCGAACTTGCAGCAGTCACCAAACATAGTGGGCCAATAGTAACCCAATTTCTTTATCTCAGTTTTCATCTGTGGGCCGGCCTGATGCGCTCCAGCTGATCCTGCATGGATTTCTTGCATCACCTGCCCCGCTTCTGCTGAAGACAAGCAACGAAGTATGACTTTTCTTCGGGCATCTGCCATTATTCGGAACAGGGTTCCGTTTCTCATCTCGTAAGAGTATTTTCTTGGAACCCTAGTTTTGATAATGACATACTATGAGTCATGGTTTAAGGTCTATGCATCATTTGCTTTAAGTGTTCATCTGTCATATGTCCTCGGTGCATTAACAGTAGCTACATTCCATAGCACAATTGCATTGAGCATACAGTCAGTGCACTGCATGTAGAGTCTGCACACTTGTTGATAGCATGTTCGTGAATTCATTCTCATTGTGCACACTTTGTTCTAGTGCATTCTGCATTACAAACCAGCAAGTCTATACATTGCTTCTAGCATGCACACACACACCCAAGTCTATACATCGTTTCTTCATCACACACAAAAGTCTGAACATTCTTCGGTGAAGTCTGTACACACTTCAGTGAAGTCTGTACACACTTCAGTGGCTACATGAGCATCGTCTGTACATTGCATACTTCTTCCATATTGCATACTTCTTCCATATGCATCTGTACACATCTCAAGACAAAGTCTGTACATTCGCCACCATGCATTCAAGTCTATACAACTCCTGGTGGCAAGTCTGTACAATGTCCTTTGCATGCATTACTTAAAGTCTATACATTGTTGCCTGCTCGTGCATCTCTTCTGAGTCTATACATTGCCGCTATGGATGTGCATCATTTAGCAAGTCTATACATCCGTCAGCCTTGTCTATTGCTCGCAAAGTCTATACATTCATGAGCTATGGCTGTGCATCGTTTGCATATTGCACACTAAGTCCATACATCACTGCACAAGCAAGTCTGTACATTCTAGCATCTCACTTAGCGTCTTTGTGCATGGAGCATTCAAGTCTGTACATTGGCAAAGTCTGTACATCGTTGGCTTGTGCATGCATCCTCTTTCAAAGTCTGTACATCGGTGAGTCTCACTCAGCGTCTCATGCTATCAAGTCTATACATCGCATGCATTACACACAGCAAGTCTGTACATCCATCGTCTCACTCAGCGTCTCACTCAAAGTCTATACATTGCAGCCTGTTCGTGTTCAAGCTTTCAAAGTCTATACTTTGTCTACCCTGCACACACAAGTCTATACATTGTCCTGTAGCACACACACGAAGTCTGTACAGCCTATGTGTTGCACGAACACAAGTCTATACATTGTCTCATGCATACATAAGTCTGTACAATTTGTGTGGCTTGTTCATGCATGTGCTGTGTTGTCAGTGGGTCAGTTAAGCAAGTCTATACAGACTTGTTCCATGCGTTAGTTTAAGCAACTCTATACATTCATCGCATTGGTTCTTAAGTGCTAGGTTGCAAGTCTATACATGCTGTAGTTCAGCATCTTTACATACACAGCATGCATGCAGACAAAGTCTGTACAATCCCTTCCATGCATTCTAAGTCTATACATGCTTCAGATGGCATCACATAAAGTCTGTACATTCTTTAAGTCTATACATGCTTGGTTCAAATCTTGAACTAACTCGATGCATCCATTTTTCTCTTCGTTTAGGTTGATTCAAGCTGATGAGTGGCACGTGATCCGAGGTTGGCACTTGGCACGTGATCCAAGGTTACCTCTGGACAAAGAGGGCACAAGCCCTACACACGCCCTATCTTTGAGGCTCTATAAATACGAAGCTTCTTCCTCAGAAGAAGAGAGATCGAGAAGTAGTGAAGAAGCCTGCACGATCCAGTGTGGAGTGATAGAAGAAGAGAGCAGCAGAGAGGCAGAGAGCAGAAGAAGAAGAAGAAAGAAGAAGAGTGAGCCTGAGCAGAAGAAGAATAGAGAGAGCAGAAGAGAGATCGAGAGATCCAGCAGAAAAAGAAAAGAGAGAACAGCGTGAGAGAAAGAGAAGCAGAGAGAAGAAGAAAGAAGAGGAAGAAAGAAAGAGAGAGTTCATGGATAAGAAGAAAGAAGACTTTATTGAAGATCTGTCTACTGGACCGTGGATCAAATCCAGGCCAGTCAGCTCCATGGGAGCCACATCTATGTTATTATCCTTTATAGCTTTCTGATTGCTGTATTTTCGTTTCTTATTTTTCCTTTTATCTGATCACTCGTTTTCTGATTCTCTTGTTTGAGGTCGGGGCCGGTTTCAAGTGACGGTGTGTCACTTGTGGGTTCCCTCTGGTCTCAGAGGAAGTGAGTCTCTGACTCCGAGTTTGCAGGTAGTGGTTGCTACCTGTGGGTTCCCTCCTGGGTGGAGGAAGAGAGACTTCGGTCTCTGGTTGCTAGTGACGGGTAGTCACTAGTGGTTTCCCTCCGGTTTGGAGGAAGAGGGGAGGTTGATCCCCTGGTCAAGCTATTAGGCAGCACCTGTTTGCAGACTGAGTCTGCGGTTCTAGCTGTTGCTAGTGGAAGCCTCACTCCGGTTTGGAGTGAGGGGTGGACGTAGGTCTATGGACCGAACCACCTAAAAAATCTTCTGTGCAGTAGGTTGATTGCTTTCCTTTGCTTCTGCTAGTTGAATGCATAGGCGCGCTCCAAGTGCTTGCTTACAGGTTCAATAGAAGATTTGATTAGCTTTTCAGTTTGCTTAAATTTGTGAAGTGAGCGAATTTGTTAGAGAGCGAAATTTTAATTTGGGCAATTTCGAAGAGGGATATATTCACCCCCCTCTGTATTCGGGCCTTGCACCCTATCAATTGGTATCAGAGCAAGTTTCTGCATAGAAGGTCCAGCGACTTGCAGATCCGATCCTGCAGTCTTCGGTGCTATCTCACTTTTGGTGCATCATTATTCCTGTTGCCTTAATCTGATCTGTTTCCATGGGTGATCCACCGGTTTTCAACAGCTCTAATTTTAATGTGTGGTTTTTCAGTCTGCGTAAATATGTTATATCAGTTAATCCTAATCCGTGGAAGTTAATTTCACAAGGTCCTCACAGACTACCAAAGAAAGTGTCCAAATGGACCGACAGTCACAGATCAAAGGATGGAGAAAATCAGAAAGCTTTGAATCTGATGAAAGCAGCTACTGACAAAGCCCTACATTCTTGCCTTCATGATTGTAGGTCTGCTAAAGACATCCTGGATAAGCTGAAGCTAGCTCACCGGATAAATGAGGACAACTGCATGATGGCTAATGGAAGTAATCAAAGTGGCATCCAAGATGAAGATGACAATGATGAGGAGGTAAATCCCTTCGAGAATTTCTCTTTAGATGATTGGGAGAATGCATATGTTGAGTTGCTTGAATCTCATGAACTTTTAAGAAAACAATACAAGAACTTGAAAAAGAAAAGTGATCGGGGTAGTTCAAGTTCTTCATGTGAAAATTGTTCAAATATGAAGCATTCTCATGATACCTGTTTGTCTGATATCCATATGTATAAAAATCAGAATGAAAAATTGATGAAGGAACTTGAATGTGTTTGCTCTGAACTAAATAGGCTAAAATCTGAAAATGACTCTCTTAGTAAATCTGTTAAAGAAAATGAAGAAAATTTTGGGAAACTTGAGCAAGAGAAGAATTTGTTTGCTGAAAAATTTAATGCCATGAAATCTGTAAATATGGAATTGCAGAAAGATCTTGAAAAACAGCAAAAAGAATTGAAGGAGTTTGAAGCTGGGAGAGAAAGCAAGGTTAACTCAGAAGATCAGACTCTAATAAGTGAGTTAATTCAAAATAATAAGCTTAAGGAAGAAAATGAGAAGTTAAAACTACTGAACTCTTCGATATCTGAAAGACTTCTTACTTTAGAGAGAGGGAAAATCATCTGTACAAACGAAACTGAAAAAGTAGATGAGCTGAGAAAGGAGATCGAAGAATATAAAATTGCCAACAAAGTTTTGAATAAAGCTGCCAATTGCAGTGAACAAGAGATTTCAAGTTATGAAAAACACGTTGCATCTCTTGAAAATGAAATTCAGGATTTGAAAAGTTCGTTGTCTTAATTTGTTAGTGGGCAAGATAATCTGAACAAATTACTGGGAACAAAGGTCAACTTTCAGAAGGAGGGGTTAGGCTATAACCCTGTAAATAAAAAGAATTTTAAAAATAAAATTCAGAAATCCTTTGTTTCTAGCTCTACTTCTCACATTTCTCAGAACCCACCTGTTTCTCAGTTTACTGTTCAGAAAATGCAGAAACAAACTGACATTCAGAAACGAAATGAAAAAGTGAAAAAATATGTTCATGTGAAGAACAAGCAAAGAAACAATCATGTTGATGCTGTTCATGTGACAAATAACATAAACACACACACACATGCACACAAAAGGAAAATGTCATGCCATTATTGTCATAAACCTGGTCATCTGATGCATGAATGCAAGTTGATGGAGAAAGATGATATGAGCGCCAGCATAATGAATGCTAGGAAATTTCATGATAAAGATTCTTCATCTCAGAAAAGGAAAATTGAATGTTTTCACTGTGACAAATTAGGACACACAATTATACAATGCTGGTTTGCAAGTGGTAAGAAAACATCTCATTCATATCATGCTAAATTCCCTGCAAGCCAACATGATTTTAATAATAACAAATTTGTTTCAATGAACCAGCACATCACTTGTTTTAACTGTAACAAGACTGGTCACAAGGCCACTAAATGCTGGTGAGGCCAGTTCAGAAAAATTTCTCCCAAATGCTCTCACTGTAGAAAGCATGGCCATACAGTCAAGGACTGTTGGCATATCCAGGGTAGGAATGTGAATTTCAAATATGCTAAATTCCCTGCAAATAGAAATGAATTTGGTAGGAATAAATTTGCATTTAAAAGAAAGATTTCAACATGTTTTGAATGTGGGAAGCCAGGTCACAGGGCTGCAACCTGTTGGCTGGCAGGATACCAAAGCCAGACTGATTTTGGTAAACAGAATTTTAATTATGTTAACAAAAATTTTCATGCTTATGCACATAGAATTCATGCTAATAAGAATGTGCATAAATCAAATCTGAAATTTGCTGCATCTTGCTATTATTGTAGTACATTTGGACATTCAATGGATAATTGTTCTCTAGTAAAATTTGATGATCATCAAGCTAAAAATTTACTTAGAACACCTGCCAAAGGTGTCACTGTTAATTCAGGACCCAAGACCTCTTGGGTACCTGTTGCATCAAAATGATGTGTTTGTTGCAGGTGTGCCTTGGGCAAAGGAATAAAGAGGGGTAAATAAACCAAGGCACCCAAGTTGATAAAACCCCATTCAAGCACTCTTCAGGTAATACTTGCACTCTTCATATGTGGTTAATTGAATTCCTTAGTAATCTATTTTTAACTACATATCATGATTCATGCATACATGGTCCTTTATTTGTGTTGACACTTGCATTGAGCTTCATGGGCTTACTTGGTTGTACTTTGAGCTGTGTATGGATATCTTGTTAAAATAAATGTTCATCTATACAGAATTGCTGAAAACATTAGGTTCTATCTGTTTCTGAAAAGTGTGAACTTCATGCTATTGATCTAATGCTTGAATTTACATTTCACACTCACTGAAAATGTGATGCACTTAGGACTGTTGGTATTGCATTGTCATACATGACCACTATGGTATATTAAATGGTAAGCTACTAAAAGGCAGGTGAAATCTGTCTGGAGGTTCTTACTATGTGTGAGATGGTCCTATCATTTGGTATCATGGGTCATATTGCTTGTTAGGGCAGTCTGTATGAGCATGAGTCACATAGTCATATGTTCGCCTTCATTGCGAACATTGCATGTATTCAGGGGGAGTTTGTTGAGTCTTTGCATGTCTTTGCATACATGTAGTTAATTGCATTACATTTCATTACATTGAAAATGCCAAAAAGAGTGGTTGAATGCATATTGTCAGGGGGAGTCAATGCATTGGATGCTGGTTGTCAAATGCAAACATTTTTGTCAGAATTCATTGCATGTTAATCTTGAAGATCCTGAAGCATGCCTGACCTCCTGATATCTTGCTTGGTGTGCATATCCTTTTTATTAATTCTATTGATAAACCTTGATCATGTCTGAAAACACTGGGCTTCAAAATCACTCATTCTTGCTGGATCTCTTCTATCAGCCATTCATGAAGATTTCAATGGGGCATGTCTCGATCATAAATCTGAAAACACTTGAACTAGGAATCTTCTATTATACGATTTTATGAATGTCTGAAATAACTCATGTGGTTTGAGTTTAATGTATCCATTGAGTTTGACTTTAAAATCTCTTAAAAATATCTGAATCATGTTTTAATAAACTTTAACCAACTGTTTCATACTGTGTCTTGAAAAAACTTCTGAAATATGCACTATTGAATACATGGCTTTATTTGGTTAAGTACATGAAATTAGTATTGATTTGAAGCAAATGAGTTTTCAGAAATGTCTAAAGGGTAAATAATTGTGAGAGCAATGACTTTGGTCACTGAGAAACCATGTCCAAAGGACTGTGTCATGAGGTGCCATAGTTAACTCTGCTTAAGAATGTTTGATAATCTGGCAGAGCAATGGCATGCACACTGAGAAATACATCTTACTCATCAAAAAAATGAGTTGAGGTATGTCATGAGGTGTAAATGTTAACTCTGTTAATATAAAGCATGACTGTTAGTCACACTAAGTGCTTAGGGATATTGGCGTCTGATCAACGTATATCCTCTACTTACGAGGTGTGCACTGAACTAGAGTGCTCGTAAAATTTGTAGCATGAAAATTTGTTGAACAAATTGTAATATTTGAATATTGATGCAAAAATCAAATTGCTATAGCCCTGGACAAAATCACTTGACTTCATAATTGCTTGATCTCAATACTAGTGAATGTAATTCCGAAAGAAGTCAATAAATTTGATTGTGTAAGAGAAAGGGAGGTTAATCAAGATATGAATATGAGGGCTTGGTTCATTTTTATTAAACCGTGATTTTAGATATAAATACATAATTTTATTGACAAACTTTGCTTACATCATGTTTAAACCATACTGATCAATAAAGTTCATTCATAAACCCTTATAATGGAAGACTTTGAAAAATTATATTTTGGATTTATGAGATTGGTATCTCCTTGAAAATATTGTTGAATTCCTTGTGTTTGGAGCTTATTTGAAACTCTTTTGCTCACTGTCCTTGATTCTTCATGACCAGAACTTATCCTTAATTGCCATTGTGGTCTCCTTCTCATCCATCTCATAAGATTCCATTTATTCAGGGGGAGCTTCCTTGTCATATGAATCATGCTGCATAGAAATTCTTAAAGGGGGAGAATTGTGTGCTTGCATTCACATATTTAGGGGGAGTTCTTGCATTTCTTATTGCATCTGCATCTCTGCATTCATACCTCCCCATGGTTCTTTTTGATAATAACAAAGGGGGAGAAATTGGTATGAGTCATAGATATGTTTGTCTGCAGAAATGATGAAATAAAATGGTTGTGTGAATAAGCACACATGACTCATAGTATTGTCATAATCAAAAAGGGGGAGAATGTTGGAACCCTGGTTTTGATAATGACATACTATGAGTCATGGTTTAAGGTCTATGCATCATTTGCTTTAAGTGTTCATCTGTCATATGTCCTCGGTGCATTAACAGTAGCTGCATGCCATAGCACAATTGCATTGAGCATACAGTCAGTGCACTGCATGCAGAGTCTGCACACTTGTTGATAGCATGTTCGTGAATTCATTCTCATTGTGCACACTTTGTTCTAGTGCATTCTGCATTACAAACCAGCAAGTCTATACATTGCTTCTAGCATGCACACACACACCCAAGTCTATACATCGTTTCTTCATCACACACAAAAGTCTGAACATTCTTCGGTGAAGTCTGTACACACTTCAGTGGCTACATGAGCATCGTCTGTACATTGCATACTTCTTCCATATTGCATACTTCTTCCATATGCATCTGTACACATCTCAAGACAAAGTCTGTACATTCGCCACCATGCATTCAAGTCTATACAACTCCTTGTGGCAAGTCTGTACAACGTCCTTTGCATGCATTACTTAAAGTCTATACATTGTCGCCTGCTCGTGCATCTCTTCTAAGTCTATACATTGCCGCTATGGCTGTGCATCATTTAGCAAGTCTATACATCCGTTAGCCTTGTCTCTTGCTCGCAAAGTCTATACATTCATGAGCTATGGCTGTGCATCGTTTGCATATTGCACACTAAGTCCATACATCACTGCACAAGCAAGTCTGTACATTCTAGCGTCTCACTTAGCGTCTTTGTGCATGTAGCATTCAGGTATGTACATTGGCAAAGTCTGTACATCGTTGGCTTGTGCATGCATCCTCTTTCAAAGTCTGTACATCGGTCAGTCTCACTCAGCGTCTCATGCTATCAAGTCTATACATCGCATGCATTACGCACAGCAAGTCTGTACATCCATCGTCTCACTCAGCGTCTCACTCAAAGTCTATACATTGCAGCCTGTTCGTGTTCAAGCTTTCAAAGTCTATACTTTGTCTGCCCTGTACACACAAGTCTATACATTATCCTTAGCACACACATGAAGTCTGTATAGCCTTTGTGTTGCACGAACACAAGTCTATACATTGTCTCATGCATACATAAGTCTGTACAATTTGTGTGGCTTGTTCATGCATGTGCTGTGTTGTCAGTGGGTCAGTTAAGCAAGTCTATACAGACTTGTTCCATGCATTAGTTTAAGCAACTCTATACATTCATTGCATTGGTTCTTAAGTGCTAGGTTGTAAGTCTATACATGCTGTAGTTCAGCATCTTTACATACACAGCATGCACGCAGACAAAGTCTGTACAATCCCTTCAATGCATTCTAAGTCTATACATGCTTCGGATGGCATCACATAAAGTCTGTACATTCTTTAAGTCTATACATGCTTGGTTCAAATCTTGAACTAACTCGATGCATCCATTTTTCTCTTCGTTCAGGTTGATTCAAGCTGATGAGTGGCACATGATCCGAGGTTAGCACCTAGCACGTGATCCATGGTTACCTCTGGACAAAGAGGGCACAAGCCCTACACACGCCCTATCTCTGAGGCTCTATAAATACGAAGCTTCTTCCTCAGAAGAAGAGAGATCGAGAAGTAGTGAAGAAGCCTGCACGATCCAGTGTGGAGTGATAGAAGAAGAGAGCAGCAGAGAGGCAGAGAGCAGAAGAAGAAGAAGAAAGAAGAAGAGTGAGCCTGAGCAGAAGAAGAATAGAGAGAGCAGAAGAGAGATCGAGAGATCCAGCAGAAAAAGAAAAAAGAGAACATCGTGAGAGAAAGAGAAGCAGAGAGAAGAAGAAAGAAGAGGAAGAAAGAAAGAGAGAGTTCGTGGATAAGAAGAAAGAAGACTTTATTGAAGATCTGTCTACTGGACCGTGGATCAAATTCAGGCCAATCAGCTCCATGGGAGCCACATCTATGTTATTATCCTTTACAGCTTTCTGATTGATGTATTTTCGTTTCTTATTTTTCCTTTTATCTGATCACTCGTTTTCTGATTCTCTTGTTTGAGGTCGGGGTTCCTCCTGTTGGTTCAGGAGAAGGGAGATTTTAATCTCCGGTTGCAAGTGACGGTGTGTCACTTGTGGGTTCCCTCTGGTCTCAGAGGAAGGGAGTCTCTGACTCCGGGTTTATAGGTAGTGGTTGCTACCTGTGGGTTCCCTCCTGGGTGGAGGAAGAGAGACTTCGGTCTCTGGTTGCTAGTGACGGGTAGTCACTAGTGGTTTCCCTCCGGTATGGAGGAAGAGGGGAGGTTGTTCCCCTGGTGAAGCTGTTAGGCAGCACCTGTTTGCAGACTGAGTCTGCGGTTCTAGCTGTTGCTAGTGGAAGCCTCACTCCGGTTTGGAGTGAGGGGTGGACGTAGGTCTGTGGACCGAACCACCTAAAAAATCTTCTGTGTAGTAGGTTGATTGCTTTCCTTTGCTTCCGCTAGTTGAATGCATAGGCGCGCTCTATGTGCTTGCTTACAGGTTCAATAGAAGATTTGATTAGCTTTTCAGTTTGCTTAAATTTGTGAAGTGAGCGAATTTGTTAGAGGGCGAAATTTTAATTTGGGCAATTTCGAAGAGGGATACATTCACCCCCCTCTGTATCCGGGCCTTGCACCCTATCATCTTTGACCCTTAGGAGTTTCATTCTCTGTTCTTTTTCTTTTGGTAGCTGCTGGTGTTGGAACCACCGCAGGAGATGCTCTCGCCAATCGGGCTGCTGAACCTCTTCGACGGCTACCACCTCAATCTCTTGTTCATCGGCTAAGACCTCTGTTACACTGGGGACTTGCCGGCGGTTGATCACTATTATATTCAAGCTCGTGTCTAGCGGGACCGCCAAAGAACTGGCCAGCTTAGCGAGGGCGTCTGCCTGGGCATTATGGCCTCGGTTGATATGCTTGATGCTGATGAAGTAGAATCTTGACATCAGGCGGGTTGCCAGCTGATGGTAGGGGAGGAGCTCTTACTTTCGCACATCGAACTCTCCTTCCAGTTATTTTATAACTAGCATGGAGTCCCTGAATGCTTCTAGCATCTGAATTCCCATGGATAGAGCAATTTACAACCCGATTATCAGGGCTTCATACTCTGCTTCATTATTTGTGCAATGCTTGTTTATCGAGCAAGATATGTGCACCACTTCCCCTTCTGGAGATTTCAGGACTATGCCTGCTCCTGCCCTGACCCTGGCTGATCCAGTGGCATAGGTGTCAATTCTGGAAGCACCATCGAAATATATCTGCCATAAGGAGGGCCGCACCTGAGCGGCTTCCAGGGTTTCATCTTCAGGAAGCTCCGGTTCCAGCGGGCAGTCCCCGGGTACCGGGTGCTCAGCAAAGAAGTATACAATAGCTTGGCTCTTGACGGCCTTGCGCGGCACATAGGAGATGTCAAACTCCATAAGGATTACTACCCATTTGCCCAATCGACCTTTGAGTGCCGGCTGGGACATAATATATTTCAGCGGGTCCTCTTTGGATACCAAGCTGATTTCATGCGACAACATGTAGTGTCGAAGCTTCTTAACTGCGAAGACCAGTGCCAGATAGCTCTTCTCAATATAAGTATATTTCTCCTCAGTTCTGACCAGTCTCCGACTGAGGTAATAGAGGGCTTGTTCTTTCCCTTCTTCATTATTCTGGGCCAGCATTGCCCCCAGGGAATTGTGTTTGGCTGCTATATATAATATCAACGGCCGTCCTTTCACCGGTGTGCCGAGCACTGGAGGAGTCTTCAGATAGTCTTTCAGCTTGTCAAAGGCTGTCTGGCAATCTTCATCCCAATAAAGGGAACATCCTTCATCATCAGTTTCTGGAAAGGCTGGCATCGCCCTGACAAATTGGAAATGAACCGCCGGATATAAGCCAAGTGGCCCTGTAGTGATCTCAGCTCGGAGAGATTTCTTGGTGCAGGTAGCTCCTGAATTGCTTTGATCTTTGCGGGGTCTATCTCGATTCCCCGATATCGAAAAATGAAGCCCAAGAACTTTCTGCTCGACACTCCGAACGCACATTTTATAGGGTTCATCTTCAGCTTATGCTGCCTTAGCCTCTAAAAGATAATCCGGAGGTCCTGCAGATGGTCTTGTTTTCTTCTGGTCTTGACCACCATATCATCTATGTAGCACTCGACCTTGTGGTAGAGTAACTCATCAAAGATCCTGGTCATTGCGCGCTGAGAAGTTGCGCCAGCATTCTTTAGTCCGAACGGTATCCTCTTATAGTGATAGATGCCTTTAGGGGTTCGGAAGGCAGTATGAACCCAGTCATGCTCCACGATCCATATCTGGTTGTAACCGGATGACCCGTCCATGAATGATAGGGCCTCATGACCGGTTGTTGCATCTATCATGACCTCCGTTATTGGCACCGAAAAGTCATCCTTGGGGCAGGCTTTATTTAGAGCTCAGAAGTCAACACATATCCGGATCTATCCATTTTTCTTTTTCACGGGGATGATATTCGCCAGCCACGTGGTGTACTGGTTTTCTTCAAAAAATCCCACGTCAATAAGCTTGTCGACTTCAGAATAAATTTGAGTGATGAGTTCTGGCCTCATGCGCCGCGGTGGTTGCTTCAGCAGCTCGGCTTCAGGGCTGATTGCCAACTCATGCTGTGAAACTGCAGGATTCAGACCTGGCATCTCCTTGTAAGTCCAGGCGAAGCAATCCCGATATTCTTGCAGCAGCTAGGTGTACAGCTCCCGTTCTTCTGGGGACAGTTGGGCACTGAGGAAGGTAGGCCTAGGGTCCTCCTCACTTCCCAAGTTGACTTCTATCAATTCGTCGACTGTGCCTTGGCCTCCGCCTTCTATCTCCGGAGGTGCCGGTTGGAGGTCATCGAAGTCTGGAATACCATCTTGAGGGTCGAGTACTTCGACTTCCTCATCTGACACCATCAGAGCTTCTCGGAAGTCCTCTGTTTCATTTGATAGTGGTCGCGCGTATTGCTCTTTCAGCAAATCCGTTGCCATTGCACTCTCCCAGGGTAAGAGAGCAGCTTCAGTCCTTGCAGATGGGGTTGTAGTCGTGCCAGACTGGTGACTGCTTGTTGTTGGGTTGGAACAGCAACCCAGTCTTGTAGCAAAAGGTGAGGAGCTCTCGCCTTCTGGGGCAGTTGCATCTTCAGTAGGGGTGGCAGTCCCATTATCGGCAGCACACACCTCCTGGTCGGGGCTGGTCGAGGCTTCCCCGATTGGCACAAGAGGTGCAGAGGTAATTGTTGGTAGGACTCCACAGGAGGGGGAGATCCCTGCTTCTTCAACTCCTTCAGCTTCGCTGCTGCTAGCCGTATCAAATTCGGCTTGCAGGGCCACCTCTTCGGGATAGACCTGCTCCCAACATCGGCAAGGAGTCACGGTCACCGCTTCTTGATTTCCGGGCTGGCCCGGGTAAGCATATTCAGCTTCTGCTGGGTATTCATCAAAGGTTGCCCCCAGCGGGCTGTCTTCAGCAGGGTAGAAGGCGGAGAGGGTGTCCACCTCGTATCGACCACTGTGATAATATTCTTCCAGGGTGAAGCCCAACCCCAGATGCTGAGAGACGCATCTCATTTCCTTATCCAGATTTGCGGGATACCACATTTTCTGGAAAGCTTCCTTGTACTTTTGAGACTGATCGGAGGGGATGTGCTGCTTCTGAAACATCCTGGCCATCCGATTAGTTGTGAATGCCAGACCCTTGACGGGAACTGACGGATTGTCTATATCTTTGGGGAGGCAGCAATCTGTGTCCTCCTGAGTAGGGTGCTCTTCAGCTGTATAAAACAAGCTGTTGGGTCCATCCTCCTGTGTTACCTCCCATGTTTTGAAAGGCTCGACTGTAGGGTTATGAAGGCCGGGAGTTGGCTTGGTGAGGCCGTCCGGGGCTCCAATGTGATTATGCTTCTGACCGACCCGCACTTCATTAGCTTCGGCGTATAATGCTGGAGGTGCTATTCTGCCCACGTCCCCGGATGCTGTGATATGGGAGACCACCTTGGGCTTGACATATCCGCGTGGCGGTGGTGGATACCAATTACCGCCGGATGCGCTTCTCGATGCCCCCGCAGGGGTCTTAGCTTCAGAGGTCTTCTGGGGAGGCCCTGTATATAGGTTGGCGTCTGCCAAATGACATTCAAATACCTCGAACGGGTGGGGGTCTGCAAAGATCCTCTCCTCCTTCCCTTGAAGACTGTATTTGATACATTGGTGGAGCGTAGATGGCACCACCATATTTTCATGCAGCCATGGGCGGCCGAGCAGTGCTTTGTACGAGGTGCGGGAGTCAATGACATGAAACTACACCGTCGTAGTGAAATCTGCTAGGGTAAGGGTGAACTCTGCCACCCCCATCGACACTTCACATTTTTGATTGAAGCCGGCGATATGCATATCCCTGACTTTCTCGAGATGCACGTTGAAGTGGTGCCTCTCGTATATTCTATAAGGCAGGATGTTGACCGCTGCACCGGGATCAACCAGAATCCTGTTCAGCTCCCTTCCATTCAGGTGCCCCTTCATATACAGCGGCCTATTGTGGCTGATGGTAGGCAGCAGCATATCTTCTGGAGTGAAGGTCATGCTAGCCTCCGGCATTGCCTCAGCCAAACATGTCTCAAAATGAGCAGGTGTCTGCAGAGCAGTAATGATCGCCTGTCGAGTCTCTTCACTCAAAGAAAGGATCTCCAAGATTGTAAATCGAGCACGGAGCTTCTTGAGTAGCTTCATTATTCGGTTCCCAGCTCGGACATTGGAGAGCTTCATCTCTTCACCCCACCTAGGCTTGGGAGAGTCCCGAGTTGCGGGCCCTGACGGACCTGCTTCATCTGCCTTGGATTCGGTGCCCTTCTGGCTGGTAGTGGATCCTCGGCGCTCTTCATTAGCTACTGTAGGGCAAGCTCCATATGTATTTGGATCTTCGACAGATTGTGCTGGTTGCGGGTGAACATCCCCGGGAGCAGGGTTAGCCTCCTGACATGGCTGCTTCCCCTTGGACATCTTCATAAATTCGAGGAATGAAGGGACTGGCTTGCCCCCACTCTTGTTATATAAGCCTGACGGAGGAGGGATCTGGACTCCTTTGATCTCCGGTGGAGGTGTTTTGTAGGGCTGCTCTCCCCTGAATATGATGTTGTGGTTGGGTGGCGACTGGCGCCCCCATTTCCAGCCTGACCGGGTTGCATGTGTAGTAGTTGCGGCCTCAGCCCTGCCTCCCTCAAAAAGGGGTGTGAAGCAAATTTCCTCCTCTTCCTCTTCTCCGGGAGGGTTGAAGAGTGCTGATAGAGTATTGCAGGAAACAACCTGTACTTTATCGGCCTTAGCGGCCCTTCTCTTCTTCTTTTGTTTCTTCTTCTTCCTTGCTTCAGTAGGCGCCTGCCCCCAGAACAGACGGCCCTGCTTATCGGATGCTGCTTCAGCTTCCTCTTTTCGCTCGAGTGAGAGCTGCTCCAGTTCTTGCCATGGGACATGGTCCCGCACCAGCAGAGGCTTCAATTCGGGCTGCACGTACTCGTCTAGCCCTTCAATGAGGTTTTGTAGTCAGCGGACCCTAGGATTGGTTTCCTTGATCACTGGCAGCGGAGTTTGCCTCCTCCGATTGTGTGCAGGTATCCTGATAGTTGCAGGTGGAGTGATCCACACAGGTGCTGCCACCGGAGGAGTGGGTTGGGGTGTAACACCACGGATATATGCCCCCACTTTCGGGCAGGGTGCTTTCTTTCTCTTGTGCTTCGCAGGGATCTGCTGCCACCCCCGCTGTTCCTTCACGGGCTCCAAGAAATGAGTTTCATAAGTGCTCCACGTACTTGCTTCAGAGATCTCCTCGGGCAGTGCCTGGTACAGGGAGATCATGTTGACTGCTGCCCTCCTCCGAGGGGCTTCATGCAGTTGAGGAGGGTCCACTTTGTACTCTCCCAACTCGATTTCATTTTTCTTCACCATCCCTTCGACGATGTCCTTGAAAATATAACAGTCTTCGATTGGATGCCCCAACATCTGGTGGTAGGGGCAGAATCTTGGGCTGTCTCTTCTCTTTAGGTCCTCCGGCCTCTTTGGCTCTGGCAGGGTGACCATGCCATATTCCGTTACCCAGTCGAACAGAATCCGGGTCTTGTCCTTCGAAAATGAATAGACTTTCTTCATCTTGTCCTGTAGCGAGGGACCTTCTTTACCATCTGGGGATTCTGCATGCTATGGGGTGACTGCCTTCTTGCCTTCATCTTTCTGTTGTTCGAATGCCTTGATGTCAAGAGCGTTCGCTTCTTTAGGCGACGAGCGCCGCTCAACTGCCTTGCCCTTCTGGGTTGTGCTGGCAGCTGATGTAGGGACAGGTCTGGCCAGAAAAGCTTCTACCTCGGCCACGACATTGTTCAATCGGTCAAACGACCGTATTTCCATTCTGATCATCTTTTCTAGAACCTCCCTCCTGAGGTTCTGTTTGCATATTTGTACAACGTCTTCCTGATGCGGGGGCCGCTTGCACCTCATTCCAAGGTTCCTCCACCTCTTGATATAATCGAGGGCTGTCTCATCGGCCCTTTGCTTTGTTGAGTAGAGTTCGGCCACTGTGACCTCCCTCTCTGTAACATGGAATCTCTCTCTGAACTTCCTCTGCATATCCGGCCAGTCGCTGATTGACCCGGTCGAGAGGCTGGAGTACCATTCAAATGCGAGCCCCGTCAGCGAGGACCCAAAAAACTTTAGCAAGTATGACTCGTCGGCGGCCAAATCACCCATGACAGTCATGTAATATGCAACATGTTCCTTCGGGGATCCCTTCCCGTTGAACTTGTCGAACTTGGGCGGCTTGTTGACCCCTGGGGGAAGCCGCTTGGCAGCATGGTGTTGCGGGTAAGGCACCCGATAGGCATCAAATGCGATGTAGTCGCCTTCACTCCTTTCTGCGAGCTTCAGCTCGATCATTCTTTCCACCATCATCCGGTTCATGACCGTGGGGTCAACTGGCTCCGGATAGAAGTGTGCTGGCTGCAAATACGGGGTGACCAGAGCGGTCGCCTGTGGAGGACGCAGCAGCGGGGGTGTCTGGTGCACTTGAGGGAGCACCGATGGCATCAGTGGCTGGGGCTATGGTGGCCACTGCTGAGTCGTCACCATGCTCGGCTCTGACGACTGAGGCAAGGTATAGAGCGGCGGAGGGTCGACATAACGAACCGCTCCCCGAGATGATTCACCCTGGACTTCGGGTGGTTTGGAAGCTGATGACTGTTCAGTTTTCTCCATCAGCTGCTTCTTCAGCAAGTCTATCTCTTGCCGATATTTTTGAAGTAGCATCAAGACCGATGGGTCCATAGTTGCCGTGCTGGGGATAGCTTCTGTTGCTTCCCCGGACGTACCCTCGGGCAGGATGTCGAGGAGGACGTCATCTTCTTCTTCCGCCGTCACCACATTGGCGGTTAAGACAGGAGCCTCATCATCCCACTGGTGATAGCCCAGGGGTTGTTTTCCTTTAGCTGTCGCCAGGAGCTCCCTTGCTGCTTCTGCTCTGCGAGTATTCGGCCCCGGCCTTGCGGCCAATTGAGCCAACTCGCGGGGATCTTCAGGAAGTCCCCTGTATCGGCCGAATATGCCGGCCATGTTGCAGGCGAAGACCTGCATCCTTCTTCTCTATCGATGGACCCTTCTCTTAGCCCGATCTGGGAGGGTCAGCCTCTCGAACACAGAAGTTCTTCTTGTTTCTTCCCGCCTAGGGGCGGCTTCATCGGCTTCGATCCCGAAGCCGTCATCATAGCCGTTGTCGTCAACTGACGACAGCATCATCCCTTCTCTTTGATTTTCTTCAACTGCCATTGCTGGGCAGTAGTCTTCATTGGCGGCGGCTGCTTGCATCAACCGCTGCTGCCCAAGCGAGGGGTTGCCTAGCCCTCGAAAATAGTTCTTGACCAAGTTGGTCATCTCTTCTCGACCCCGTTCTTGATGCAGCACGGGGGACAGTTGTCGACCTCCCGCAGGAGGGGTATAAGCTAGCCGAACTCTATCGACAGGTTGCTGGAACCTTCGTCCCACAACATGGACGTTGGCTTGGCGGGCGTAGGCCCGAAAACTTTTACGGCGTGGAGGTTCCGCAACCACTTCTTCTTCTTTCGGGGCCAGGCCCCTTTCTCTCCTTCCTTCCGCTCCGTCGTGAGCAAGGTGGCGGCGGACAGGTGCAGCTTGATGAACAGGTTGGACCCTCTTGGGGACCCACACCTGTTTAAATTTCCTTGGCCTGGGGGCCAACTTCTCTTGGCCGTAATGGCCGGCTTCTTCTCTTTCTGCCCTCCTTCCAGCGAGGGCTTGATATGAGTTGCGGACGGGGATGGAAGGGACGACCCGATCCGGGACTATCCGCGCGTCGCGTCTGTTGAGGAAGACGCGCATGCCACCAACCATCATAGATTTACCGGATTGCGAGAGGGTTCCGGTAACCACAGCAGTACTCATCCGGATTTGCTTGCGCTGACGTCCTCCGGAGTTCCTGTTGACAGCATCGGTGTGGACCCCACGGACAGCATGGTGCACCAGGCAGCTGGCGACCAAGGTTGGACTCTTGAGCGAGTCGTGGCAGTATCGAGTCTTCAGAGGCTCCGTGTTCTTCGTAGCTCCCTCGACAGGCTCCGAGGGTTCCACCTCTAGCATGTCTACGAAGGCTAACCCCAAGAAGTTAGGGAAGCCAACGGCGGCAGGGAAGCTGCCGAACACCGTGGGCACCGCTAGGTACCCTTGCGCATGATCATCAATAATTGAAGGGCCAAAGCCGACGCCAGTCAGCCCAGTTGTCGTCATAGTTCGCCTGCAAAGACAAACAAACCAACGATCAGCAACCTTTGGGAGGGCCTTGAAGCCCAAGTATCTCGGCAAAGAGATGAAAGGTGACACTGGTCCCACCGGGCGTGCCCGACTGTTTGCTTTGGGAATCTTTTTTATATTTTATTATTTTTTTATTTCATTTGGGTTTATTTGGTTTATTTGCGCGTCGATCAACTAATTAACTAACAGGTAATTAACTGACTGATTGACTGCGCGGGCGTGCCAGTTACGTACGTGACGAGTTTATTATGCGCTCGTTCTGACCCGTGCCGGGCGAGAGTGAGATTCGGTCGGGACCAGCAGTCTGCCACACCATAAAGGCTGTGGCGTTAATTACATCCCCCACGAGGAGGGAAAACCTTTGATTAATTACCGAGATAGTGGGCTGTCGAGGCCGGAATGAAGATGCAAAGGTGTGAACGTGACGAGGTCACACGAGATGTTTCTATCTATCATGCAAGAGAAGCATGGTTCATCAAATTGAAGACCCTTAGTACATGGCGGAGGGCGTAGGTCCGAGGACCACCATCGCGCATAGCAAAGACTTCCGGTCGGGCGTAACCCGGGCTTCCGTCAATGCCATTTGATATACCCGAGGGTCTATGCAGGCATGCACGCATGATGCTCATGATTATGCTAAACATGGCAGTAGAGTTATAATAATGATCAGTGATCAACCAAATTATTAGCCTTCCCAAAGGGGAAACGAAAGTGGCAGCATAAGCATAGTAATGAAAGCAGAGTGCTATCGGACATGGTAGTAAAAGCAAGATGGCTCGGGCTTGCATAGCCCCTTTCTTATTCAATTTATTATTAATTAGGGTCATTGATCTCGACCGCGGGAGACGAGGATCGCTCCGAGGGCGAGGGAGTGATTAAAACAGCATAATGGTTCAAAACCGGCGCGACCACGCGTAGGGATAGGCTTTCCCGGCGCGGCCAAACCTGGGTAAATGGTCTTAATCTGGCGCGGCCTTAACAAATGTTAAAACGGCGTGGTGGGCTTGGGGCGCGCCGGTTTAGGGCGAGCCGAGAACGAGCCACTTGAAAATAATTTTTCATGAGTGTAAGGTTATTCCGGCGTGGGGGTGTACCGCGCCGTATTAAGGCGCGCCGGATTAGGGTCGCGCCGCTTTAGCTGATTTTTGATGAATTTTGAAACTATTTAAGTTTATTGAGATTCTGTTAAGGGTTTTAAAGTTAATTGGGCTGATTGCTTGTTTAATTGAAGTCTAGAGCCCTTCCAGAATGACATGATGAGCTAGTGCGAGGTCCATACTCGAGCACTAGAGTCCTTTATCTCAGAACAAGTGTTTTATTGGAGCCGTTCGTACAAGTGCTCTTATCAGTTAAAAGAGTTCTGCCAAAAATTGGGCAGCATCTCCCCCGTCCCTGAAGGACTGCAGGGGAGAAACGGGGTCATACTCACTCGTGGAGTAAGCCCTAAACAACCGGTCTGCATGGTGGCAGCCAGCAAAACCCCAATCGAATAGGATACCCTGAGGACAAGCCTATGAGGGGCACCATAGCTCCGTTGGTGGAAACAGAGGAACGAGGCAGCTAGTGACGGAAGCAACACCCCGAGCACTGGCCTACAAGGGGTGGGCGACCTATAGCATGCACTGCATCCGCTAGAGAGAGACCATTAGGGAGAGAGGCTCCGAGGACTAGCCTACTAGGAGCATTTGTCCCTTAGTCACCACAGGGTCCCGAAGGACTGTGGGTTTGGAATTGTTGGGCTGGGGCCCCAGTTGTTGTTAGCTCTGTGACTCATGGGAAACATCCATCACTCAAAAGTGGAGTTCCCTTGGCCGATCGACAGTTCTATGAAATGGTGGGGAATATCCCCCTCCCCGGGTGGCTGAGACCAAAACAACGAAACTCGAATGGTTCAGTGGCTGCAAACCACGGACGAGAGGAATGAAGACATTCGGCATTGATAGATCACCACTCACAGGGCTAAGGTGTTGATGCTCGCGAGACTGGGTTGCCGTCCACAGAAGAGAATGCAAACAGCAGTCACGGAGAAAGGCAGTCGATATGCATCTAGGATGATTTGCCCATACACGCATATACACGAATGGCTGGAACGCAGAATCACAGGACGGGTCTCACCGTTCTGGAGGCGGCTTCCAACTCCTCTGGGCAATAGAGCAATGCAAAGAGGAGAGGGAATGGCAACTAGACCTCGTATCAAGACGGGAAGAGACATGTGCACAGGCACAGCTCTATCCGCACGGTATACAGAAACCATCGGATGGGGCACGGCCACGACCTCGACGTGAAGGACCCGGGGAGGGGTCGTCTCTATAGCCCATGACATCCCAGGTCATGTTTCAGGGTCGGAGGAGCCGGAATCAGAAATCACGCATGGGAGGAAACCGACATATACACCAACTAGGATAGAAATAGGTGAGAGAGAGAAGGCATTGAACATTCAATCCGCCATCACATTCATATATTCATACCATCATCCCATCAACGGGGGAGGCCAACACATATGTTACAGATTCGGCGCCGGCATCATGGCACAACCACCGTATTCTAATTAGAGAGAGGCTCACAGAAGAACAACTCAAAAAGATGGCGAAAGGGGGGGGGGGAGGTTGGCTCATATCATCGCCGTCCCCCCCCCTCTCGCTTACACTCGATTGAGAGGAAACAAATCGTAGGACGGATGGGAAAACGCAGACAACCAATCTGTCCTAAGCACATAGTATCTGGCTCTCCTTTCTTCTCCGACTCTGGAAGGCTTCAGGTAGAGGAGGGCAGGCGGCAACGAAGGACCCTCAGCGAGACCCTACTTCGCTCGCAAGAAAACCCTTTTTCCCTCTCAGGTAATTGGCTCTCAGACTCCCTCTCCTTTTCCTTTAATTCTTTTCTTTTTTTTGGTTCGCCCTCTGCCACCTTTTTTGTTTCGAAACATGGCCATTTATACAGGGGCCGTTCGAGGTTTAATCCGGCGTGGAGAATGGCGCGCCGGGGAGAGGGTCCTATGAAGCTTTTGCGCGCCGGAATAAGAGGGCGCCGGATAAAGGGGCGCGCCGGTTTAGGGCGCGCCGTATTAGCATCCCCGCTCGTCATGGGCTAGCCGGTGAGTCCGGAGATGATTTCAGGAATTGCTGTGAACATTCATCTTGCCACAGTTCTTCGAAACCTCAACGGGACGCCTCGTCGAAGCTCTCAGGATGACGTGTGGCCCTTCTCGGAGCCCCGAACGTCTTTTGCTTGAACACGCGGGTTTTCCGCTGACACGGCCCTCGGCACTAGGATTCGTGCTGTTGGCTCGGCCTGTTTTGTGCTCGAAGCTTCTTGGAGGGTGGGGTGACACCCGGGATAGTTCCGTCCAGGTCGGGCGGTCATTCGGCCACTAATGGACCCAACTTGGCGAGAAGCTGTACCCGTGACTGGTAGCCGGGATCTTCCGCCGACAGAGCCCTCGGTCCTCTATTCTGAAGAGCCAAGGGAGTGCTTCCATCTCAGGAGAGTCCTTCATGAGGTGGCAGGCCACCGGGTTGGCCGTCATCCTTGGTCGGACTACGGGTGTAATGTATGCGGCACGACGGAGTCGATGCCGGTTCATTGGGCAGGCTTGGTCGCACTGCCGGTTGGTTGTGGATTTATCTCGACTTTTCCTGAGGCGAAGTCCCGGGCGTTCATCCCGGGTGACTCGAGGCTTTGGCAGCTTGAGAAGTCTTCAGTAAGTTGATCTTTATCGGCTTCTGTGCTTCAGCGGGCCGTATCATTCGTCTTTACGGCTTGGTCGCCAATGATCATATTTTGAGTGCCAACACTTGGGAGGTAAAAGTGACTTGGGAGAGTTTACAGAATACAAATCGGATACCCGATTTGGGCTCGACGCTCAAATTACTCAATTCGGAACTAAGTTAATTTTCAAAGCTAACTTAGTTTAAAATAATTCATAAAACTAGGGGTTCGGGAGTCTAAAATGTAAAATACTGGCCTGATCAGCGTGCCGATCATTCCAACGTGACCTCGGTGATGATAGTGACTTGGGAGAGCTGACGGAATCCCAAACGGATACCCGGTTTGGGCTCGGCGCTCAAATTACTCAATTCTTCAAATGCACATAGTTTAAAATTAAAAAAAGTTAGGTTCGGGGGTCCAAAATCTAAAATATAGCTCGGATCAGCGTGTCGATCTCTCCAACACGACTTGAAAGGTAAAAGTGCCTTGTGAGCGCGGACAGAATTTAAATCCGACATCCGGTTTGAGCCCGGCACTCAGAAGTGCATTCTTCAAATGTACTTAGTTTAAAATTAAATAAGTTGGGTTTGGGGGTCGAAAATCTAAAATATCACTCTGATCGGTGTGTCGATTGTTCCAACACGACCTGGGAGGTAAAAGTGACTTGTGATAGCTGACGGAATCTAAATCGGACGCCTGGTTTGAGCCCGGCGCTTAAATTACTCAAATCAAAACCAAGTTAGTTTTCAAAGCTAACTTAGTTTAAAACAATTCACATAACTAGGGGTTCGGGGGTCCAAAATTTAAAATATTGGCCTGATTGGCATACCGATCATTCCAACGCGGCCTCGGTGATGAGTGTGACTTGGGAGAGGTGACGGAATCTAAATCGGATACCCGGTGTGGGCTCGGCGCTCAAATTACTAAATTCTTCAAATGCACTTAGTTTAAATTTAAATAACTTGGGTTCGGGGGTCCAAAATCTAAAATATCGCTCAGATCGACATGTCGATCATTCGAACTCGACTTGTGAGGTAAAAGTGACTTGTGAGAGCTAACGAAATTTAAATCGGACACCCGGTTTGAGCCCGGCACTCTGAAGTGCATTCTTCAAATGTACTTAGTTTAAAATTAAATAAGTTGGGTTCAGGATCCAAAATATAAAATATCACTTCGATCGGCATGCCGATGGTTCCAACACGACGTGAGAGGTAAAAGTGAATTGGTAGAGCTGACGGAATCCAAATCGGATACCCGGGTTGGGCTCGGCGCTCAAATTACTCAATGCGGAACTAAGTTAGTTTTCAAAGCTAATTTAGTTTAAAATAATTCACATAACTAGGGGTTCAGGGGTCCAAAATGTAAAATACTAGCCTGATCGACATGTCGATCATTCCGACGCGACCTGGGTGATGAGAGTGACTTGGGAGAGCTGACGGAATCCAAATCGGATACCCGGTTTGGGCTCGGCGCTCAAATTACTCAATTCTTCAAATGCGCTTGGTTTCAAATTAAAGAAGTTGGGTTCGGTGGTCCAAAATCAAAAATATCACCCAGATCGACGTGCCGATCGTTCCAACATGACTTGGGAGGTAAAAGTGACTTGTGAGAGCTGACGGAATTTAAATCGGACACTCGGTTTACGCCCGACACTCAGAAGTGCATTCCTCAAATGTACTTAGTTTAAAATTAAATAAGTTGGGTTTGGGGGTCGAAAATCTAAAATATCACTCTGATCGGTGTGTCGATTGTTCCAACACGACCTGGGAGGTAAAAGTGACTTGTGATAGCTAACGGAATCTAAATCGGACGCCTGGTTTGAGCCCGGCGCTTAAATTACTCAAATCAAAACCAAGTTAGTTTTCAAAGCTAACTTAGTTTAAAATAATTCACATAACTAGGGGTTCGGGGGTCCAAAATTTAAAATATTGGCCTGATCGGCATACCGATCATTCCAACGCGGCCTCGGTGATGAGTGTGACTTGGGAGAGGTGACGGAATCTAAATCGGATACCCGGTGTGGGCTCGGCGCTCAAATGACTAAATTCTTCAAATGCACTTAGTTTAAATTTAAATAACTTGGGTTCGGGGGTCCAAAATCTAAAATATCACTCGGATCGGCATGTCGATCATTCGAACTCGACTTGTGAGGTAAAAGTGACTTGTGAGAGCTAACGAAATTTAAATCGGACACCCGGTTTGAGCCCGGCACTCAGAAGTGCATTCTTCAAATGTACTTAGTTTAAAATTAAATAAGTTGGGTTCGGGATCCAAAATATAAAATATCACTTCGATCGGCATGCCGATGGTTCCAACACGACGTGAGAGGTAAAAGTGAATTGAGAGAGCTGACGGAATCCAAATCGGATACCCGGGTTGGGCTCGGCGCTCAAATTACTCAATGCGGAACTAAGTTAGTTTTCAAAGCTAATTTAGTTTAAAATAATTCACATAACTAGGGGTTCGGGGGTCCAAAATGTAAAATACTAGCCTGATCGACATGTCGATCATTCCGACGCGACCTGGGTGATGAGAGTGACTTGGGAGAGCTGACGGAATCTAAATCGGATACCCGGTTTGGGCTCGGCGCTCAAATTACTCAATTCTTCAAATGCGCTTGGTTTCAAATTAAAGAAGTTGGGTTCGGTGGTCCAAAATCAAAAATATCACCCAGATCGACGTGCCGATCGTTCCAACATGACTTGGGAGGTAAAAGTGACTTGTGAGAGCTGACGGAATTTAAATCGGACACTCGGTTTACGCCCGACACTCAGAAGTGCATTCCTCAAATGTACTTAGTTTAAAATTGAATAATTTGGTTCGGGGGTCCAAAATCTAAAATATCGCTCTCATTGGCGTTCCGATTGTTTCAACATGACCTGAGAGGTAAAAGTGACTTGTGAGAGCTGACAGAATCTAAATCGGACACTCGGTTTGAGCCCGGTGTTCAAATTACCCAAATCAAAATTAAGTTAGTTTTCAAAGCTAACATATTTTAAATTAATTCACATAACTCGGGGTTCGGGAGTCCAAAATGTAAAATACTGGCCTGATCGGCATGTCGATCATTCAAACGTGACCTCGGTGATGAGAGTGACTTGGGAGAGCTGACGGAATCCAAATTGGATACCCGGTTTGGGCTCGCCGCTCAAATTACTCAATTCTTCAAATGCACTTAGTTTAAAATTAAAGAAGTTGGGTTCGAGACTCCAAAATCTAAAATATCGCTCGAATCGGCGTGCCGATCATTCCAACACGACATGGGAGGTAAAAGTGACTTTTGAGCGCTGACGGAATTTAAATCGAACACCCGGTTTGAGCCCGTCACTCAGAAGTGCATTCTTCAAATGTACTTAGTTTAAAATTAAATAAGTTGGGTTCGGGGGTCCAAAATCTAAAATATGACTCCGATCGGCATACCGATTATTCCAACACGACCTGGAAGGTAAAAGTGACTTGTGAGAGCTGACGGAATCTAAATCGGACACCCGGTGTGAGCCCGGCGCTCAAATTACTCAAATCAAAACCAAGTTAGTTTTTAAAGCTTACTTAGTTTAAAACAATTCACATAACTCGGGGTTCGGGGGTCCAAAATATAAAATACTGGCCTAATCGGTGTGCCGATCATTCCGACGTGACCTAGGTGATGAGAGTGACTTGGGAGAGCTGATGGAATCAAATCGGATACCCGGTTTGGGCTCGACACTCAAATTACTCAATTCTTCAAATGCGCTTAGTTTAAAATTAAATAAGTTGGGTTCGGTGGTCCAAAATCTAAAATATCGCTCGGATCATCGTGCCGATCATTCCAACACGACTTGGGTAGTAAAAGTGACTTGGGAGAGCTAACGGAATCTAAATCGGACACCTTGTTTGAGCCCGGCGCTCAGAAGTGCATTCTTCAAATGCACTAAGTTTAAAATTAAAGAAGTTGGGTTCGGGGGTTTATAATTTAAAATATCACTCCGATCGGAGTTACAATTGTTCCAACACGACATGGGAGGTAAAAGTGACTTGTGAGCGCGGACGGAATTTAAATCGGACACCCGGTTTGAGCCCGGCGCTCAAATTACTCAAATCAAAAACAAGTTTGTTTTCAAAGCTAACTTAGTTAAAAATAATTCACATAACTAGGGTTTCGGGGGTCCAAAATATAAAATACTGGCCTGATCGGCGTGCCGATCATTCCGACGCCACCTGGGTAACGAGAGTGACATGGGAGAGCTGACGGAATCCAAATTAGATATCCGGTTTGGGCTCGGCACTCAAATTACTCATTTCTTCAAATGCGCTTATTTTAAAATTAAAGAAGTTGGGTTCGGGATTCTAAAATCTAAAATATCGCTCGGATCGACGTGCCGATCATTCCAACACGACTTGAGAGGTAAAAGTGACTTGTGAGAGCTGACGGAATCTAAATTGGACACCCGGTTTGAGCCCGACGCTCAAAAGTGCATTCTTCAAATGCATTTAGTTTAAAATTAAAGATGTTGGGTTTAGGGGTCCAAAATCAAAAATATCATTCCGATCAACGTGTCGATTGTTCCAACTTGACCTGGGAGGTAAAAGTGACTTGTGAGAGCTGAGGTAATCTAAATCGGACCCCCGGTTTGAGCCCGACGTTCAGAAGTGCATTCTTCAAATGCACTTAGTTTAAAATTAAAGAAGTTGGGTTTGGAGGTCCAAAATCTAAAATATCGGTCTGATTAGCATGCCGATCATTCCAACACGACTTGAGAGGTAAAAGTGACTTGTGAGAGCTGGTGAATTCTAAATCAGATATCCAGTTTGAGTCCGGCGCTCAGAAGTGCATTATGTCTTATTTAAATTTATACAATTAAAGAAAATATTTAAATTATCTGCTGCAAAATTTTTTTTATGAATGTATATTTAATGTTATTATTTTCTTAATATAGGATCCTCCAGCGAGTGGCGACGGAGGAGACGAGCAAGACTGGGAGGATGAAGATATGGACGATATTTGTTGATTTTTTTATTATAAAATTATTAAATGTTATTATGTTTTGTTTCTTGCCTACTTTTTATTTTACTTTTGATGGATTATTTTTATGTTTTTTTATTTAAACAGGTTTTTATATAAAATTTATATATATATTTTTAAAAACCAATTTTCGACGGATATTCCGACAGAGCTATCGGAAAACATATATATTTCTATTTTTTTAACCTTATATATTCAGACAGAATTTACGATAAAAAATAGTTATCTGTCGGAAAAACTTCCGACAGAAACTCCGATAGACTAAATTACGTTGGAAACATGTAAGGTTACAAATTCTGACAAAATTTACGACAAACCAGTAATCCGTCAGAACAAAGTCCGATAGAGTTTCCTACGGAAAATATTCCGTCGAAAATATAACACTATAAATGTTACAGACGGAACTTCTGACAATCATTTATCCGTCGGAAACTTCAGACAGATTTTTCGAAAGAAAATTTATCTGTTTGAACTAGCGACAATGATCTCCCGACGGCCCTAATTCGTCGGAAATCCGTCGAAAATCCGTCGAAAACATTAGTTCCGACGAAAATTCAGACGGATTTTCGACGGATTACGGTCGTCGGAAACTTCACCTTTTCTTGTAGTGATCTAGAAACATGCTCATGCAAAAATTTTAATGCAAGGTTTCATAGATATTAAAATTTTAAACATGGGTAATTATTAATTTTGTTTACAGTAAATAGCGGTAGGGGTACGGTCACTCATTAATGGGCGACCAGAAGGCTGTCGCAGGTTCATAATTTACGACCTTCTGTGTAGTCGTTCATTAATAGGCGGCCAGTACTGGGTCGCTATTTTCATGCTCATTAGGGATAATGAAAACTGAATAACAGAAGACATGAAATCATGATAGTTTGATCTATATGCATGCTCTACACTTATACTATAGATTTGTGCTTCAGATCTTGAGAAAACCTACCTTTTTTATTTATTTGGATGTTAGGACGTGAAGAACAAAGAGAAATAAGAGCACTACAGCAGCAACCGCTGTCGAGCCGAAGAAGACGAAGATGGGCAGCATCGATAGCAACGGAAGAAGAAGAATAAGAAGCAGTAGGCTTTTCTCCTCTCGTTCGGTAGTAGGTGGGAGAATAAATAAGAGCAGCAGGCGGCAACTGTAGTAGCCGATCGACAACTCCAGCAGTAGGGATAACAGAAGAACACTACAAGAAATGTCATTGTTAGCGACATAAATTTTAGACGGAAAAATTTGAGTCGCAATATCCGTCTGAAATGTAGACGGATAGTTTTCATCTGAAATGCCATCGCTATTTTAGACAGATACTTATCTGTCGCACTATCCGTCTCAATTTGAGACTTATATTCAGACGAAAATTAGTCCGTCTAAAATATTCTTAGAATTTCATACAAAAATACGTTTCGTCTGAAAATCGAGAACCTCCGCCCAAATCGGCCCCGTCCCCGCCACTCCCTGTCACTCACTTCCCCCACTCTCCCTCTCATTCTCTCTTCCGTCCATCTCCCTACCGCCGTCACCGCCAGAGCCGTCACCGCCGCTGCCGCCGTCGTCGTCCTCCCCGTCGCCGCCAGCCATGGTAGTCCTTGCCATCACCATCCTCCCCGTCGTTGCCGGCCGTCGTCATCCTCGCCATCGTCATCCTCGTCCTCGATCGCCGGTCGAAATTCGCCGTCACCATCCTCACTTCGGTAGGTAAACCCTCTCGATCCCTCTCCCTCTCTCTGTAACACTCTCCCTCCCCCTCTCCCCCTCTTAGTCTCCCTCACTCCCTCTCCCTCTCCCGCTCCATCACTCCCTCTCACGCACACACTCAGTAGAGGAGGCGCTCACCCGACAGAGGAGGCGCCGCCGGGGGTGGTCGACCCCCTCCCTCTCCCTCTCCCATTCTCCCTCCCCCTCTCACGGTCCGGTCCCTCTCCCTCTCCCATTCTCCCTCCCCCTCTCACGGTCCAGTCCCTCTCCCTCTCTGTGTTGGCCGCCCCCCTCCCCCTCCCTCGCCCTCTCTCCCTCTCCAGTTGGCCCCCCTCCCCCTTACAGACACACGCACACATGCACACACGCACACACAGACACAAACACACGCACCGTTGCCCCCCTCCCCCTCCCTGCTCTCGCCCTCTCTCACCCTCACTATTTGAATTAGATAAATTAATTTTATTTTATTTTATTATTTATATTAATTATTCATGGTAAGATAATCGGTCGAGAGGACGGGAACAAAAGAATCAGAGTTTTTTTGCGAATAAACAGTAAGTAAAAATTTGATTTTATTTTTATATGTTGTTTCAATTTATTTTAATTTCTATAATCTTAAATAGATTTATTGTTAGGGTGATGGGAGGTGAAAATAAAGCATGTAAATTAATTCATTAATTAGATTTTCTGGTAGTGTTACATCAATGTTAATCAAATGTAGGTATTCTTTGGATTCAGGAAAAAGAAAGATTTTTTTTATGACGAGAAATCTAGCGGAGTAGTTGGGCGATGAATAACGGTGGCTCTAGGGAGGATAGCTAGTGGGCGGACCGATTCAATGAACTTTCATATTCGAGTACTAATACTTTCTGCAATGCTCAACACGTTCAAATCTCAATAAAGGTGTGATCTTTTAACTCCGCTTAATACATAGCACATACATCTAATTGTATGAACCCAGATTAATTATAGTACATACTACATTCATCGAATTCGCACAACCGTAGATTAATAAAAGGGGAGTATGAAAGAGGACACGGTACAAGTACACACGATGATATATGCAGCGAGTATTTCTTAAATGTAGTTAAGATCCAATGTCTGTGGAGTATATATCCACCTGCAAATCTAGTTATTTTTTTTATTTTTCTCCCTTTCCCCCCTTCACTGACGTCCCATCCTTTATCTCACTTAGTCTCTTTTTTATAAATACCTTAATTACACACACTCAAGTCTCTCTCTCTCTCTATATATATATATATACTCGCCTGAATTATAATCTCTCTCTCTCTAGTTCATTGCTGTGATGAGAGAAGGTTCCCCACCCTTCTATAGGTAGGGAAAGAAGAGCGTTACCTTTTTTTCTTTGAATGTTATTTAATATATAAGTTAGATGTAAGACGAGATATGTATTTATGGGAGGTTTTCATGTGTAGAAAAATCACCTCGAGAATAATGCTCATTAGTTTGTAAGCGTTGACAATATACATGTAGGAAAAACTTTGCATTTAGGGTCAACAGTGATTTGCACATGCGGATAGCTTCTTACGCACACAAAGAGAGAAAATAAAGTCAAAATTAAGTATATGTAGCCCTTTAGATTCAAAACTTGAGTGATTAAAGTACTAGTTTGGTTTTACGTATTTTAATAATTTATTCATTACAGTTGGAATGGGAACTAATTAAAGATGTCTCGTTTCCAGACGCCCGGGACAAGTGTCGACTCTTGGAGTCGACTCTTGTTCACGGGTGTTCTGTCAAATAACAAAATCTGAACACAGGGTGAAAGTGTCAACTCTCAGAGTCGACACATTTCATCGAGAGTTCTGTTTCAAGCAATGAAATAAAAAATCCAACCGAAAGTGTCAACTCTCAGAGTCGACACATTTTGGCAGAGGTTCTGTCTGCAGTAGAAAGCACTCTCTCGACTGTAAGTGTCGGGCGCAGTAGGCTGCAAGTGTCGACTCCAAGAGTCGACACTTGTAGTGCCAGAACTGAAAAAGGCCTTAAGCAATAAAGCCAACCCAAAAGCATTATAAATGGCGCAGTAGGCTGCAAGTGTCGACTCCAAGAGTCGACACTTGTAGTGCCAGAACTGAAAAAGGCCTTAAGCAATAAAGCCAACCCAAAAGCATTATAAATGCATTAAGCCCAATCTAGGCACATTGAAAATCATTCAACCATGGATACTTACCATAGAATTAAGGGATTGAAAACAAGAGTGGAAGCTTACCATGGATCCACTTGTTTGAAGGTAACATGAACCTACACTGATATAAACAAATCACCCATGTCAGTCTATATTTAAAAATCAAGTCTATGCATATAAAGAATCAAGGTTGACGCATGAGCATTAGGCATTAGAGGAATGTGTAACATAAAGATAAGGTCAGTGCATATATGGACAAGGTCAGTGCATATAGTGTGAAACTTATAGACAAGGTCAGTGCATATATGGACAAGGTCAGTGCATATAGTGTGAAACCTATAGACAAGGTCAGTGCACATATGGACAAGGTTGGTGCACTTTCATGTAAAGCCTATGGACAAGGTCGGTGCACTTGTGTAGAACCTATAGATAAGGTCGGCGCACTTTTTATGAAATGGAAAGATAGGTCGGTGCACATCTGTAGAACACTAAGATGAGGTCGGTGCACTTTTTATCAAGCATAGAATAGGTCGGTGCACATCTGTAGAACACTAAGATGAGGTCGGTGCACTTTTTATCAAGCATAGAATAGGTCGGTGCATGTTTGAATAATGCCAAGGATAGTCGGTGCATGTTTTGAAAAATGCTAAGGACGGTCGGTGCAAAGTCAGGCAAGGTCGGTGCATCTTTTACAGAACAGTAAGATATATGGGTCGGTGCATTGATGAAACAAACCAAGGAGTGTCGACACTAAGTGTTGACACTTACTGCCCACTTACCCAGAAGGTTCACTTAGATGATTTTCTGAAAGTTAAGCCTTACCAATGGACGGACTATGAACATGAATGGAATTTTTTGACCTATTTTGTGTTGTGGATGACAAGATACTTGATCGTTCAATCCATTGACTCCAGAAGTATATTCACCATAACTGTCAGTCCTGCAAAGCAAGGTTATCATGTCTTGCATTAGATCCTTGATAATCATTCAATCTTCAATGAATATTTTGCATTCCATATGCACACAAGCATGCACACAAGTTTTGTCAACATTAAAACTAAATCATCAAGCTCACCTAGAGGTCCAACACAAACCCTAGGGGTATTGGGGTCAAGTTTGGGACAAAATAGATTGGATTCATTAAGGTTCGAAACAAAATCCAAAAATCCGTTCCGGAACTGCCTGACCAAGTGTCGACACCTGAATTTAGGTGTTCTGTCTAGCCCAAAATAAAAGGACCCAGTGGATAGGTGTGGACACCTGGTGTCGACACCTCCTGGGCAATGTTCTATCCACAATAAAAAAAAGGCCCAGGGACCCAAGAGTCGACCCCAGGGGTCGACTCTTGCAGTGGGGAAATGCAAAATTGCCTAAAGGCAGTCCGGTTCACCCCAGAAACACCCAATGCCATTCAACCAAAATCAAAGGCCTTATGACCCTCTTTGAAAACATGATTTTTCCAGAAAAATGGCATGCAATAGAGAAAAAAATATCAAGAATAAAAATATTCAACCAAATCAAATGACATGCAATAAGGGCTGTTTTAATGTCAATAGGGAAAAAAATATCAAGAATAAAAATATCCTCCTGGGTAGGACTGATGAGATGGACATCTAAGATAACCACTCCTGGTGCTCCTATAAGAGAGATGCCATCTCCACATGCCTTAATTGAACCAAATAGAACCTTAGCATCAGGTGAGTGGAGGAATTGCTTCATTGCCAATTCCCTCTGCTCAGTATTTGTGTCACCAGACATCATGAAAATTTCCTTTCCGAGATGCCAGCCCTTAATCTTGATTATTAGCCTCTCCAAAAATCTAAGTGGAAGAATGTATTGGCTGAATACAAGCACTTTCTCTCCAGCAGAGTCTGCCATTGACAAAATGTTCAGAAAGAATTTTGTCTTCACTCCATCTTTCAAGTCTATGGAGTCCAAAAGATTATCAATCTCTTGATCTTTCACTTTCATGACACTCCGGTCTCCAGAAGCATAATCAGCACAATCTTTCAAACATGGATGCAGGTACACTGCACTACCAACAGCAATTCTCTTAAGCATCTCATATTTCCCGAACTCTCCTAGACGTTTTTTCTGTCTGGGACTCAGACACAATAGCATAGTGAAATCAATGTGTCCTGGCAACTCATCCAGGAAATCGCCTTTGTAGAAAGTCCTTTATGATAGAAATTCTCCTTTTACAATGATCTTCATTTTGCAATGTTTCTTCCACTATATCAAAGAAAGCTACCTCTGCATCAACTTTCAGGTGCCTCCTACTGCCACCTGATATACATGCTCTACTTAGGATACTTTCGTCTCATGGCATCTCGTGACGAGCCTCATGGCATCTCGTGATGGTATCTCTTGGGATCTACACATTGGCAAGTAGAAGAACTTCCTCTGTATGACTTCTACTCTATTAAGACTGACAATAGATCTCAGCAGCTTGATGTTCTTCAAAAATGGGAGGAGAACAGGAGTATTCTTTTCTTGAGCTATAAGCAGTTTTCTAGAATTATGTGCAATGTAAAAGATGAGATAGGGGCTGCATGTCAGGAGGTATCTCACCAAGAAATTGAAGCCCTCTATCTGATGTGGCTTTATTTATTTATTTTATCTTATTTATCTTTGACGTTGATCTGACTCAAAAATTTGGATTATTTAACTTTGATGTTCTTCATTTGAAAATTTTTGAAAATTGGATGTTATTTAATTTTTTATATGCATAATGATAATTGCGTTGTTATTTAATTTTATGTTATATAAGTACATGGGGTATTCACTATGAGCTGAGGTGCGTGGGTGCGACCTAACATTACATGCACCTTAGGAGAGCGTATTAAAATTGTGTCAATGCACCTTCCCGTTCAAGACTTTGGCATTGATGTGTATGTTCTCATTTTTTTACGAGAATGTATATATCTACCTCAAAGTCTTGAATTGTCCCATTAGGACAGTCTGTGAATGTTTGATCGCACTTAGGCAGTCATTTACTATATGTGGTTGTATGGTTTGTTGAGAATTTTGGTTGCGTCTCCTCACTCTTCTCTGATATACCATTATTGATTTTGAGTGTTTTCTTAGCCACTTACTTGTAAGTGTTTAAGAAAATTTCAAAATCAATAAATATTTTTGGTATATCGGAGAAGTGTGGGGAGATGTTGCCGAAATTTTCAACAAATCGTGCAACACATATAGTAAGTGATTGTGCGATCAAACTTTCATAGATGGGTTAAAAAGTGATAATCTAATTAATAGTTCTCTTCCAACTGCAAATAGTCTATGGCGAACGATGTGAGGAAATGGTTGGGTTTATTTTCAGGAGTAACGATTTAAAAGTTAGGATGTGTATTAACATTTATTGGGTGCAGGCAAAATGTTGACAGATCGTTCATGGATGTATCGTAGAATAGTTGACTGGGTGGTGTCGGATGACTTTAAGCATGGAGTTGAGAGTTTTATTGATTTTATATTGGGGAATCCCAATGCAGCAACAGACCGTGACTGTCACATTCGATGCCCTATTTCAAATTGTAGAAACTTGAGGTGACATTCACCATGGGATGTGCAACATCATTTGTACACGAAAGGGTTCGTGGATGGTTATACGAATTGGACGTGTCATGGTGAGGAATTCTTGAGGTATGAGCCCAACAATATTGTAGGCACAAGCGAGTACGTGGATATAGTCGTAGATGCTGCTGGTCCTAGTTTTAATGTTCATGAGGAACATGCATACATGGAAGAAGCGCCGAATAAGACAGCCAGAATATTTTATGAACAACTTAGGGATGCTGATGAGCTGCTATGGGATGGTTGTGAAAAGCACACTCGGTTGTCTGCAGTGTCACAGTTGTTGAATTTGAAATCTGAATTTCACATCAGTGAGACTTGTTTTGACCGTCTCCTCCTCTTGATCAAGAGTATGTTGTCTCGAGATGAGAAGTTGCCAGAAACTTTTTTCCATGCTAAAAAGATGGTCAATGAGCTAGGGCTTGGATATGTGAAAATAGATGCATGCTTGAATCATTGTATGTTGTATTACAAAGATGATGCAGATAAGATATCATGTTCTATTTGTCACCATGCAAGATTCAAACCTAAGAGAGGGGACAATTCAAAGCAAAAAGATGTACCTTACAAAGCATTGCGATACTTTCCTATTGTGCCTAGGCTGCAGTGGCTGTATATGTCCTCAAAGATGGCTCGACATATGACATGGCATACCGAAATAGTACGTCGTGCCGATGATATAATCAGTCATCATGTCGATGGTGAAGCTTGGACGCACTTCAGTCGTACTCATCTTGCTTTCTCAAAGGAGCCGCGTAATGTTTGATTGGGTGTATGCACATATGGTTTTAATCCATTCGGTGTTTCAGTGGCATCTTATTCTTGTTGGCCAGTGTTCATGACACCATACAACCTTCCGCTGGACATATGCATGAAGCGAGAAAATCTATTTTTGTCCTTAGTAATTCCTGGTCCAAAAAGTCCCGAAAAAAAATTGGACATATATCTCAAGCCGTTGATTGATGAGCTCAATTTATTATGGACTGATGGAGTTGTTACTTATGATGCATGTAGGAAGCAAAATTTTATTATGAAGGATGCACTGATGTGGACAATAAGTGACTTCCCTGCATATGGAATGCTATTTGGTTGGAGCACACATGGGAGGTTAGCATGTCCTTACTATATGGAAGATACCAAATCATTTGTATTGAAACATGGTGGGAAAGCATGCTTGTTTGATTGCCATCGGCGGTTGCTACCAAGTGACCATCATTTTTGAAGGCAAAAAGACTCGTTTAAAAAAAATACTATTGAAATGGATGAAGCAGACATGCAAAGGGTGTCGGGTCGACATATGGCGACACGGGTGTAAAATTTACCAGATATAGTATAATTGTCTGGTAGCACACGCCAACTCTCTAGCTTTGGAAAGGATCACAACTAGAACAAGAAAAGTATTTTCTGGGAATTGCTTTATTGGTCAACTCTTCTGGTACGACACAATTTGTATGTCATGCATACCGAGAAGATTTTTTTTGATAATGTGTTCAATACGATCATGAATGTTAAAGGCAAAACAAAGGACAACACCAAAGCGCGTATGGACTTAAAGATGCTTTGTAAATGTCCAGAACTGGAATTACAGAACGTAAATGGAAAAACTGTGCAGCCTAAAGCAACTTACGTGCTTAATGGTACACAGATCAAGGAAGTGTGCAAGTGGTTGAAACAGTTGAGATTCCCAGATGGATATGCATCCAACATAGCCCGTTGTGTGAATGTTAATGAGGGGAAAATATGTGGTCTGAAAAGTCACGACTGTCATGTGTTCATGGAGAGGCTAGCGCCCATTGCATTTCGTGATTTGTTGCCAAAGCCTATATGGGGAGCACTGACTGAGCTGAGTCAGTTTTTCACGATTTTATGTGCATCAGAACTCAGACTGAGGGATGTACAAACTATCGAAGAAAATGTGGTCACAACTGTTTGCAAACTCGAGAACATATTTCCTCCAGCATTCTTTGATTCGATGGAGCATCTGGTCGTCCATTTGCCATACGAGACTGTTGTCGGAGGGCCAGTACAATTTTGATGGATGTATCCATTTGAGAGGTATATGAGAATTTTTGTTAAGTTACATGTCGTCCATGGTCGGTACATGTCATTGCATCTAACTTGTTGTTGTAGGTGCATGCATGAATTAAAAATGAAAGTTCGCAACAAGGCGAAGGTTGAGGGTTCGATTGCTGAGGCATATATTCTTGAAGAAATATCGAACTTCTGTTCCATGTACTTTGAGCCAGATATTCTAACTCATCGTACTCGACCTCCACGTAATGATGATGGGGGAGTTGATGATTCGTCTGATTGGCTCTCTATATTTAAGCATCCTGGACGTGCGTTCGGACGTTGCTCGACGCGCACGCTCGAAGATAGAGAGTTGTATGCCGTTGAGATATATATTCTTCTGAATTGTATCGAGATTGAACCTTATGTTGAGTAAGTTCTTAACTCACATTTCCAGCAATGTCCATAAGTTGTTCATCCTTGTTCTACCGTTCATTTAAAGTAGTAGTGTATTTATATTGCAGATAATTTGATTCAGAATTAGCACAAAAATGTCCAAATATCCAGGACGTGGAGATTGAAAAAGAATGCGATACATTTTTTGCCAAATGGCTGAGATATCGGGTTAGTATCAATCGTTGAATATATATGTTTGTATTTATGTATGTTGAGGAGATTGAACCTTATTATAACTACTCAAATTTACATATAGGTTGAACAAGGTCTCATTACTAATCAAAGAGCACAACAGATAAGTTATGGCCCCTCGACGGTTGCACGTGCCTATCCAAGATATATTATGAATGGATATAGATTTCATACGAGGGATTATGGATGAAGTAAGTCTACGATGAACAGCGGTGTATCTGTTAAGGGAAGTTTATACAATGAAGTGGAATTGGACTACTACGGTATTCTTGACGAAGTCTTAGAACTTCAGTATTTGGGATGAGACAATTATGTATACATATTTAAGTGTCATTAGTTTGATCCTAATTATGTCCGACATGACACAACTTATGGGATTGTCGATGTCAAACATAGGTCTAAACTTAATACCAATGAACCGTTCATTTTAGCCGCACAAGCCCAGCAAGTGTATTATTCAAGCTATCCATCATCCAAGAGTAAAGATTGGTGGGAAGTTTGCAGGGTTAAATCAAAACTCTTTCCCACTTATGAGTTAAATATGAGTGAAAACCCCTCAGAAGTTGCCAGTGCTGAATATTTTCAATCAGACGAAGTTGGCGTTGTCAGTTGCACGCATATTAATCTGGACGAATCTGATGAGCCACTGTCATTACGTAACGGAGATGAAGTGGAAGAAGTCGATCCGACGGAGCTAAATGTTGATGTTGATGTTAGAGGGGAGGAGGAATCGGATGAAGAGGAAGAGTTCGAATCTGATGAGGCTACTATGGACGACGAAGATGATGATGAGTTAGATATATCATCAACATGATCGAGGGAGGCACATTTTGATAATTTAGTAAGATAACCATTCATTTTTGTATAATTTGTAATAACATTGGTCTAGCCTTATCTAATTGAGGATTAATATGAATTAATTGTTTTGTTAGTAATAAAGAAATAGTTCGAGGAGGTCGTACTGGGAGTGGGAGGAGACAAGGCAGTGACAGGGGCTCTACGCCCTCCTCTTTCGCCTCTTCTTCGGGTACAGGTATATCTATTAAAATAGTTAGCTATATAAATGTTATAATCATTTACTAGCTTAAAAGAATGTCCTTATAGGTCCAAGTGTCGGCTCACGACCACCTGTTGTACAGACGCCATCCCCACCACCTCCCGCTACAGGTATGTATGTTTTAATTTTCAGCAAAATATTCATTTTACTTATAAAATTTAATTCTTACAGGTCCCAATACCCTCCCACCTGTTGTACAGATGCCACCCCCACCACCTCCCACTGCAGGTATGTATGTTTTAATTTTCAACAAAATTTTCGTTTTACTTATGAAATTTAATTCTTACAGGTCACAATACCCTCCCACCTGTTGTACAGACGCCACCCCCACCACCTCCCGCTGCAGGTATGTATGTTTTAATTTTCAGTAAAATATTCATTTTACTTATGAAATTTAATTCTTACAGGTCCCAATACCCTCCGACCTATTGTACAGACGCCACCCCCACCACCTGCCGCTGCAGATGTGTATATTTTAATTTTCAGCAAAATATTCATTTTACTTATGAAAAATAATTCTTACAAGTCCCAGTGCCCTCCCACCACCTCCCACTTGTACAGGGCACACCCCCACCCCTCAGCCACTTGACGATGCCGGCAGTCGTCACGAGGGAGGCACGGCCCACGATGGACGTCGCCCGTGCTGGATCTCCAGGTAAATTTATAAGGTTATTACATTCTTTATTTAGCCTTCAACTGTCTAATATGAATATTTTGACATTTGTAATTGCAGTAATAAATTTGAACCTCACGATGTTGTGCATCATTCCAACTCTCTAGTAATGGCACATGTGCCCGGGCCAGTAACGTCTTTCAAAGAATTTCCGATCGCCGTCCGCGACAACTTATGGGACATGTTCTCAGTACGTAATTACATCATTTAATTCAAGTATTTTCCAAACTCAATTCCCAACAGTATGCTAAGTGTGAAACTTAATTTATTTACAGCGGACTTATCAATTCACATGTGGACATGACGCGGCGAGATGTCGTTCTGCCTGGGAGTCTAGTATGAAGTCAAATTTTCGAAGGAAAGTACATGAGGCCCGAGAACACGCTAAAAATAAGGCTGGTGGCAGTGAAGACCGACAGATGTGGAAGGAGCACCGCCCTCTATAGATGAGGAAGGAGGATTGGGACATAGCATGTGATAAATTTGTCGACCCCAAGTGGATAGAAAAGTCCCGAAAAGCCAAAGCAAATAGGGCGTCACAACTGGGCACAAATTTGCATACGAGTCGGTGTGTCTCTTTCGCGGCTCATAAACAAAAATGGTAAGTAATGTTTCAATTTATCTTCATACATTTTGTTAATATATATGACATTTTTTTATGATGAATTGTATAACAGGCTGTGGAGCTTAATCGAGCTCCATCGTTCCTCGAGGTGTTCGATAGAACACACAAAAAGAAGGGGACAGATCAATTTATGAGTGAGAGAGCCCACTCAGTAGCGGTAAGTTTATCTACATATGAAACTTCTACAGTTCATTTATATCGGATTGATTCATATGAAATTGACTAGTTATTTTATTCAATTTGTAGGAAACATATAGCAGAGCTGTGACAGAGAAGTATGGGGAGGGAGACACGCAGCAGCTAAAGTTCGATCCGGCGGAATGGGTGGCAGCAGCTGGCGTACCGAAGAAAGTCTGGCTATATGGTTTTGGGGAGAGCCTAGACTCTAGCGCGATGATATCATCATGTGCGAGTTCAAGCTCTGCCCAAACTAGTAGCAGTGCCTTTAGCATACCTCCACCTACCCCCAGTACTTCTGTCAGCGACGTCAGAGACATCGTCCGATCGGAGATTTCTGATTTGCATCAGCAGATGCATCGGCAGATCCGAGAGGAGATGTCTAGCCAGCAGGCAACCATGTTGCAGGCAATCAGTGTCCTCCTCTCCCAGGCGAGAATTCTCCCTCATGGATCCACCACCACCACGGCACAGGCCCATCAGGTGTGTTTATTATATTTTTATTTTGACAGAATTACTCAATTATATTCATAATTAATTTCAAAAGTAACTTAGTTTAGAAGAATTAGGAAAATTTGGGGTTCAGAGGTCCAAAATGTAAAATATTTATCTGATCGACGTGCCGATCATTCCAACACGACAATCAAGGTAGACGTGACTTGTGAGAACTGGCATAATCCAAATCGGATACCCGGTTTGGGCCCAGCGCTCAAAAGTGCATTTTATAAATGCACTTAGTTTAAATTTAAAGAAGTCAGGTTCGAGGGTCTAAAATCTGAAATACCAGTCTGATCGGTGTGCCGATCATTCCAACACGACTTGGTAGATGAAAGTGACTTGTCAGAACTGACAGAATCCAAATCAGATATCTGGTTTGGGCCCGACGCTCAAAAGTGCATTCTCTAAATGTAATTAATTTAAAAGACAGATAAGTAGGGGTTGGGGGGTCTAAAATTTGAAATACATGTCTGATCGGCATGTCAATCGTTTCAACAGGACCTGGGAGATGAAAGTGACTTGTCAGAACTGACGAAATCCAAATCGGATATCTGGTTTGGGCCCGACGCTCAAAACTGTATTTTGTAAATACACTTACTTTAAAATTAAAGAAGTTGGGTCTGGGGGTCTAAAATCTGAAATACCAGTCTGATCAGCATGCCGATTGATCCAACAGGACCTAGAAGATAAAAGTGACTTGTGAGAACTGGCGGAATCTAAATCGGATACCCGGTTTGGGCCCAGTGCTCAAAAGTGCATTTTGTAAATGCACTTAGTTTATATTTAAAGAAGTCAGTTTCGAGAGTCTAAAATCTGAAATATCGGTCTGATTGACGTGCCTATCATTCAATATAACTTGGGAGATAAAAGTGACTTGTCAGAACTGACGGAATTCAAATCGGATATCTGGTTTGGGCCCGACGCTCAAAAGTGCATTCTCTAAATGTAATTAATTTAAAAGACAGATAAGTAGGGGTTGGGGATCTAAAATTTGAAATACATGTCTGATCGGTGTGTCGCTCGTTCCAACATGACCTGGGAGATGAAAACGACTTGTCAGAACTGACGGAATCTAAATCGGATATCTGGTTTGGGCCCGACGCTCAAAACTGCATTTTGTAAATACACTTAGTTTAAAATTAAAGAAGTCGGGTCGAGGGGTCTAAAATCTGAAATACCAGTCTGATCGGCGTGCCGATTGTTCCAACAAGACCCGGGAGATAAAAGTGACTTGTGAGAACTGGTGGAATCCAAATCGGATATTCGGTTTGGGCTTAGTGCTCAAAAGTCCAGTCTCTAAATGTAATTAATTTAAAATACGGATGACAGCTAGGTTAGTTGGGGTCTATAAAATATATGCAGTTATCGATTTGATATTATGTTTGATTTCAATTTATGCAATGTAATAAAATATTTAATTTATCTTCGCACTAATTTTTTTATCTACGAATGGATGTTATTATTTTGTTAATGTAGGACGATACTTATGCGGGCGGCGAAAGAGGAGATGAGCAAGGCAGGGAGGAGGATATGGATGATGTGGAGGATGATATTTGATCAGCAGGGGATTTGTGTTGAGTTTCTTATTTATGTGTTTTATTTTCAGTACATTAGTTTGATTAATATTTGATGTAATTTTAACATGTTTTTTAAAACAATTTTGTATTTTTTAAAAAAGTTAATGGAAGTATTTCCGACGGATTTTCAAACGGATCCATCTAAAATTTCAGACGGATTTCAAACGGTATTTCAGACGATAAAGACGGTCCCGCCGTCTGAAATTGTACATCTGAAATTTCAGACGGATATTGGAACGGTGTTTGGGACGGATAATTCAGACGGTATTTCACGCGAAAATTTTCCGTTTGAAAGTTTAGACGGACTTAATTTCCGAGGGTATGTCACACGGAAAATTTTCCGTGTCAAATTTCAGACGACATTTGTGACTGATATTAATCTGTCTGAAAGTTGTATTTTCAGATGAGATTTCACACGGGATATTTCCGTTTCAAATTTCAGACGGAATTTATGACTGATATTAAATCTGTCTAAAATTTATAACCAAGAATATGAGACGGCCTCGTTCCGTCTGAAATCCGTTACAAAAGTGTCTTCCCACGGAATTTCAGATGGATTTCAGACGGAAACTAGCCGTCTGAAATCCCGCCTTTTTTGGTAGTGGAAGAAGCAACAACAACACGAACGTAGCAGAAGAAGCAAAGCTTCTTCGCGTTAACTACTACAAGAGGAAGATGAAGGTGCAGATTTTCTAGTCCTCACGCTCCAGCACAACAGTATAAGAAGGAGAGGATGACGTCGACAGCAGGCAGGAAACGATGAGGGCTCCTTCGAACGCAGCAGTAGTCTTTGCTCGTTCGAGAGAGGGACTATTTATAGAGAAGGAAAACCTACGGGGATTGGAATCCTAATTGGGTTTAATTCCCACGTAAATAATACTAATGGATCTAAAGTTTCCCATGCAAAACCTTTCCATCCAAATCTGCAGCCGCCTCGTGGGTTGGGGTTTAAAAACCCTAAGGTCCCATGCAAGCTTTGAACGTGAGTTGTGGTTGTTGACAGAAAGGCCTAAGTGTTTTAGGTATTAGAGATATCTCCCTCAAAGCCCATTAGTCTTTGTATGTGAGGCACATATGGGTTTGAGTTGAGGTTCAGGGTGATGTGAGTTGGGCTTTAAACCTTATTTGAATTGGGCCCTTGTCTTATACATGTAGAGAAATTTAATACGTTTAATTTATTTAAGAAATTTTTATTCCTATAATTTATCTGGGGTGCTATAGGCCGCCCCCTCTCCCCCTACTATGGCAGACACCCCCTCCTCCCCTTGCATTGTCGGAGCTCCCCCTCCCCTTTTGCCATTGTCGAATCCCCCTCTCCTTGACTTCTAGGAAGCCCTCTCCCCATCCCCCTGCGATGCCAGGAACCCCCCTCCCCCTCCCCTCCCCTCCCCCACCGAACTCCCTCCCCTCCTTCATCGGTCGTACAACCCATAAATTAAAAAAAAAACCGCTCCCTTCCCCTCCCCTCCACACACACCCAGACCCGCCCCCCTCTCCCTTCTTTGTCTCCCGTCCCCCGCCGACCCCCCTCCCCTCCCATCCACCACCGACTGCCCCCCCCCCCTCTCCCCCTACTATGGAAGACACCCCCTCCTCCCCTTGCATTGTCAGAGCTCCCCCTCCCCTTTTACCATTGTCGGATCCCCCTCTCCATGACTTCTAGGAAGCCCTCTCCCCATCCCCCTGCGATGCCAAGAACCCCCCTCCCCCTCCTCTCCCCTCCCCCACCGAACTCCCTCCGCTCCTTCATCGGCCCTACAACCCACAAATTAGAAAAAAAAATAGACCGCTCCCCTCCCCTCCCCTCCACACACACCCAGACCCGCCCCCTCTCCTTTCTTTGTCTCCCGTCCCCCACCGACCCCCCTCCCATCCCATCCACCACCGACTGGCCGCCCCCTCTCACCCTACTATGGCAAACACCCCCTCCTCCCCTTGCATTGTCGGAGCTCCCCCTCCCCTTTAGCCATTATCGGATCCCCCTCTCCATGACTTCTAGGAAGCCCTCTCCCCACCCCCCTTGTGCTGCCAGGAACCCCCTTCCCGCTCCCCTGTCGTTGAAAGCAACCCCCTCCCTCTGCCATCGGACTAACCTCCCCATCCCCCTCCTCTTTCGGAACCACATCCCATCCCCTGCCCTTGAACCCCCCCTCCAGTTCCCCCTTGCACTATCGAGAGGCCCAAGACCTCCCTCCCTTGCCGCTGCCAGACCTCCCTCCCCATCTTCTCACTATCAGGAGGCCAAGGACCTCCCCCACCACCTCTCCCGCCCACACGAACCCCCTCCCCTCCCCTCTCGTCCCCCACAGAACCCCCCTCCCCTCGCCGCCAACCGTCGTGGAACCCCCATGGACCCCCTCCCCTCCCCTCCCTTCCCCCACTGACGCCCCCCACCCCTCTACCCCGGTAGCCACGAAACCCCCCTGGACCCCCCCTCCCCTCCCCCACCGATGCCCCCGTCCCCACCCCAAGTGACCCCCTCCCCTCGCCGCCAGCCGTCGCAGAATCCCCATGGACCCCGCCCCTCCCCAATGGGCGCCCCCTTCCCTCCCCTCCTCCACCGAAGCCCCCTCCCATCCCCCAGCGACATCAACAAATGGAAAAAAAATGACAGAGGGTGAGGGGGGGCTTCCCGGCGGTGAGAAGCTCTAGCGACCAGTGCTCCAGCGACCAACGGTGGCGAGCTCATGAGATGTGGCGACGGTGGGCACCAGGGGCGAGGTGGCGGCGAGCATGGCTCTAGCCGGTGGCGGTGGCTAGGAAGACTCTGGCGGCTTCTCGTCGCTAGGTAGAGAGTGGGAAAAAGAGAGTGAGAGGGAGAGAGATAGAGAGAGAGAGAGAGGGCACAAGCACGGCGAGGAAGATGAAAGTTTTCCAACAGATTTCTGACGGAACTTAAATCCATTTGAAAATCTGTCTACATTTCAATTTTTATGGCGCGAATTTCTGACAGAGTTTTATCTATCGAAAATATCGTTGAAAATTTTGACAGATTTTTCGACAGAATTTAACACCACAGGAACTTCCGATGGAATTTTCTACGGACAAATATCTGTCGAAAATTCTGACAGACTTTCGGACGAATTGTTATCTGTCAGAAATTTTCATCCCTATTCTCGACATTTCTTGTAGTGTAAAATAAAGCAACCCAATCCAAACATTAGTTTTCAGTAGTCAATCCAAAATATACTGGACGAAAGACTCCTCTGGTTCCATCATGGTTTCGATTCTCAAAATATTGCTCCAAAGCATCAGGAAATCCTAAAAAAAATAGACATTTTTTTTAAAAATTAGATTCCTGCAGTATGATTTCTAGCATATTAAATGACACCAAGATAGATGTAAAGATGTTAGGGGACTCATGTAGGGTCGAGACAAATAACACTATGATTGGGTGGGATATTCAATGGTAAGTTTGTTGCACTGCAAGTGATGCCATAAGTAAAACCCAATTTATGGTGCGTTTGTTTTAGTTGGGGAATTTTGATTTCGAAAGTCACACTCTTAAAAACTAACATAAATGAGTCATTATCACGTCCAAATTTTTTCAAAGTCACTTTTTAATTTTGGAGAGATATAGTGACAAAAAAATCTAACTTTTGAAAAGCTCAAAAAGAATTCTATAAAAGAGATTATTCTCTCCCAAGACACTTTTTCAAAAACTTCGAAATCTATGAACCTTCCCAAACACGCATTTATATTATGACCAACAGCTACAACCCAAATATGACTTTGGGCCAAGTCTACCGGCTCGTGCCTGGATATCACTTCCCCGAACTGGGCCTGACAACCAAGCCGTACGTATGCACTATCTATTATATTTGATTTATATTTGTCTTTGTGTAGTACATAAATAAATTGTAATTTCACAATCTGATGACTATCATCTTTGCATTCACATTCATGGGGGTGTTAATGGATCTGGGAGATCCAAAAACCCGATTCAAATCTGAAATTTTTTTCAGATTCGGATCAAATTGTTGATCTGAAAATTTGAATTTGTGCGGATTTGGGGTGAGCTTTCTTTGATCCGAACTCAGTGATTTCAGATCGGATTTTTGGGGCACCATAAAACACCCCATTTTAGGGTGACCATTGCCCCGATCAATCCTTTGGCCTTCCTTGTGTCGAAACCCTTCCTCTAGGTTTTCTCCAACGGCGGCGATCTTGCGACGGTGATGCGATCTCCTAAGCCAGTCGCGACCACGACGACGATGGTGACCTTCTCTCCGATCAACGATCATGATTGGCCTACCCTTTTCAGCTCTCGGCTCTTATCTTCTCAAAATCCCTCTCTGTGCCCCTAGGGTTTCTATGTTCCAATCTGTGCTCATCTGTTTTCACCTCCTTTTCAAGTGCATCTTCCTCTCTCTCTCTCTCTCTCTCCCTCCCTCCCTCCCTCCCTCCCTCTAGGGCTAGGTCTTCTTTCAACTTTTGGCTTGACATTTTTTTTAACCAAGAACCGACCAGACAGGGCAGACACTGGTCGAGTGCACCCTCCCTCAGAGAGGGAGAGTGTTCCCACTCTCCCAGGCTGTACCTGTGGCCCTAGATTTTTATTAATATTGAAGAAAGGGTACACAAGCTTCGGGGCATACCCCTGGGATAACAAGGGGCAAACAATGGATTAGCCCAATGAAGCCAAGGGGATTAAGAGGGCAGGGGATGGGATTACAAACAAAAGAAACTAAGGAAAATGGATAGCTGGCAGCCCAACCTTATCCATTCTAAAGGCACCCTTGGCCAACCGTGGGAGATCCCCTACTTGGGTAAAGACATTGTTTACAGGAGCACTACATGCATATGAGGCCAGAGAGTCAGCTACTTGATTCCCCTCTCTGAATGTGTGTTGAAGCAACCACCCACTTTCTTAGAGAAAAGCTAGGGTCCTCCTCCACCAAGGAAGAACCACCTAGCTGGGAGCCACACCACTCCGAACTGCCTCAACAAGGAGAGCACAGTCTGAATAAACTGCCACAAGATTGATGCCTCCTTGCTTCGCACTTGCCAATCCATCATGCAAGGCCCTTGCTTCTGCCAGCAGACTATTGCCATGTCCATAGTGAAAGGCAAAACCTACAACCAAGTCACCAGAAGAGTCCCTTATGCAGCCACCTCCTCCACACCTGCCAGGATTTCCTTTTGAAGCCCCATCTACATGCAGGGTATACCCTTGCTTAGCCAAACTACAGATAACCAGGAGGGGCTGTTTAAGTTTTACCTGGGGAAATAATTGGAAAGAAGCCAGACATCTGAATTGAGCTGAGGACAAAGGCCTGTGGATGCTTAGCTTGTCCAACGCCGAGGCGACTGAGGAGAGAATCCTTCTTTTGATTAAGGCAGTGTTGAGGGTCACCCCTTCATATCTAGCGGCACACCTCTGCTTCCATACCTCCCACAACATCAAAACAACTGCATACATCCCAATAAAATTAAATGCAGATTGCATCCTGGCAGCAATTAGCAAGTTCCAGCATCGGGCAGTGATATGGTCACTTAGCCAGACTTTATTACTCACCAGGGGGTGCACCCAACCCCAAAGCTCAGAGGCTAGCTCTCCAGATATGAAGACATGATTGAGATCTTCATAGCTTGGGGAGGAACAACAGCTGCACCTGGATACCATCTGAATCCCACAGTCGGCTACCCTGCTATCAACTGGAACAGCCCGACGAATAAGCTTCCAGGTAAAGAGAGAAGCCCTCGGAGCTACGGCTGAGTGCCACAGCTTTGCCCAGACTGGCCTCAGCAAGCCTTTAGTTCAGATCAGATTGCAAGTTGACTTAACAGAGAAATTGCATTTAGCAGTACCTGTCCAAACACAGACATCAGCCTCATTGCTGGGTTGGATATTGGGAATATGGAAAATATTACTGAGAAGACCCCGAGCCTCATGTTGAGTGTCCCGGAGCACCTCTCTGATCGAAGCCATAAAAATAGAAACCCCACTATCCCTATCACTGGCCTATGCAGCACATACAGCAGGACCATTCCCAGTCTAGTTGTCCCTCAAAAAGTCAATTGTAGCTCCATTTCCAACAATCCACCTACTATTTGCTATTAAGGTATCTCTAGCCTGCCTAAACACTACCAGAGGTATACCTGCAGGAAAGGGTTTAACACAGTTTGCAAGGTGGGACTTGATGAATCTTTGTCGGGCATACACATACCGGAGTGAAGACCCATGGACTATGTTCCATAACATTTTAATAGCCAGAGAAGTCAGGATCGACTGTAAATCCCTGATTCCCAGTCCTCCCTCTAACCGAGGCCTCTGAATTTCAGACCAAGCTACCCAATGCCTACGGTTGGTGCCATTATTCCCTTGCCAGAAGAAATTGGCACATTGACTGTCAATGAAATTGATTATCTTCTTTGGTAAGAAGCAAGCTGAAGCAAGATAAACATGCATACTTTGCAAAATAGAATCAATTAACACTGCTCTGCCAGCTTGGGATAACAACTTGGACTGCCAGCCTTCCAACTTGATATGTATCCTCTCAATCAAGAATTTGAAATCAGAGCACAAGTACCTGCCCTTTTTAACTGGGATTCCAAGATAGATTATACCAGCTGTCTCATGCTTATATCCAGTGAGTGTACGAATGGATTGTCTTAAGAAGGGGGGGCTTTAGCTGAAAGGATAAAGCAGCTCTTTGCTGCATTTACTTTCTGCCTCGAGCAGTGCTCATAGATACTGATGAATTGTTGGAAGGCCACAATATTTTGTCTGCTAGCGTTCAAGAAGACCAAAGTATCATCAGCATATAAAAGGTGGGAAATCTGCATAGACATTCTGGGCCCTTTATAACCCTTTAATCTCCCAGATTGGAATAAGGCAGAGAGGCCTCAACTTAGAGCCTCTGAGGCCATTATGAATAGATATGGAGCTATTGGATCTCCTTGCCTAATGCCTCTGCTGGACTTAAAGAAGCCTGATGCCACACCATTAAAGTTTACAGAGAACCAATAGTTATATAGAAGCATGCCAATGAAAGAAGTAAACATGGTATTAAATCCAAACTTCCTCGTGACAACTACGATGAAATCCCACTCCATCCTATCGTATGCTTTAGCCATATCCAGCTTAATAATCACATTATGACCTCTAACCTTCCTATTTATATCCATCATTAGCTGCCGAGCTAAAGACACACTGTCCATAATAAACTGCCCTTTCACAAAGGCCCCCTGCTCCACTGAAATAATGCTTGGCAAGAGAGGAGCCAACCTTTCAGAAATAATCCTGGAGATGACCTTATATGAGAAGTTACATAGACTGATAGGTCGAAAATCATTGAAGGACCTGGGTTCCTGTACCTTGGGAACAAGAGTAATAAGAGAAGAAGATATACCCCTAGGAAGAGGGAAACCTTCAAAGAAAGCACATACAGCTTCTGTGACATCCTGCCCAATAATGTCCCAAACTGCTGTAAAAAACTCTCCAGAGAAGCCATCCGGACCAGGAGAACTGGAACCTTTGAGTGACCAAACAGCTCTACGGACCTCTGAAGGATCCGGGATTGCACAAAGAGCTAAATTCTGAGTCTCGGTGATAACCTGTGGAATACATGCCAATATTTCAGGGTCTACTAGATGCTCCTCAGAGGAGAATAAATTCTTAAAATAGGCCTTAGCATGAAGCCGCAGAGTTTCCTGATCTGTACACCACTCTTCTGACTCACCAACTTTGAGTCTTCTGATTGCATTTCTCCTTCTATTGCATTGAGCAATCGCGTGGTAGAAAGAAGTATTTCTATCCCCACTCTCAATCCAGTCAACTCGGGATTTTTGGTTCCATAATATTTCTTCTCTGAGCAGAGCTTGGCGGAGACTAGCATTAGTAGCAATAAGGCATTCTTTATTATCAGGAGAAGGGTCGGAGTCATAGAGACCTTGCTTTAGTTCCACCTCAGCTACTGCAAGACTTATGTTTGAAGATATATCCCCGAAGATTTCTTTGTTCCATTTACGCAGAGAGTCCTTGACAGACTTCAACTTGATAAAAAGCCTAACCAAAGCATTAGGATGACTGATCTGGGCTTGCTGCCAGACTTCAGCAACCAGCTGCTTAAATGATGCATGAGTACACCACATCTTTTGAAAAGTGAACCGACCAGAACTTGTAGACATACTGTCCAGAAGAAGAAGCAAAGGAGCATGGTCTGAGGGACCTCTAGAGAGATGTTTAACAATCAATTGAGGAAAAGTAGATTGGCAATAGCTGTTCACTAATACACGATCAAGCCTTGCCCGAATGTTAGCCGAGCCAGCTCTATTATTTGTCCAAGTCATAGCAGGCCCTATGAGACAAGCATCTACCAAGCCAGTAGAACATAAGAAAGTATTGAAATCAAACATAGCTACAAGAGCCAGAATGCCACCACCCACCTTCTCTGATGGTCTAAGAACACAGTTAAAGTCTCCCCCCACCAACCATGGAATTGAGACTGAAGCAACAAACATGGCAAGATCACTGAATAAGGACTGTCTAAGGTGGGGATCACAAGATGCATAAACAAAAGAATAATATGTACGAAAGGAATTGTCCACCTTCAATCCAAGAGTTATATATTGTGAAGAGGAGGCGATTACCTCCAAGTTGTAGCTGTCATGCCAGAAAACCCAAATCTTTGAATCTAAAGAGCTATTACCTGCAAAACCCCCAAGCTTGAGATACCTTCCCAATGGAGGAGCTTTATTGAAATTCAGCATTGGTTCACTGATGGCCACTAAATTGACCGTATTAGACTGCACTATATGTTTCAAACTTCTTTGGGAACCAGGGTTCCCCACCCCTTGGATATTCCAAATAAGTGGGGGTAGAATCATTGGGGATCCCAAATGACATCTTCCATCGATCTAGCTTTAGATCTGGTTATTACCTCACCATCTTGGCTTGACATTATCTTGTTTGATCGCTCGTGAAAGGAGGCAGGATGAGGGTGTTCTATGTGAAGTTGATGGTTTCTTTGTGTTTTCTTATTATATGCTTGGGTTTGTTGTCTTATGTGGGTTCGAGGCTACCATGAGATCTTGGATGGGTTTTATGTTCTTCACCTCATGTGAAGCATTTTTTTTCGATTCTTTCTGATCTTGTATGTTATCTTTTGCTCTAAATTGGTCTAAAAATTGGATCTTGGGAAGGATTTGTAACATCCCCTCCCCCCACCCACAAAATAAAAAAAACTTGGTTTTTACGATGATTGTCCTCAAAATTGGTCATACTGGCCCTTAGCATTAGTCTCATGGGAAACTTGCGTTGCTGTTGTAAATTGGAATTCAAAAAAATGATGCTACAAATAGGGTTTGATGGGTATCTCTGATGCGTTTCTTTTTTAATAGTTCTGTGTTTTAATTCCTATAGTGATGATACTTGTATTATCCATGTTCTTCGTATTATGAAAAGTTTGTTCTGCTCTTGTATGCTTATAGTGCTGCTCTATGAACTTTTCTTCTTTTTTCTTTACTTTTCATCCCATTTCTTTGAAGCATTTGATCGTGTTTAGCATTTTTTTAACCGACTATTTTCTATGATGACTAGAGTTTTAAGGAATAGACATGTAATGTATATTTATGTATGTTAAATCTATTGATTGATAAAAGAACTTATCGGCTTTCATATCTATCATTCTCAGTAGAACCCTTCTTGCAGATTTTGTTAGGTTAGACCGTCTAAATATTGAGTTACTAAAATAGTATCCTTGCTTCTACGCTATCACACATGCATTTTTTTGTTCTTTTTTGCCAGGGTGACCAAGTTGTTTTGGGGTTTTCTCCTTTTAGATGTGCATACCTATGTTATTTTTACGATGACCTCCTGGAAGCTTCTCAAAAGGTAATGGAGTCATTTTCCTACAAAATGCCATTCTATTTGTGGTTTTGGTTCTATCTATCAAGGGTTTTTTGATTATATTTATATCACAGCTTCATTTTTTTCATGTTTTAATGTCATATCATCACAAAATCTCGATAACAAGTAATTAGACATGTTACGAGATTATGGACAGTACTCTGCCTTTGCATTCTATGTTATGAGATTATGGACAGTACTCTGCCTTCCATCAAATTGAGAAGCAAGTAATTAGACATGTATTTAGATAGACTATGTTTCTTGACCATAGCTGAGTGAGTGGCTTGCTTTCCCTACAATTGCTTTGTTTTTGACCTGAAGTATTATCACACACTCTATAATAATGAATTAGATCCTATGTAGTTAACTTTGAAGCTTTTTTTGTTACTTCTGTGTTGATTTGTAAAACATTTCTATGCCAAATCAATTGTGAGGAATTTATTCACTCATGTCATTGTGGTTGAAACATTTCTTTGAGTAAAGCTTTTTGGCTGTGACTTAGAACTTCATATTGAATAGAGCCATCTTGGTTAAACCATTTGAAAACAGGGACTTCAATCTATTTTAGTACCCTAATGCTTTTAGTGACAAGTGACATTTGGCCAATTGCTTCTCACATGCTAGTGCAAGAAGATCTTGAGAACATTACTTTTTGCTAACATTCTTTTTTCTGCACGATTTTGTAGTGCCGAAGGAATCACAGGAGAAGGTTGTTAAATTTTCATTTCATTGACAAACTGTAGAACTCAAGCATGAGTGTTGTCATAGTAGCTATTATAAGTTGCACAAATACCTTGAGGTCAGTCTAAATATTTTATATTTATTCTCTTTCTCACTGCTGAGATATCATATTGATTTTTACATATCTCAACAGTTAATCATATTTGGGTAGATTTGTTTTAATTTATTTTGAAGATGCATGATATTGATCCTGACTAGCTAGTGAAATTTGAAAGTAACTTTTTTTTTGACAGGATGTGCATAAATGTATACTTGTGATATGTAACCGGATTTCCTTATGTTTCTTATCATCTATGTGATTGAACTTAAATTGATTTATTTGAGGGGAGATGTGTTAGAATAGTAAGATATTGATTAAGGGGCCCAATAATTTCAACATGATCATAGAGTGGCATCACTGATTACCCAGCCAAGGTTCTCAGTGAGGTTGCCATCTCTCTTCCAGGATTCTAACACATCCGTATGCCCTCCTTCGTTCTGCTACTCTCCTCTACCTCCATGAATCGTCTCATAGTCAGATTGTTCATGGCCCGAAGTGTTCTCTGATCAAGTTTGCACTTGGACAGATATATATTAGTCATGAAGCCCACCATCCTTCCAGAAACACCATTCTGACCACCCCACAATACCTACCCCTTCTACTTCTTCTCCTTTGACATCTGATTCTTATCGATCACTTTCTCTACTCCCAAATTCATCAGCAGCGGCTCAGTAATTTTCAGTCACCTCTCGTAAAACTTGCTTCCTTCACTTCACTACCTCTTCTGTAGATGGATGATGATATTCTTACTCCATCATTGACTGTAATGTCTGTCCATCATGGATTGTAGTACGTTACTGAATTTTGAAATATTGGTTCTTGTTATGCTAGCAAAATTTTCATTTTATGTCTCTGAACCCACGGACTTGACTCAATTTCAGACCAGACTGCAATATCTTTTTCTGACCCACATGATCATTCCATTCCATGATATTGTTGCAGATTATCATCCCTTTTACCATTGTTTATGTTCTGTGACTTTCAGGCCTTGAAGATTAGTTATGTTCTGTTTCTAAAATTTGTCACTTGTATATTTGTGTGTGTATCATCTCTTTTACCATTATTTTCTCTTTGATTGTTTTTCTCCATCTATTCATTCATGAGATTTTATTAATTATCTCTATTTTTTTTGATATTGTGATGGGTGTAGATTATAGTGTCATTTTGAATTGAAATCATGGCAAGTGGTTCAACGAATATAGAATTTGATGTAGACAATATAGAAGCAAGTGTTACTCAACCGTCTGGTGAACCTCCACATAGAGGGAGAAAGCTGAGGTCAAAAGTTTGGTCAGACTTTAAGAGGGTTGTAAATGAATATGGAAGTGTTGTGGCCATTTGTCGATATTGTCAAAAATAATTAGTTGGCAAAAGTTCAAGTGGAACAAAACATTTAAGTAACAACATTATGCGTTGTTCTAATGCTCAAAGTTTGAAACGAAGTAAAGGAGATGTAGTAGGTACTAACTGAAACTGAAAAGTCCTCCTTTGTGTTTGATAATGAGAGAATTAGAGATGATCTTGCAAAGATGTTTATTGTCCATTAGTATCCATTTGCAATGATTGAGCATGCATTCTTTAGAAAATTTTTAAAGAATATATAGCCTGAATTATAGTTGTTGTCTCGTAACACAATTAAGTCAGATTGTATGAACCTTTATGCCAAAAAGAAAGAGAGGGCATATTCTTCACTTGAGAGTCATAATTGTCGAGTAAGCTTAATTTCGGACATGTGGACTTCCATTGGCAACAATGGCTACTTGTGCCTAACGTGCCATTATATAGATGATGATTGGAATTTGAGGAATAAAATTCTCAACTTTGAGTATGTTGAGACTCTTCATGGTCATAGACAGATAACTAAGGTGCTACTTGATAAGTTGTTAGAGTGGAATATTCATAAGAAATTATTCTCAATTGTGTTGGATAATGCAAGTGCTAATAACAAAGCTGTAAAGATGTTACTAAATGATCCAACTTTTTCACAATTTTAGCCTCTCGATGGATCATGGTTTCATCTAAGATGTAGTGCACACATCTTAAATTTGATTATGCAAGATGGTTTGAAAGAGCTTGATGAAGTCATTTTTAAAGTACGTGAAAGTGTAAAATATGTGAAATCCTCTCAACAAAGGAAGGAGAACTTCATGAAAGCTGCAAGAACTGATAGAGGTCCTCAGAGGTCTCTCATTTTAGATGTGTCTACGAGATGGAATTCTACGTTTTTGTGCATGTGTGGAACATGCAGGATTCTATTGTTTTGATGATGCCTAACTATGACTCATTATTTTTCTCTTGGAAATGATTCAACTATGTTTCAACGTGCATAACCATGTTTTTGATGCTTACATGCAATGCTCTCCATGAAAAGACTCATGCTTCATCTAGATTGATAGACTTTTTATTGGATGTTAATCAACTTTCATAACATTCCAAATGAGTCTTAATCCTCTTATGACTTGAGCACACAAGCTCCTTGAAAGCCTGTAGAATAAGCTCTCAGACGACAACCAACAACTCAAGATACATCTCAAGCAAATTGCAGCAGAGTTCAGCATTAGAACTGCAACCTCAAGAAGGTTGCGTCGACCCCCTCAATAGGATGCATCGACTCCTTCCTTCGCCAAATGAAGAACAGTCAAGGCGAGATCATCAGCTGCATCGACCACTTGGTACTATTGCGTCGACTCCAAATGCACTACCAATAGAAGCGGCTATCACTCAAGCAGTCTCGTTCTTAGCTGCGTCGACGCCATAAGCACTGTTGTGTCAACTCCAGACATCTTCCATGGCAGGATCTCACTGATGCATTGACCTCACCTTCATTGCTATGTCGACGCCATAAGGCTCCAACAGTAGTCAGAAAGTCACCTGTTGTTGGATGCGTCGACCCCACTCTCTCAGGGAGTCGACGCAAGGGCTTCACAGAAGCCGTTGTAAACGCCATTCACCAAGGCAGCATTGACGCACCCCCTTCATAGCGTCGACTCCATGAAGCTCAAGCTCGCCAGCAATTCAAAGATTTATGAAGCTGTGTCGACGCCATGATCTGCTACGTCGACGCACCAGAAGACTTTCAAGCTTATATCTGTCAAAATCGTAGTTGCTTTGAAGATTGTCTAGAGGCTTAAAATAAGAGACGTAAACCTCCAAAAACATGTCTTTTGAGGTTTGGAAAAGGTTCCTAGGATAGAGGACTGTCCCCTTCATCATGACAGTCAGATCTACTTTTTGAAGAAGGACTACAAGAACAGACCCGATTTGGGAAAAGTCTATTTCCATGGTATCCTACCTTTTTGCAGTCAGCCAATCAGAGTTAGGTCCAAAAAGTATCTAGGACAGAGATCTGTCCTTTCTATCCTGAGCCAATGAGGAGGTAGAACACAGAAAAGGTCCTTGACCAAGAAATTCATTTTTTATTGGACCAATCAGATTCAGATCTGAAGAAAGAAAACCTTCTGGCATCAAGAGGGACTTGGAGTCTGAAAACGTATTTTGTTTGTGTTCTCAAAGGATGCTCAAGCCAATCAGAAAACTGCATTTGAAAAAGGTCTACAATCATGAGAATACTATTTTATGCTAGACCAATCAGAAAAGAGGTTCATTTCAAAAGAACCATTGTTTACTCCAGCCAATTAAGTTGCAGATTTCTTGGAGGGAAATTCCTCCACCAGCTCTTCTATATATACATGAACTTTTGATGAAGAAGCTGCGGCTGCCCTTGAAGAGAGCCAACATCCCTTGAGCTTCCAAGCTAGAATTCTGTGAAGAAAAGAAAAAGGGAGTGTGAGCAGCCCAGTTCTGGTCCGACCTAAACCAGTGTTGTAAAGAGAGGGAGGAAAGAAGAGAGTTCAGCCATGAGAGAAAGTAGCCCTGCAGAAGTTTGAGCCTAAAGAAAAGTTCTGTTGGATCTATGTCTAAAGTTGTAGTCATCAGCTTCCAGATCTCTATCTGAAGCGACAACTGGTGTTCCTTCTTTTTTATAGTTTGTATTTTTGAAATAGCTTCTAGTGTGTGTCCAGTGCTCTGGTTGAGAGACTGGAGTGGTCTTTGGGTGTGATCAGTCGTGTGTGTGGCTGGGGGTCTGTCTACAAGTTTTTTGCTGCACTTGCAGCATATTTCTTTTCTTTGTTTGTGTGTGTGTAGGGGGGGTTCGTCCCCATGGAGCTTGCTCCTCGTGTGTGTATGGGGCGTCGTGCCCATGTGGTGCTACGGGTTTGCAGCGTGTGGTAAAGCCTCACCGGGTTTGGTGAGGGGTGGACATAGGTCTATGGGCTTGTAGACTGAACCACCTTAAAAACTTCTTGTGCAGTGGTATGATCTTGTGCGATTAATCCATCTCCTCTATCTCCATTCACAGGGGCATAAGTGTTTCGGCCTTGCACTCATTATGTCTTGTCTGTGCACTGTCTTATTTGCTTGGTTCTAAGTTGCACTTACATTCACCCAGTTGCTTGATGTACACTTGGACACAAGCATTAGCATTCTTCACAGGCTTGATGCAAGTCATCATTCACATTGAGTGCTGTGATTGTATCTAGTAAAGGCTTGCTTGATTCTGGTTCTGCACAACTTGCTAGGAACACCTGTGTTCCACTTACTTATAGACCGAACTGTGTTTCATCAAGTAACCGAGTAGGTTTCTGATCGAATTGGTTTTGGCTGAGTTTTTTAATTGGGCAGTAAGTTTTGAAAGGATCTATTCACCCCCCCTCTAGATCCTAGTGCCATACCCAACAGTTAGTGTCAGAGCGGGTCTCTGCCATACACAAGTCCAACGATCTGCAGAGAAGATCCTGGAGTGTTTACCATCATGAACTCTTTTGCTGAATGAGTTTCTATGTCTTCTCCGCCAATTTTTGATGGTTCTAAATTCACTCTATGGCTTGGAAAAATGTGTGCTTTTGTTAGCTCCATTGATCCAAGATTGTGGAGCCTCATATCTAACAGTCCTCATAGGCTGCCATCAGACACATTTGAATGGTCTGCTGAACATAGGACCAAAAACGTTGACAACCTTGCTGCCTTGAACCTAATGAAGGCTGCAGTAGATGCTACTAAATTTCCTTTTATTTCCATCTGCAGCAAAGAAAAATAAGTTTTGAATGGCTTGGTTAGCATCCACCATGAAAAAAGAGAAAGGCATGACTGCCTAATGGCCGATAGCCCGGATCAACCAAGTGATCCATCCTCATCTCAGGTAAGCTCTGACTCTGATGACTTTACTTTCGAAGAGTTGATGGGTGCTTATGATGAGTTGGCCAAGCAATACAAGAAGTTAAAATCTGAAAACAGAAAATTGAAAAAGAAGCTTGAAAGCAACTCTACTGAGAGTTCTCCTTGTAAAAAATGTTCTACTCTTGAAGAGCTGAATGAAACTCTCATGATTGACATAGATATACATAAAGAACACATTGCTTGTTTAATAGACGAAAATGGAATCTTGCAAGGTAAAATTATTAAATTGGAAGAAATTGTAAGACAGCTTCAAGATGAACCTAAGTCTATGTCAAATAATCAAGAATTTACTGAAAACAAGACTCTTACTAAAGAAAATGAAAACTTAAAAAAACAAAATAGTGAGTTACTTGCTAAGCTACATGCATGTGAAAAAGGCAAGGGCGTGAGTGTTGATGACTCAGAAAAATTGGCTGCCCTTCAACAAGAATTTGATTACTGCAAAATTGTGAATGACATGTTGAATGAGCAGCTTGCCACTTGTCAGATAGATTTGCTTAATTCGGAACAGTAGATCTCCTCTCTTGACAATGAAATCCAAGATCTGAATAGCTCACTATCAAAATATGTTCAGGGTCAAGAAGATCTGGACAGACTGTTGGGGATAAAAATGAACTTCCAGAGAGAAGTGTTTGGGTACTGTCTAGTGAATAAAAGGGCTTTTAAAAATAAATCGTATTTATCGTTTGTCTCCAGCTCGGATGTTGCCTCGTCTTCCAAATCACCCCCAAAATAATCTGCAGCCCAGAAAAATCAAAATCAAACTAAAAAACCAGCCAAGGGAGCCCAGCCCTCCTACTGTCACCACTGTGGGATGTTTGGACACAATGTATCAAATTGCTGGGAATTGAAAAAGAAAATTGTGAAATCTTTTGTTGAGTGTTATCACTGCAAAAAGTATGATCACACAGTCAAAAATTGTTGGCAAAGAAGGAGGAAAAACAACTCTCATGCCAAAAATATGAACATTCATGGTCACCCATGAAAACTCACTACACATGCACATAAGATGAATGAGAAATCCCTTATGTGCTGCCTTTACTGTGGGAAGGCAGGACATGAAATGTATGACTGTCATATAATGAGGAAAGATGAGTTGACTATCTTGATAGATAAGAGCACTCTTGTTGAAAATGCTGCTAATCCTCAAGGACCCAAGAGAACTTGGGTACCCAAAAATTCGAAATGAGAATTTTGGTTGTAGGGGTGCCTTGGAGTTGAACAAGGGTCAGTCAGAAAATAACAGCTCAAGGCCCATGTTTATAAATAAGATTTTCATTTTATGTTAAATGTGCATGGTAGGTTCTTGATAAGTGCCTATTTGTTTATACTTATTTATATTACACACATCATTTTTGGGGCTTTAACGAAAGTAATTATACAATTTTTACGTGATAATCTCGATCTCACATAAAATGAAATTTTTTACTATAATTAATGAGACTTGAGATAGGGTTAAATAAATAAATAAATAAATTGTATAATTAAATCTTGATAAAGTTATTGTGTGATGATTATTTTTGAAGGGGCTAGACATAAACTTATTTGTTATATTCTTGAGGGGCCTAAGTATAATTTTTGCATGTTTTTTTTACCTTGTGAATAGGAGTCCACATTGGCAGGAATTATACCACCAACAACATTTTCAGTGTGATAATGATACCAGCATGGCATGGGAATGGAGATGGACCAAAATTAAGGGAAGGATTTATGAAAGAGAACTGTGGCTAGCCCACCCCCTCACCCATAAAACACCCCCTCTCCCACTTGCCCAGGCATCTCTCTTCTTTCTTCTTGCAGACACACACACGTAGACTTTTTTTAGGATCTCTCTTCCCTTGTATTAATCTCCCGTGGGCTCCCTTTATCTCCCACTCATCTCTCTCTTTTTCTCTCTTTCACACCGACAAACTACCGGCACCGGAGCCCCTCTTCTCCCTATGGCTCTCTCCTCCCTCACCCTCTCTCTCCTCCCTGCTAACCTCCGTAGCCTATCCCTTCTCTCACTCCCTCTTTCACACCGACACACCTGCACCGGCCTCCCAGCGGCGTGCTCCCTCTCGCCACGGCCTCTCTCCCTTTCATCGGTTCTCCTCTCCCCCTCTCATTCCTTCTCCTTCGGTTGTCCTCCCTATCCCCGTCTCTTTTTTCTTGCTCTCTCTCTCTCTCCCTCTTTGCGCCCCCTCTCCCCATCCTTCTCTTTACATCTTCTCCCTCGTCACACACCCATCTCCTCTCTCTCTCTCTCAATCTCTCTTCTCTTTTACTCCCCGCTCCCGTCGGTTCTCTCTCCCTCTCTCTCTTCTCTCTCTAACCCCCGCGATCATCCCCCTGCCAACACCTCTCTCTTCTCTTGGCCTCTCCCTTTTCTCATCCCATCTCCATTTCTCTCTCTAGAACTCCTCCCTCCCTTTTCCCCTCTCTCTTCTTTCTCCTCTCCCATTGGATCCCTCTCTGTCTCTCATTCTCTCTTCTCCCACTCACCCCGCTGGCCTTCTCTCTCTCTCTCCCTCTCTCTCTAACCCACACACCACCGCGGCACACACTCTCACACCCGCAAACACTTCTGCGGCCACCTTCTTATCTCCTTCTCCCCTTCCTTCTCTTCATCTCTTCTCTTTCTCCCGCTCTCTCTCTTTCGGTCCCCCCTCGTCCGATCCCTCTCCTCCTCCCGCGGCTCCCTCTCCTCTAAACCACACCACCATCCGTAGCCTCTGGCCACTCCACACCTCTCCTTTCCCTGTTGCACTTCGCCTCGCCTTCTTGTTCATCTCTCCACCAACCTCCCTCTCACCCCACCGGCCTTCTCTCTCTCTCCCTCTCTCTTTTCTTCTTATCCCGTAGGATCTCCCTCTCTCACCCATATCTCCTCTCTCTTTTTAACATAACCCAAACTTCACCACCACAGAGCCCCCTCCTCACCGACGTCGTCATTCCCATAACCCGCTCCGCGCCTGTGTCTCCGTCTCCCTCTGCCCCCTTATCCGCACTTCCTTCTCTCACCCTCTCTCTCTTCTCTCTCTAACACCTGCGAGCATCCTCCCCCTCTCCTACATATACCAACCGCGCCTCCCCCTCTCTCCCTCCATCCCCTGCACTCCCTCCACGTCGGCAACCCCCTTTCCCTGCTCCTCCCTCTCTCCCATCGTGACCACACCACACTGGCCTCTTTGCCGGCGTCGACCTCGGCAACCTCTCGCCACCCCTCTCACACGATCTCTCTCTTTCTCTCTCCTTCCCCCTCTCTCGTGTCTCTCTCTACTCAACACATGCACACACATCTATGGTTTTAATTTAAATTTTATTTAGTTTTATTTAACTCCCATCGCCACCTATTTCTCCTTCTCTTCATATTTTCTATTATTCTTTTTTCTTTAATCCCTATCTCTCCTTCTATTTTTATTTTTCTATTACTCTTTCCTCTTTAAATCTCTCTCTAAAGCTCTTCTCACAGCGGTGTCTTCTCCAAGATTGGGTGATTCTCCAAGGCTCAAAGGAGTGTGCGACGGCTTCTTCATCCACGTCTCGACTACCCTTTCACCTTATTTCTGTATTTTTAATTTAGTTTGATTTTATTTGGGGTTGTAATGTTTATTTTTCTTATCATCTTATAAATATTTTATTTTTGAGCAATAAATTAGATTGGTGTTATTTTCTCTCTCTAGCACTTTTTCTATCTCCCCTCTTTATTTCTTCTTCCTTTCTCTCTATATTTCTCTCTCTAAACCCTCTAAATTTCTTTAGGTAGATTTACTTTTATGCAATTCTAAATTTCAACATAAAAAATCATTCCATAATTTTTCTCTCCAAAATACAAAGTTTTCAACTTTAAAAAGTCTAACCACTTCGTGGGATCGACTCGTATTCACCACTACACTCAAATTTAAATCTTATTGTGTGTGAGTGCGGATTTTTGAAATTGTGTGCATAGTGTTTTTAACGACGAGCATCCCCTCGCATCAGTTCCCCTGTTAGTTGTTGCAGTTAAGCTCTTTCTTGCTTACAATAAATTCTGAACAAATTTTGAAGTCCTCCTTCCTGAACCTCTGCAAACACCTCACAGTTGAAACTGAGAATCTGAACTGAGTATTTGGCTAATATCTTATATGAAATTTGTGAAGGTTCAAAAGGTGTCAGGTAGCTTATAACTCTCTAAACTGATCACTTGATGATGTATGTCATGGCTGCCTTAAAATTCAATCTCTTGATTTTGTGGACACTTGCACCACTGACTGCATTTCCCAATTGTCATGTGTGCTGCATTGAGGGGGAGCTTAAAAAAAAATCTGGTTCTCAGCTGGGAATGCCTTGATAATTTGAGCTTGCATGTGTTCTGGATGTTGAACTTCATCTTGTGTCTCATGCACCTTCATGCATATCATGCTGAGGAAAATTTAAAACAAAATTTGTTCTACATGTTAGAATGTGTTGCACCATCATGTCATTACCCTTGGATCAAGTCCAACAGGAAACTATCACTATGCGTGAGAGGATCCTTGGATCAAGTTCTCCGCCTGGTACCATGGGTTAACTGTTCATATAAGTCCTAGGATGCATATTCACTTGTCAAGATTTCACTAGGACACTTAAAAATTTTGAATGCATATTTTGAGGGAGAGTCAGCACAAAAGGATTAATCTGCATTTTGTAAAATTGCATTCCTTGTATAAACCAGTTCTTGCATCATGTGGATGAAGTGCATATACTTTTGTCTGCATAACAGTCTGCTTGCATATCTTATGTGATGAGCCTGATTAATAAGAAGTGCTTTCAATTTCAAATTATTCTAAAAGATTGCTTGAATCAGCTCTCTTGATGTAAAGGGTCTGTTGCTTCAATGCTCTATGGAATTCTTGATATGTGTGTTATTTTGAGTTTGTTGAGAATTTGAGATTCCTTGAATATATTCATCATCGGGCTATGAAATCTCTTGAATACCCTTCTGTCATGCACCACCCTTGATTTCTTGATATATTTGCCTCTGTGCATGCACTTTCTGACCTACATCACTTCAATATTTGGTATCAGACTTCCATGATTACAATGTTCCCTCCTACAATATTCTTGTAAGGCATTTCTTGAGGGGGAGTTTCATTATCAAATCCCATATACTAATCAGCCTTTTGCTTCATGCTGAACTATGTTGGTTCCGTCCTGGCTCTTGAAATTCAAGTAGAAGTGCTTGCCAGAGTTGCTGTCTGAAACACTGTCTATTGAAATTCCAAGTCTGACAGCATCATCATCATTTGAGTTTGGAACTCTTGAATAACCTTCTTGTTGTGTGCCTTCTGTGTGATATTTTGATGATAACTAAATTTTATGTATGTGTGTGCTTTTAATGATAGTTGATATGCTTCAGAGTTTTAATGACCTGCTTCCAGTCTAAGTTGAGTTGAGGAAGCCTCCAACTCAACTTAGCCTTGGATCCATTGAGTGGAGCTTCTGAGTGAACTGTCAAGTCAACTTAGCCTGGCCTTAAGTTGACTTGGCCTTGGAATCTTCACACTGCCACTTCTGGACAGACTGGCAAGTCGACTTAAAACTGGCTCAAGTTGACTTAAGCTTGAAACCTTCATACTGCAGCTTCTGGATGAAGATGCAACTTGACTTGAGACTGGCTTAAGTCGAGTTACCCTCTTTGACAGCCTTTTTTTTTGCTGAGTTAATGAATTGCTTCATGGATTTGTGAACACTGTTTAAAAAGCTTGATTTATTGACTTAATATGTGAAAAAATTGCATGAAGACAATTTTTCTGAAGATAGCTTCAATTAAGTTTCAATCAATGAGATTGTGTTCATCGAACACACCTTTCTGTCTGAATGACAGTAAGTCTAACTACATGTGTGGTTCATGATTATATCCATATCATTCATGGGGTTGTTGAGGTTTCAAAATGTGGTTGAAAGTTTAACCTTATCTTGGTGGAAAGTGGTTCAAATGTGCTTTCATATTACTTAAACATCAAGAAATACTTGATTGAATGTTTTGTTAATTAACCCTTTCTTATATGCCTGATCCTTCTCTTATTAGGACAGAAATGATCTTAAAATGTGTAACGCCCCGAGATCCAATTCCCAATTTATGGGTAATTTTTTTTCTTTTTTTTCATCTGACCTCGAAGCATTACGTCGTATGTATCGCGGAAGCACAAATGTATATATATTCGCATGAGAGAGAGAAACCACAATTACATGAAATATAAATAGCATCTCAACCATTCATAATCCCAAAAAATACATGTACATTATCCAAGTACACGTAAGTTCATACATGATCACCAATCCACGAACTATCCATAATATAAAAGATAAATATCCATAGTCTACCCTGATGTAGTGAGGACCAGAACTACTCCTCAGCCGCAGCCTCCTCCTCGACCTCCTCTACTACATCCCCTGAAAACGTGTGCCACAAGGGGATGAGTGTGACACTCAGTAGGCAACCTAATCAAATCAGGGTTAACTCGCATTTATATAGCCAATTCACATGCATAATTCAAATGTTAACAATATCATAATCCATTCATTATGTTTTCAAGTCCAAAATACGTTAAAACTGGTAGCTGTAGGGCAAAGGTCGACTTTTACGGAGCATAAGTCCACTTTTTCCCACGTTTGGAACACGCTGAATCAACACATGCAGGGCAGAAGTCGACTTTGACAGGGCCAGGAGTCAACTTCTACAGCATCCAGAGCATGGACTGGCCAGGCACACAGGCAGGAGTCGACTCTGACAGGGCCAGAAGTCGACTTCTGCCTGCAGACAGAACCAATACGTGAAAAATACACATTTGTCATCTAACATATAAAATACCCATGCATCCACTAAGTCTACAATGAATGATTAGTTGCTCATTTTCACATTTTCATGAGTTACACAATTTACGTTATTCATGGAACTAAATAGCTGCCGCAAACATAGGAGGCCCACACACAAATGAACGAAAGAGTACTACGCAAACCTGAGAGCGAACTCCCACCTAGACTCCTGTTGCACGGGGCATTACGTATCGCCATCCCCCAGGTTCTGTGGCGTTATGTATCGCCGTCCCACAAAATGAAGTAGCTGAATCATAGGATTTTAACCAAGGCGTTACGTATCACTGTCCCTTGGGTTCTTTTACTTCCGCGGCATTACGTATCGTCGTCCCACATAAGAGACCAAAGTCCAACCTCACAGAATGCTGCCGTTTTCCATTCATAACATTCACATCGTATTCGTATTCACTTTCATACTCATATTACAATATTCGTATCATACTTAATCTTATCTTATCATAACATAAGCATGCTTCTGTATGGTTTAAGTGGGCTAATCATACTTTTAAGCTTACTATTGTGGAACAGAACATCATCGGGTTACCAGCAAGGTATCTTAATTTCAGAAGGTTTCAGAAATACACATCAATAGGTATCGGGTTTTTATAATAAACTAGGTTTATTTATAGGTTACACATGCGTAGAAAATCATTCATAATTTCAAGTACATAATTTCTATGATCATGAAATTTCTACAGTAGGTTATCAACTTGGTTCTTTGTCATTTCCCATTTTTTTATATTTTTCAGAATCAAAATGGCCCTTCAAAAATCTCCTTTTCCTGGTTTCTGGAAAATTGGGACAGAATAGCATATGCAGGGCATAAGTCGAATTCTGTAGGGTCAGAAGTCGACTTATGTCAACACCCAGAACCTGAACTGGGTAGGCGCATAGGCGGAAGTCGACTATGACAGGGCCAGAAGTCAACTTCTGCCAGCAGACATAACTTGGACTGGCCAGGCACACAGGTAGGAGTCGACTCTGACAAGGCTAGAAGTCGACTTCTGCCTGCAGACAAAACCAAACTGGGCGAGAAATCATGAATTTTGAAAAGAGAAGGAGGGTTGTTACAAAATTTTCAGATTATAGAATCTATTTATGATATTCCTTCGTGCATTTGGACATATTTCATCATGTTAATGATTCGCCAGCCCCTGCCTACATGTCATGACAAACACAAAATAGCAGTGACTCCATAACAAGCTATGGTGACATACTGATGCAACAAAAGCGGTGTCCGACTTGAGATCTTAACGTGAATAATTAGGATTCGAACTCAGTCATAGAACTGACAAACAAAAACTTGATGACCGCAAGATGATCTCACATACCTTTAGTCTCTTTTTAACGTATAGAAACTACTTAGAAACCATTCTAATGCATCGTTGCCCCCTAAGATTTGAGGTTAGGTGCCTACCTTTCAAAGTGTTAAACCAATGATCCGGGGATGAGATCCACATCCCAGATCCTCCTAGAGCTTTTCCCTCCGTCCAAGGGCACCGCAGGATCGTCCTCCACACACCGGATCATCCTCCCACGCGGGTCAAGGTCCCTCACCCTCTCCTCACGCAAGAAAGATAGAAGATGGTGGAGAGCTGAAGAGAATGGTTGCTAAAGGCTTTCTACCCATGAAACCCACCTCCTTATATAATTTTCCAGCCTCCCAAGGGTTTGCCCATGACCTATAGGTGCCATTCCTGCTCCCAAGGCTGCTGGTTGGAGAGAAGTTAATGTCATGCACCTCTTCGGGTTTGAACAGACGTAACCCTTCGACCATCGGTCATAAACGTGGGTGAACGTGCTCTTATGTTGGGATATGGGTTGGGATGTCTTCAGATAAAGTCAAGAGGACTTCTAGATCTAACCTTCGGTTATAGTTTCATCAAATTTCATTATCCCTAGCATGAGTTATGATTTTCACAATATTAACATTTATTCTCCCTCGTTCCAGTCGTGACCTTTCGGTAGCCCGAGGTAATTCGAGTATAACTCTAGTATCCAGTCGGAGTTTGGCCTTGACCTCAACATATATGATGTAGCAAACATCCCGTTTGAGATTATGGCCATAGTTTCAGGTCATTTCAATAACTCCAAACGAAGTTATGAATTTCTAATTAATTACGAGTGAATTCCCTAAACAGTCACACCACTTCATGATGGTTGGTGACAATGGGCTGAGAACCTTGGGTTCTGGTGCGAATTGGGTTTCCATCTCAATATAAGAGTTTGGGTTAAGGGCCCAAGATTTCTAATGGACCTGGTTTCATCCCATTTGCATAACTATGGGACAAGATATCCTTATTTCAACAGATGGCAGCGTTTTTTCTATAACTATTTCAACCTATTTTCATATACTCCCTCTTAACCCCTATTAGGCCTATTTTCCAAAGTTATAATCTTCATCAAAGTTTTTCCATACCACATGGCGGTCGCATGGGCTTTGATTTTACCTAATTCCGACCTTCCTAGGTTGAGTTATTAATTTCCCAAGTATCCTTCAGTATTCTGTTTCGATTTCTAGTTCATTGTGTTGATGGGTCCGAATTGCACCTAATTGGGCCAGTGCCCAAATTGGTGGTTCTAACATCCTCTCCCCCTTAAAATAATTTCATCTTCAAAATTAACTAAAAATTTTAAGATTACTTATCGAACAGTTGAGGATATTCTTGGTGCATCTTCTCCTCCGGTTCCCATGTTGCTTCCTCGGAATGAGAATTCTTCCATAACACGTTCACCAGCCGGATGGTTTTATTCCTCAACACCTGCTCCTTCCAGTCTATGATCTCACTGGGCTGCTCAACATATGACAAATCTGCTTGAACCACCAAGGGCTCGTACTCTATAACATGTGAGGCATCCGAGACATACTTTCTGAGCATGGAGACGTGAAAGACCGGATGTACATGCGACAGAGTAGGCGGAACTGCAAGTCGATAAGCCACCTCGCCGACCTTTTGCAAAATCATAAAAGGCACGATATATCTAGGACTGAGCTTGCCCTTCTTCCCAAATCGCATGACTCCCTTGGTGGGAGACACCTTTAGGAACACATGATCTCCCTCTGCAAATGCTAACTCTCTCCGCCGTTGCTCTGCATAACTTTTATGATGACTCTGGGCTGTAAGGAGTCACTGCCTGATCACAAATATCTTCTCTGAGCAGTCCTGTACCAACTGTGGTTCGAAAAGTTGTTTATCACCGGCTTCATACGAATACACTGGTGATCTACATGGCCGCCCATAGAGTGCTTCATAAGGTGCCATTCCGATGGCGGAATGGTAACTATTGTTGTATGCAAATTCTATCAGTGGCAAATGATCGTCCCAGTTTCCCTTCCACTCAATACTACATGCCCTCAGTATATCTTCTAGAGTCTGAATAGTGCACTCGGTTTGCCCATCAGTCTAAGGATGAAATGCCAAGCTGAACCGTAACTCTGTCCCCATAGCTTGCTATAGACTCTTCCAGAACCTTGCTGTGAATCGAGGGTCTCGGTCAGAGATGATAGATAACGGTGCTCCATGCAACCGAATGATCTAAGCGATGAACAGTTTTGCTAAGGATTCGATTGGAGTCTACTTGTTGATGGGAAGAAAGCATACAGTCTTTGTGAATTTGTCCACAATTACCCAGATGGTATCATGCTTTGATGCGGGACGAGTGATGCAACCAGGCTAAGACCTACGATGGACTCGATGTGAGGCCAGCACTAGCACGCTAAGATAAGCCGGGCGACTGACCATTGTGGCATTCTCCAGGTAGAGACATCTCTCAACAAGAAACTCACTCTAGCCCGATGATCGTCCCTGCAAGGGAAATGTGGGATCGCAGCGGTTAAGGAACCATTATCGCCTAGTGTGGTGCAGTCCGAGCTCGGTGCTCGACTGGAGCTAAGGAACAGTTCTCACTCTCACAATCATGATGATTTGCAATTTGGCTACGGCCCTAATCTCACAAACGCAGCATGAAAAAAATATACTAAATAAGCAATGTGAGTGCAGGAACGTTTTGCTTACCTCCACGACTAGCGCGTGGGGATGAAATCTCGGCCGATTCTGACAAACCCTGATGCACAATAAATGATTAATAATACACTTTCAGAACGCTTCCCACTCCATGCATGGAGGTAAGGGCTACAACCACACTTTCGGGGCAACCGGAACTCGGGTTGACGGGCCACACTCATAGGAGACGAGGGAGGCGAGTCGGGGCCGATCGGGTGAGCCGATTTATCGCCGAGCGGTTCTGCCCGCATTGGTCACCTGGCGTAGCAAACTTGCGAAAGTCGGTATGGCTGGATCCAACGTCCGATCAGGAAGCCGTTGGTGGGAGCACGTCGGCGACTGGATGAATAACACGTCGGTCAAATGGCGTGATCAGATCAGATCTAGGAGTGACATCACTTGCACCAGGGATCTAGTTCTGCTTGCACAGAACTGCACAGGAAAATTAAAAATTACAGAACAAATAGCTCCAGAGTTTGAATGGATCGCCACTTGTTGGAGATCTCCGACGACATCTAGAGGAAGGATCTGACCAAGGGGTTTGATCATATATGCAAAGAGGAAGGCGGGGAAATTTTTGCAAGTGGCCTCTAGGTCTGGATAAGTTCTACACAGGTTGGCTTGCACAGTCTCACCAAAAGTGACGTCACGCCTAGTACGGATCTCAGAATGATGCGTGCTTGGTGGCGATGCGAAGAAGACACGAAGATCTACGACCAACAAAAATCTCAAAATTTTATGATCTGAGAGTAGATCTGTAGAATTCTAGTATCAGAGAATTTGAGATCTAGTCAGATATGGACAATAGTCTCAGATAGATTTGCGCGGCTTCACCGTCGGAATTGTTTCCAGAGATCCCGAACTCCGATTGCGACGAAACCAACGCTGGATCGTTCCTGATTCGTAGATAAGACTGGTAAAATTTCTAGATCCAGATATAAGCAGGAAAGGGACAATAAGGGGGGAGAGTCACACACCAAGTAAATCCCATCATAGGATTTTGGGGTCTAGGGCATCACACCCAAGAAAGGAAAAGAGACTCACTCTCTTACACAATTTCTCTCAAAAATAATTCTTCTTTAACTTCAATAGCTCTTAATACAAGATATTATATAGAAGGCATGGGGAGGGGAGGGCAGCAACGAGAGAGGAGGAAGGGGAAGGGGGGGTGCGCCCCCTTGACCAAGATGGGAGGGGGAAGGTTCCTAGTTTTAATGGGAGGGAAGGAAAGGAGTCAAGGAAGGGGGCAGCCTCCCCATTTGACCATGGAAGGGGGCGCCCCTCTCCATGTGTCCCTTTCAAGCCTCCAAGCTGTTGTACCCCTGTGATTTTGATGATGTCATGATGTCAAACACTATGACTCATCTTGTGTTCATGATGATGATGTCATCTTGTGTTCATAATGATGATGTCTAATTTTGATGATGTCCTATGTGTTCAAGTTGCATTGTTCTATTATGGTTTGATGGTGCTTAGCATTGTTGCATTAAGGTCGGTGCAGGTCAGTGCACATACATTCATTCTGTTATATAAGGTCGATGCATATCACCTTCAGGTCAGTGCACATTCATACATTCTGTTATATAAGGTCGATGCATATTGCATAAAGTCTGTGCACTTCACACTAAGGTCAATGCTAATGTAGAACACATGCATAGTAAGGTCGATGTTAGTTGCCTGAGCGTGAAGCATAAAGTCTGTGCACATCATACAAAGGTCGATGCTTGTATCACAGGGGTAGCAACTTAAGGTCGATGCACATGCTCACAGTTGCATATCAAGGTCGATGCTACCTCAGTCTTCACAAAAGAAAGGTCGATGCACCTCAGCAACCTCAAAAGGAAGGTCGGTGCACATGAAGAACTAAGGTCGGTGCACATCTTGCCATCACAAAACAAAGGTCGGTGCACATGAAGAACTAATAACAAAGGTCGGTGAACATGAAGAACTATGATCGGTGCACATCTTGCCAACACAGAATAAAGGTCGGTGCACATGAAGAACTAAGAACAAAGGTCGGTGCACATGAAGAACTAAGGTCGGTGCACATCTTGCCAACGCAAAATAAAGGTCTGTGCACATGTGAACTACAAGGTCTGTGCACATGTGAACTCTAAGGTCGGTGCACGTTTGGTTTCAAAGTTACAAGGTCAGTGCATCAACAGGCTCAATGCATAGAAGCCAACCAACAAGGTCTGAGCATACTCTGAAGAAAGGTCAGTGCAGCTACTTCAGTTCTGCCTAGTAAGGTCGATGCTACAAGTCAACCATACAAGATCAGATCGATGCATCAACTATTGACTATCTACAAGTCAGAGCACCTGGACGATAATCCAACCAGCACGTGAGGAGTTTGTTGAAGGTTAAGTGACCACGTGCTACTCTAGCCACGTAATCCTACACATGTGACAAGACGATGTGCTAGCTGGGACTTCTCTTTGGCATGAAAAGAAATGTCCACGTGGCAGACCCTTTGATGGCTGCCTCTCTATTCTTCTTTTCCCCATTCTTTTCTTTTCTTCTCTCTCACTCTGGCTCTCTGCTTCTTCTTCCCTCACTGACTGGCTCTCTATTCTTTTCACACTTTAGCTGGCTCTCTTTTCTTCTCTCTTTTCTTTTCTTCTGCTAGCCCTGGGATCTTCACAGTAGGGGCTCTCACAGCTTTTCTGACACAGATTCTCGAGCTCAATCTTTCTCTCTATTCTCACTTGCTCACTCTCTATCCCTTTCTCTGCTCTCTCTCTCTCTCTTTTCACTCAGACTCCCTCTGAAATTTTGATACTCTATTTTTCTTCTTCTCCTTCTTCTTCCTTCAATGAACTCTATCTCCCTCAGTACTGTAACTCCCACTCTTCTCTCGAGCTCTCTCTCTCTTTTCTTCTGATCTTTCCTTTTATTCTCTTGTCTGTGTTGTTGAATTCGATCGCAGGAGAGGCTTTTGTAGAGCCTCAGGCTTGGGTCCCACGAGCTCATGCTTTGGGCAAGTGGAGGGCTCGTTCTCCCCTTTTCAGAGATGTCACGCGTCAGGTGTAGATGGTACGATGATCCACGTGGCAGAATATTAGTTCTACACCCTGCCTTGGATCTCATGCCTTTCATCTAGAATCTTGGATCACGTGCTTTTTAATCTGGAATCTTGGATCACGTGCTCCACTTGAGTTTTTACTGCTCTCAGAGACATAGTGTTTGCCTTAATCCTGCCAATCAGAAGACAGACATTTAGTCAAACACTTTATTCATTAGAGTGCATACTTAGGCAATAATTAGAGAATTCATATGCTCAGACCAATGTGTAAATGTATATGCAAATGCCTTAGAGCATGGACTTTAATGCACAAACTTAATGACGTGATTCTACATGTGCATCAACCTTACACTTTGCATGTGATTCGACCTGGTTTTATCATATGCACGGACCCTGGCCATGCATAGACCTATATATGCATAGACTTGAACATGTAGACTATATTCTCCCATCATGAATGTAAAATGCAGACAAGTATGAACTATAACAGTGCAGGCATCATCTGAGAGAAATATGACTCACATATTCTCCCCCTTTGAAAAGAGAAGATATATTGAAGTGAAAGAAATGTCTACATAGGGACACCATAGAAGGAGTTGAATGAAATCAAAGCACAGGGATAGTCATGTTTAAGCAGATCAAGCTGATTACAAAGATGCTGACTCATAATCAAACTATTCTCCCCCTTTGACTTCATCAAAAAGGAAATAATAGTTTGATAAAATCAGTAAAGATAAATACATACTACTTGTTATCTCTGTTCAATTTGAGGTATGACAGTTAGTCATACCAAGTGCTTAGGGATACTGACGTCTAAACAATATGTATCCTCTAGTTACAAGGTGTGTACTAAACTCGATTGCTCCTAGAAAGTTAATATTAAAATTGTTGTTGCAAAATGGAGAAATCTGAAAAAATGAGTACAACAAAAATTACTGAAATCATGGATAATATCAGATGCATTCATGTGTGTTTAACCTCAATATTACCTTGTGTAACTCCTAAAGGAGTGATTGAAATTAAATGATTAAGATGAAGGGAGGTTAAACTTGACACTAACTTGAATTGGTTGGTTCACTTTTATTAAAATCTGATTTCAGATATGAATACAGAAACATCATTGACAAACCTTGAATACATTACATTTAAATCATGTTGCCCAATGAAGATTTATTCATAAGCCTTTATAATTGAAGAATCTGAAATATCCTCAGTTTCAAAATTATGAGATTGATATCTCGTTGAAAATCTTCTTGAATTATTTGTTCAGTTGGACCTTCAATCTGATTTTGTGCTCTAATACTCTCTACTTGCTCACATCTCGTCACTGCTGCATCTCACCAGATACTCATTGTTGATATTCTCTACCGACTACCTCATCTCATGAGTCATTTCTGCCTGAACTATCTAAATGCCCCAGTGCTTTTGCTGATACATTCTATTCATTTTTTTTGTCAAAGGGGGAGAGTGCCTTCTCAACATCCCTTCAAGCACTAAGGGGGAGACTTGTCTGATTTCTACATTTTAAGATCATTTGGAAAGGGAGCAGAATAGTTTATGACTCAATCATATCATGCATGCCTTGTATTTATCTTTACTGATCTTATCAAACTATTATTTCCTTTTTGATGAAGTCAAAGGGGGAGAATAGTTTGATTATGAGTCAGCATCTTGCTTTATGACTCATAGTGTTGCCATCATCAAAAAGGGGGAGATTGTTGTACCCCTGTGGTTTTGATGAAGTCATAATGTCAAACACTATGACTCATCTTATGTTCATGATGATGATGTCTGATTTTGATGATGTCGTTTTGATGATGTCATCTTGTGTTCATAATGATGATGTCTAATTTTGATGATGTCCTATATGTTCAAGTTGCATTGTTTCATTATGGTTTGATGGTGCTTAGCATTGTTGCATTAAGGTCGGTGCAGATCAGTGCACATACATTCATTCTGTTATATAAGGTCGATGCATATCGCCTTCAGGTCAGTGCACATTCATACATTCTGTTATATAAGGTCGATGCATATCGCATAAAGTCTGTGCACATCACACTAAGGTCGATGCTAATGTAGAACACATGCATGGTAAGGTCGATGTTAGTTGCCTGAGCGTGAAGTATAAAGTCTGTGCACATCATACTAAGGTCGATGCTTGTATGACAGGGGTAGCAACTTAAGGTTGATGCACATGCTCACCATTGCATATCAAGGTCGATGCTACCTCAATCTTCACAAAAGAAAGGTCGATGCACCTCAACAACCTCAGAAGCAAGGTCAGTGCACATGAAGAACTAAAAACAAAGGTCGGTGCACATGAAGAACTAAGGTTGGTGAACATCTTGCCAACATAGAACAAAGGTCGGTGCACATGAAGAACTAAGAACAAAGGTCGGTGCACATGAAGAACTAAGGTCGGTGCACATCTTGCCAACGCAGAACAAAGGTCGGTGCACTTGAAGAACTAAGAACAAAGGTTGGTGAACATGAAGAACTAAGGTCGGTGCACATCTTGCCAGCAGAACAAAGGTCTGTGCACATGTCAACTACAAGGTCTGTGCACATGTGAACTCTAAGGTCAGTGCACATTTGGTTTCAAAGTTACAAGGTCAGTGCATCAACAGGTTCAATGCATAGAAGCCAACCAACATGGTCTGAGCATACTCTATAGAAAGTTCGGTGCAACTACTTCAGTTCTGCCAAGTAAGGTCGATGCTACAAGTCAACCATACAAGATCAGATCGATGCATCACCTATTGACTATCTACAAGTCAGAGCACCTGGACGATAATCCAACCAGCACGTGAGGAGTTCGTTGAAGGTTAAGTGACCACGTGCTACTCTAGGCATGCAATCCAACACACGTGACAAGATGATGTGCTACCTGGGACTTCTCTTTGGCGCGAAAAGAAATGTCCACGTGGCAGACCCTTTGAGAGGCCAATAATTGAAGAATATTCTTCTCCACGTGGATGAGATTGGTTCGCTGGGTCTTTAAACTACGATACCATGTTTTATAAATAGAGAGCAACCCCAATCGCAGGAAAAAAGTTGAGAGTGCCGAAAAGCTGTGAGAGCCCCTACTGTGAAGATCCCAGGGCCAGCAGAAGAAAAGAAAAGAGGGAAGAAAAGAGAGCCAGCTAAAGTGTGAAAAGAATCGAGAGCCAGTCAGTGAGCGAAGAAGAAGCAGAGAGCCAGAGTGAGAGAGAAGAAAAGAGAAGAAAGGGGAAAAGAAGAATTGAGAGGCAGCCATCAAATTGAAGATCTGAAGATCAGTTTTCATCTGTTTCAGGATCAACTCCTCAACTGACTTGCTCCTGCAAGAGCTATAGTTTTACATCAGAATTTGTATTTTTTCTTTTCAGTTTGCTTTTTTCTTTTCTTTGCTCGTTTGCTACTTCGTTCTTTCGACTCTCTGGTTTGAGGTCGGGTTCCTCCTTTCTATTCCGGGGAAGGGAGACTCAGTCTCCAGGTTGTGGGTGACGGGAGGTCACTCATTGGTTTCCCTATGTGGACTCAGAGAAAGAGAGGACGTGTCCTCTTGTTGGTGGGCAACGGGGAGTTGCTCACTGGTTTTCCTTCTGCCGTCGCAGGAGAAGGGAGGTGGGACCTCCGGTTCTAGCTCTGTGGTGTAGTTGAGCTAAGGTGCCGGTCTTGTGGTGAACAAGACCAGGTCGAGGGATTTGTCTCCCTCAGTTCAAGCTATTAGGCAGCACTTATTTGTAGACTGAGTCTACTTCTTGCTTGGAGCAAGGGAAGCCTCACTCGGTTGGAGTGGGGGGTGGACATAGATCTCGGGTCTGAGATCGAACCACCTAAAAAATCCAGTGTGCAGTGGTTTGCCTTGGTGTGATTGTTCTTGTGTCCTGCCTCCTTCAGTTGATTGTTCTATTGAGCGCTAGTTTTTTGATATCCGTTTTGCTTGAGCTATGAATGCTGAGGATTATATCTTGTCTCTCGCTAATTCAATGTTGGCATGATAAGTGTTTGTCCATTGGTCTAGTAGAAACCTTAACTTCTAAGTGTCTTCCGTGGAGCAATCCTTGAAGGACATTTCATTTTAAATGCTCTTTGTGCAAAAAGTTTTATCAGGCATCCATTCACCCCCCCTCTGGATCCCTGTTGTGAACCTCTATCACTTCATATCTGACCACCGCACTACTATCACAAGCCTTCATCCCCTTAGACCCATTCACACTTGTACACATTTGACCCTGTAGCACCCCGGAAATTTAAATATAAAACAAATAGAAATAACTATAAATATTAGATATAGAAAATCATGGGAATTAAAATTTTGACAAAGGAAAAGTGATACCTAGATAAAATAGTTAATGAGCTTAAATGATAATAAAAGTATAAGTAAATAAATTGAGAAATAGATACTAGTATGACCTTTGTCTATTTTAGTTTAAAATTAAAATTATAATTCAAGAATAAATACGTACATATACATATAAAGGTTTTCATAGGACCAAAACCGACTCTGATACCCGAAACAACAATGGAATTAATAAGGAAGACACATAAATAAAGGAAACAAGAGATATAAATAAAGTTCTACCAATCGAATCATCATAAATAATAAGTGGGCTTAAACCCATTTAACCATTTACTAATATAATCCAAGCCTTAACCTAAAAGCAACCTACGGATGTAAACCACGTATATGGGCTTTTGCCCATCATCCACACACCTTCATCCATGTATAGACATTGGGTTTTTAATTAGTGGACCTAGATATATGGGCTCAAGAACTTTGGGCTTAGGATATATATATATATATATATATATATACATATATAAATATATATATGAGTTTATCCCATTATGTGTGGGCCTTAATAATATATATATGGTAGTCTTTAAATTAAAACCCAAGTATACTCTCCAACTAATGTACCTTAACAAGGTGGGTGCTAAATGAGTCAAAACACACACACATATATAATATATGTATAATGGGCCTTACACTAGATTCAAAAGTTAAACTTACAGAACTGTAAACAAAGTAAATGGCATAAGACACATATATAATGTACAAGGACTTAAGCATGAACAAAAGGGCATCTAATGGAGCATGTACATGCACGTAATAACCAACCAAACATGATAAAAGGGTTGGGCCATGGTAAACCCAAACTAACCCGTATGCTCTAATAAAAGCCTAAGACTTGACCCAAAAGAGATATTAAACTAATGAGGCTAAACACACAGAATAAACTAAATGCTTTCACCCACACAGAATAATCCCAAACCCACTGTAGCCCAAATAAACCACACCCAGCCACGCGAGTCTCTCACAACCAACCCACGTACCCATATGCCTGTTGGAGGATTTGCTTTAGGGTTTTAAAAACCAAAACGTGGGAAGCGGCTACGATTTGGGTAAGGCAACAGGAGATAAACATTACGTGGGAAACTTTAACATAGCTAGGATTCTTAACCTGTGTAGGACTCTCAAAGCCAAACCCTATATAAATAACACCATGAAGAGCAGCGCATTGGGGTTGCTGTTGCTACTGCATCGGAAGAAGAGAGAGGCTACGCGTGAAAGCTTCTTCTATGCGTCTTCTTCCTCTGGTCTTCCTCTTCCTCCTATGCAAGCTGTTGGGCTACTACTGCCGCTACATGCTATTGTTGTTGTGCCAGCATCTTCCTCCCGCGTACGTGAAGAAGCAAGGCTTCCTCCTTGCCTCTTCTTCCTCCTATGCTGTGACTGCGTCACTGCAGCAAAGAAGCCAAGCCTCTTCCTTTGTGGTTTCTGTTGCTATCGTGGGAAGCATCTCCTTATACCATCATCTTTATCATCTGCAACTCCTTTTCACCGTCGAGCAACCCGAAGAGGTAGGCAATCTCCCAAGCCAAACTATTAAGCGATTAAAACTAACATGATCTCGTTAGTTCTGTCTCGATATTAAGCATCACCTACGTGGTATTATGTAGTTTTGGTTTAACACTAACAGTTAGTTATAGAGTTTTTGCCTTAATAGTATTGTTCGTAGGCACCGTAATATCCTTTGGCCATGAAATTTTATGGGTGTGTTATTAGGGAGGTGACCGAGATAGTGAGAGTGATTGCACCATTTTTCGTGTCTCCTATCTCAAGATCCCCCATCTCTCAACGAAAAATTATTTTGAACGTCCGATTAGGTAGAGTTTTTTGAGCCCGTCATTTCGATATATAGAACGCGTGATTCCGACATGTGTACGTCGAGAACCAGAGGTTTGAAGTTTGACACTTTATTGAAATGACGACAAACTAGATGTCGTCAAATTCATATGACGCCATCGTGCAAAGGTGTGTGTGTATATATATATATATATATATATATATATATACATATAACTTGTAATTATATCCTTGAAAATCCATATCTACTAAACTATGCCACATAAAATTATATTTCTGGAATCCTTGAATTTTTCTCCTAATTATCATATATTCTATTTTTATAAATTATTTTATATAAATAAATATGTCTTTGAGTGTATATTTTGAAATTATTCAATTAAATAGATATTGACGTGAATTCTTGTTAAATAAATTAAGTTAAAAATCATAGAAATAACATCACTCCAAGTGGACGCTAATTACTAAATGACACTACTCACGGACGTCAATTAATATAAATTTATTTAATTATAGTTAATTATAGAATTGGATGGACATGAATTCTATAATTAACGCATTCACGTTCTCACCGTTTTCTTCCGATTTTGACACATACCTTGGGTTTTTTGGCACTCTCATCTCACGTCCATAGATGGAGTCCATGTTTCATGATTGGTTCACGTTATACACCTCAACTCTCGGTGACATACGAGCCCTCCGTTTGGACATTCTGTTCCTTCGGACTGGCAAGTTAGTCATTGGGACCTTCGTAAGTCTCCTCGCAGCCTTAGATTCCCTCAAGGCCGACTGAGCTGGTTGTACCTAATCACCCAGATTTCTAGAATATCATGGTTTTCATATAGTTTATTGATATATCATCCTTATTACAAGTTCTATCCTTGAACTCTATGTTCCATGAAATCTATCTTAATGTTCTTACATGCTTGATCCTTGAAATTCTTGGCCATTAATATGGAATTAGTCTAGACTAAATGTCAGGGGCTATGGGTCCCACTAAAATGACATTTTAAATGCTACGGGTCCTGATCTGACCCTATTGGGCGAGGTAAAGTCCAAACGTTACCGGTATATGATGATCGGGTGCTGGCATTCACCAACTCGGTTATTGGCATTTAGGGGCAATCATACAGTCGTGAGAACTCCTAAGTGTGTGACCAAATACTACCTAGTGCTATTTCCATGAGGGGCGGCCATATCGTCATGATTTTCCCCTTAGTGCATTGGCCAATCTTTTATAGTAATCTTGTGTTCATCGTGAAAGATCCTAAATTGCCATGTTGAGGGGCTATCATATCGTCGTGATTTCCTCTTAGTGTTTCAGCAATCCTCCATAGTGCTAGTTACATGAAAGCTCTCATGATAGTGTCGTCATAGAGAGAATATTGTGCTAGTTTCATTAATCGCTCTCGTGATATTGTTCGTCATAGAGAGATGATTGTGCCAGTTACATGAAAACTCTTGTGATAACGCCGTCATAAAGAGAATATTGTACTAGTATCATTAACTGCTCTCGTGACAATGCTCGTCATAAAGGGAAGATTGTTATTGTTTCCACATTATGAGAAGTACTTGACATTCTTACATGAAAGTTCTTGCTATACTCTCTTGTTATCATTGTCTCTACACTTCAAGAATGTATCTAGCATCTTCCTTACTCGTCCTTATGATCTTAATCATCATTGCTTACAACTCGTGCCATTATAATGCTCGATTTGCTTTACTTCTTGCATGATCTGCATGAGCATGATAAATTGTTAATCACTTAAAGCTAGCTTGGAGCATGAGATATTAAGTCCTACTGAGCGTTCGCTCACCCTACGTTTTCCAATATTTTTCAAGTAATAACCTTAGTAACGACGAGACCGAACATGATGGGCAAGGGCAAGAGTGAAGAGAACTCTGACATCTAGATGAACCGTCTAGTCTTATTATCTTGCGTCTTATGTCTCATTGTAGTTTTCCTTTATTGAGTCTTTTCGTTTATTATGGGCCCGAATATGTAAAGAACTTATATTTGAAATAAAATTTGTTATTTGTCCAAATTATGTTTTGTGGAAATGACTATGCTCTGATTGACATGACTGTTTAACTGCCACGTTCCGAGCAAACGACACGTTCCGCTGCTATCGGTTCGGGGCGTGACAGACCCATTCACACACTAACCTTCTTGGCCTATTGATTGGCCCATTCAAAGCCCAAAGAAAGCCCAATAACTCCTAACCACTAATCTAGCCCATTAACCCATAAACAACTACTATTGTCCACACATGGACTAAATAGGGCCCAACAAGGCCAAAAAACATGAAATAAAGATAGCTAGCTCAATCTACGCATCCACGTCATCTCCTCGAGCCGAAGAGACTCCGGCGTGTCCTCGTTCCCCGGCATGTATTCTGGCGTGTGTCTTCATCAATTTTTCCCGGGTGGGAGGAACTCGACTCCGTCGAGTAAGGGTCCGATGCTTGAGCTCTCTGCGTGTGATCTAGGTGTCGTTCGTCATTGGGCATCCTCGCCAACGCACTAAGAAGTGTTGGTAGGCTCTGTTCCTGGTGGTGGTCACCTACTCATCAAGTATACAATCTATATGCTCGCATTGTTGTAATGGGGCTAGAAGAGGTGGACTCTCGGGTGGTGTGTCACTCACAACAGGTGGAGAAAGGCCAAAAGCTCACTAGGAATCACCATGGGGTTCCGATATGCTACCATATCTAAAACATTGAGCGTCGAACTGATACCCTAGTCGTCTGGTAGTTCAATAATGTACGCATTTGAAACCACTCGTTTCACGACTTGGAAGGGCTGGCACCGTGGGCCTGGAGTTTCTTCACGGCCCCCGAGCGAAACCGTTTAGGTATGACCCTGACTATGACGTACTCTCCCTTTCGGAACTCACGGGCACGTTGGCGTGCATCAGCTAACTCCTTGTAACGTGCGTTACTGGCCTTTTAGACTTGACACACAAACTGTATAAATAAAGCAAAACAGACTCATACATGACCCTAGACAAACCTAGACACCCATAAGTAATACAAACATACAAATGACAAAACTCAAAGTTGGGGACTCCTAGACACCTATTTACCTACTAGCCTCCTATGGGATTTTAAAGGTTTGAAAGGCTCACACCCAATTGCACATGGTCCTGGTTTTGAGTACCCGGGACGTCAGTGTAGTGCCCCAGAATTTTATATAAATAATTTTCTAGAATTTATAAAAACCTAAATATATTAATAAAATGAATTTTGAGACTAATAAGTTATCATAGGCCCAATTAGGTTGAATAATTAACCAAGCCTATTTACACATCATCTAAAAGGGTTTAAGGCCCAAAACCATTTAGTTTGGCCCATGTTCTAGAAGGTTATTAAGCCTATTCTCGGATTTTTAACGATAAACACCACTTAATAAGATAATTTAGTGGATAATGGATAAAAGAGTTTTATTAAATTTAAAATTTTAAATACGATGACAGTAACGGTCTATCGTAAGACCGCCACAGCCGTGTAACGCGGCAAGGTTTGACCGTCACAGCCTGCGAATTCTGTGAGTGGAAGAACTTGCAAAAAGATTGGAACTTGATGTTCCTATCCATAAGAGACCTAATTGCAACGATGTATAAAGACCCTAAGGACTCTTAGAAATCAGGTTTTAGTAGATCAAGGACTCTAGAATCGATCTAATCCTCAAACCCTAGCTAGAACCCTATAAATAGGACCTAGTCTGAACTGTGCGACCCCTACTTTTGCTCGCATGGAATCAAGGTAAGGAATCATAATCTCGGGTAAGTTCTTTAGAATAATTTGTTCACAATATTATAGACTAACTCCTCTCAAAATTTCACATCTTTAGGTCAAGAGGTCGTGGAGTTAGAGCCCAAGGAAGTTGCTGGAAAGTCAAAGGAAGAAGGGAACTAGGGTTCGGTTTTCAAGCCCAAATTGGAAGTTTAAAGCCTAGACAAGAGGTAGGTTGTCTCATGAACGGCAAAAACAACTTGATAGGACTATAAGCCCTCTGGTTTGATTGAATTTCATGCATAGTAGAGCATCAATTTCATATTTTACTAGTTCTATGCATTACATGCATCTCTTAACCCTAAATTGAGAACTTGAAACATGTTATTCATCTATTCATGGTCACCTATGCATGTAGATAGCCTATCATTCTTTATCACGCCTAGAAACTCATGGTGTTTTGATTATAGACATGATGTGAGTTAATCTCTTGTGTTTCATATTATTTTCTGTTAGCAGACACTCTGACACGTCACAGTAGGACCGTCACATTCATGTAACGGCCTTACTATGAGCCGTCACAGTCTCTGTGGTATATGAGTTACTCTGTTAACTCTAACGCACCAATACAGACGCGTTACATAAGTGTAACTGCTGTTCTCTGACCGTCACAATCACTGTGACGCCCCACTTATAGACCGTCAGAGGCTATGTTTTGTCAACCCTAGAAAGAATATGATTTGTCAATATTACTTATTATTAAGCCTAGTTACCTAAGTTTTAAACCTAATTACGTGACTTCGAGATTATTTAAGCGTTCATGATAGGAAATGCATGTTTTGATATCTCACTGTTACTTTGAGTTATATTAATTTCATGAACCCAAAGCTCTATCGTTTTGTAATTTGAAACATGATTTTGAATGATGTATCAATAGAGTTTTTATCATGGTTTCGCATCGATATATGTCTATATATATATTCTTTTCCTATTTATAGAGTCATTTCTATAAGTACATGGCACATACTCCGGTGTGTTGCCCATTAGTTCACTTTTGCACTATAAGAACACAATTTTGGACATGAGGACCTCTCTATTGGATATTCCTTCCAATGGACTAGGAAATCTTGTTTCAAGCCTTCCGTAATTCTCCGCGAGCCTGGAATTCCCACTAGGACACCGAGTTGGTTGTACCATTAAAACCCATTAACTAGAATACACTATCGTTGTTTTCTGATTCTAGTAATGTAACGGCCTTGTATTGGACCGTCAGGCTCATGTAATGGCCCAATATACGACCGTCACATTCATCTGAGGTTGAATTCTTGATTCTGGATTCAGACAAATGTAACGGTCCTATACTAGACCGTCACACAATGTAACGGCCCAGTGAATGACTGTCACATGACTTGAATATCTCAACCCAAGGTTTGACCAAGGGTTGACATTTCAATGTTTCTAGATAAACCTTGATGATCTAGAACCTATCATATTGCTTAATAGACTTAATATAATGAATGAAAGTTAAGAGAATATACTGTTATGCTGCCGATTTATTTCCATAAGCATAACATAGTCTAAGTCATTCTTGATCTCATATATTCAAATTGAAGCGTTCATTCATTGATTTTCATTATTTAGAATTGTTATATTCTTGACCATACATTACTGTTACATGCGTGGAAGTAGCTTAATTTATACCTGAAGATGCGATCGAGCACTGATTGTGTTCAAGGGCTCTATGCTAGTCCCCTCGGCTGATTGTCGGAAACATACTATTTTATAAACCATGGGGTATGATGCTACTGGCGTCACATTGCTCTGGGAGTACTATTTCTATAAATAAGTGAAGATCCACGACACGACATGACATTCTTGCTTGATATTCCACAGAAATTCACGAAGCACTTGCTCATAAGCATAAGATGCTAAAGTGTTGATTATGTGGCTTGCTAGTACATTCTCGATATATTCTTGTTCTTGAAAGGCCAATATCATGTTCTTGCTCTATTCTTGTTCTCATTCCATCTTATATGATCGTCTTGTTACTTTGCTTTAATCGCGTGATCATCGCATTGCATGATTTTACCTTATTTCTTTAGAGCAAAAATATTAATTACTTTAATAGTGCCTTCATGTTGATGCGAAGATACCTACTGGACAAGTGTGCTCATTACCTTTTTCTAATTTTTTTCAGGAAATGAAAGTGAGTCAGGTTCGGATTCGGATTATTCAAGTAGCGGATCCGAGAGTGATTAAAGATGAGCGAAGACTTAGGAAGTCTATAATGTCTAGATTGAGTCAATGTAATTTTCCTATTTCTTGAGTCTAGTAGAATGAAAGATGATGGAAAGTGGTTGTATTTCGAGTATTGATCATTTATGAAATAAAGTTGGAGTTTGATTAAATTCTGTGCAATTACATTTATGTGTGTGATTGTATTGCGCTCTGGTCATTCTTGCTTGCAAGAGGCTTACCGTGCCGACTGTTCGCGCTTCCCGAGTGAGTCTTCTGCTGTAATAAAGGCTCAGGGCGTGATAGTTAAGTTGGTATCAGAGCCTAAGTCTCAGGACTTAGGGAAAAGAGTCATGTCATAGGATAAGTCCAAGGTTTAAGGGCCCCTACCTATGAACTAAGGAAGAAATTTTCATACCCATGAGAGAAGTGGGTAGAGCCCGGGATGAGATAGTTATTAGCTTTAAGATTGATTTTCTTTCAGTCTCACGAGAAATAACAAGTTGTTATATTTCTCTCAGGTACCTTATTATTCTTATCATGGCTCATCGCGTAGACTGGAATGGCATGCAACAAACCGTTGTCGGCCTTACGCAGGCATTGCAAACTATGGCCCAGGCAGGGGCAGGAGCACGGGCTAGCGACCTTCATCGTAATTTCTGGAGTCTAAATCCTCCGCGTTTCTATGGATCTTCCAATCCAGACGAAGCAGAAAATTGGATCGATGAAATGAATCGTATATTTGACGTTATTCAATGCACTGATCAGGAGAAGGTTCGTCTAGCAACATTCCAATTAAATAAGGATGCTCATACTTGGTGGAAATCGGTTCCGGCACCTCCAGCCGATGCACCTCACACGTGGGATGGTTTTCTCACTTTATTTCGTGCCAAGTATTTCTCTGAACATGTGAAGGAAAGGAAGGCTATGGAGTTTGCCTCCCTTCGTCAAGGGATGATGTCAGTAGCAGAGTATGAACTGCAGTTTTCAAGACTAGCACCATATGCACCACACCTTATTAGCACAGAATTATTAAAGGTAAATCGATTTATGGACGGGTTACGGCCTGGATTCATTCAGCAACTTGGGACACATAATATCCGCACTTATGCGGAGATGGTTCAAAGGGCATATCTATGCGAGAGGACCTTAGAGAAGGCCGAAAAGTTAAAAGGAAAAGGAGAAGAATCTAGCCGGCGCTCAGATCGGCATTATAAGAAGGAGAAGTTTAGCATCACGGAACCCTACAAAAGCCGTGATAACCAGAAAAGATCAAGGAGCGGGAACGGTGGAAGTTCCCAAAGGAATAATAAAAAGGTTAAGGAAGAGAAGGAGCAAGTCGCCGCGGCGTGCACTTTTTACGAGAAATTCAGCCACTCGGCTGAAGAATGCTGGAAGCGCCTCGGTGCTTGTTTGCGTTGTGGAAGTAGGCAGCATCGTGTGCCAGATTGCCCCCTTATGAACGATCAATCAGCTAGTGGAGGACGTAGGAGGCAGGCTCGCCTCAATGCGGTTATAGATGAGGAAGAAGCACCCAGGGATCCAAAGGATGGGCTCATGGAAGATACTCTTCAAATCTGTTCTCGCCCTGCATTCGTGCTATTCGATACTGGTGCTTCTCATTCTTTTATCTCCATCACGTTGGTAAAAACCTTACCAATTGCATCAGTTCCCCTACCTTCAGGTCTTGCTATTACTACAACTTTAAGACCTGGAACTAAGCTTACCAAGTATTATCCTGATTGTGAGGTAGTGGTAGAAGGACACAATCTCCCTGCAAACTTAGTATGCCTTGATATGAAAGGTTATGATGCCATTTTAGGGGTAGATTGGCTTGTAGACCATGATGCTTATATCAACTACCGAAATAGAATTATATCTTTTCGAAAGCCTGGTCTTCCAAGATTTTCTTTCATTAGCATCAAATACAAGAAACATCCTACCATTATATCTTCTCTTCACGCTTGCAAGCTTATCTCGCAAGGATGTGAAGCTTTTCTTGCTTCAGTCATTATCACCGAATCTAAGGAAATTGTCCTAGCAAACATTCCCATTGTGAATGAGTTCCCAGACGTGTTCCCATCTGAACTACCTAGTTTACCACCCGAGAGGAAAGTAAACTTTACCATTGAACTCATTCCAGGAGCAGCACCTGTTTCTATAGCCCCTTACAGAATGTCCCCCATAGAACTCAAGGAACTAAAAAGGCAGTTGCAGGAACTATTAGACAATGGTTTCATCAGACCTAGCATATCCCCTTGGGGTGCGCCGGTTTTATTTGTCAAGAAGAAGGATGGTTCTCTCAGGCTATGCATCGATTACCAGCGACTGAATCAGCTGACAATTAAAAACAAGTATCCATTGTCGCGTATTGATGAGCTCTTCTATCAGCTTTCGGGAGCAGAATATTTTTCTAAGATTGACCTCAGATCAGGTTATCATCAGCTTAGAATCAAAGAGGAAGATATTTATAAATCGGCTTTTCGAAGTCGTTATGGCCACTATGAGTTTGTGGTAATGCCATTTGGGTTAACTAATGCCCCAGCAGCATTTATGCAACTTATGAACAGCGTCTTCCAGCCATACTTGGATCGATTCATTGTCATCTTCATCGATGATATCCTGATATACTCCAAGATAAAAGAAGAACATTTGAAAATAGCTTTGCAAACACTTAGAGAACACAAGCTTTATGCCAAACTCAATAAGTGTGAATTCTGGCTCGAGGAAGTCTCATTCCTAGGCCACATTATTTCAAAAGAAGGTATTGCTGTGGATCCTTCTAAGGTAGAAGCTGTCAAGAATTGGAGTCGGCCTACGATTATGTCTGAAGTAAGGAGCTTTCTGGGTCTAGCTGGTTATTACAGAAGATTCATTAAGAACTTCTCAAAAATAGTAGTTCCTTTAACTAAACTCAGCAGAAAAGAAAATCATTTTGTCTGGTCAGAGGAATGTGAGAAGAATTTCCAAACTCTTAAGAATCATCTTACAACAGCCCTTGTTTTGTCACTACCAATGGAGGGTGGTAGATTTGAGGTATATACGGATGCGTCTAGAATTGGCTTAGGATGTGTCCTTATGCAAAATGGAAAGGTGATTTGCTATTCTTCAAGACAATTGAAACGTCACGAAGAAAATTATTGATTAGGTGCAAGGCCCGGATTCAGAGGGGGGGTGAATGAATCCCCATTAAAAAATATTACGAAAATATAAAAAACCCAACTAAGCAACACTCAGTGACCAACCTGGTCAACCAAACAACCTTAACTCGAAGGCACGCAATCTCACTGAACAACCCAAATAACGCTGTAGACTAACACACGAGTCAAGTGAGACAACCATCAACCATATAGCGCTCATGAAGCATCCTGCGAAGGGTGGTAGAAGATATGGAGTAGAATGCAAAAGCAAACCATAGAACACCAGGATTTTTAGGTGGTTCGGTCCACAGACCTACGTCCGCCCCTCACTCCAAACCGGAGTGAGGCTTCCACTAGCAAAAGCTAGAACCGCAGACTCAGTCTGCAAACAGGTGCTGCCTAACAGCTTGACTAGGGGAACATTCTCCCCTCGTCCTCCACACCGGAGAGAAACCACTAGTGACAGCCCGTCACTAGCAACCAGAGACCAAAGTCTCTCTTACTCTGAAACCCAGAGGGAAACCACAAGTGACACCCAGCCACTTACAACCGGAGACACCAAGTCTCCCTTCCTCTGAAACCCAGAGGGAACCCACAAGTGACACCCAGCCACTTACAACCGAGACACCAAGTCTCCCTTCCTCTGAAACCCAGAGGGAACCCACAAGTGACACCCAGCCACTTGCAACCGGAGAACAAATCTCCCTTCTCCTGAGACCACAGGAGGAACCCCGATCTCAAACCAGAGAATCAGAAAACATAGTGATCAAATGAAAAGGAAAAAGAAATGATAAAACACAGCGACTGAAAGCTGTAAAGGATAATAACATAGATGTGGCTCCCATGGAGCTGACTGGCTTGGATTTGATCTACGGTCCAGTAGACAGATCTTCAATAAAGTCTTCTTTCTTCTTCTCCATGAACTCTCTCTCTCTCTTTTCTTCTTCTCTTTTTCTATTTCTTTTTCTGCTACTCTCTGCTTCTCTGCCCCTCCTTTCTTTTCTTCTCACTGTCTATTATTCTCTCTGTTCTTCTTCTTCTTTCTCTCGTTCTTCTTCTTGACACTAGATCATGCAGGCTCTCTCCATCTCTCTTTCTCTTCTTCTCCTTTTTCTTCTTCTGCTTTCTCTGCCTCTCTACTGCTCTCTTCTTCTGCTTCAATCACAATCTCTCTCAGCACGATCAGTCTTCTTCTGAGGAAGAAGCTTCGTATTTATAGCAGCAGCAGCTAGGGCGTGTGTAGGGCTTGTGCCCTCTTTGTCCAGAGATAACCTCGGATCACGTGCCAGGTGCCAACTTCGGATCACATGCCCCAAACATCTACCAGTTTAATGACAGAGTTACTTCAGTCGATCAAGCAGAGATAAAGCATTATGTATGAAACAACCAATGTATAGACATGTCACAAGGAAGTGTATAGACCTATATGCATTGTTAGGATTGTACAGACTTTGTTGAGAGAGATGCACACAGCACATAGGAAAGTATGCACAACGAATATGGATGCACTGACATGCCATTGAGGAATGTATACACTTGAGTGCGTGCATGCTATAAGGCAATGTATAGACTTGAGATGAATGCATGGACTATGCCCTTGTAGAATGTACATACATGAAATGAATGCATGGACTATGGTTATGCTTAGTACATGTCCTGCACGGACTATGTGATGCAGCAATGCACAGACTGCAATGAACCCTGCTCAGACTCTATTTATGCAAGAGAAGCAGTGCATGGCTGTACAGACTTTGTGTATCACTGACAGCCATTAGTGTGCAGACTCGATGACCATGCAGCAACCTATGTATAGACTTGGTACCAAAGTAGGCACGACGAATGACTTTGAATGTGTAGACTTGATACCATGTGGACGTATAGACTTGTGCAGACTTGCTAGCATGCAGATGTATAGACTTGTCCAGACTTGTTAGCAAACAATTGTGCTGACTATGCCATGAATATATAGACTTATGTTCGTGCGACCAGACAATGTATAGACTTGACAGATACAATGTGCATGCGATGCGATGTACGGACTTTGTATGTGTGCGAGACTTATCAATGTGTAGACTTGCCCATATGCATGAACAAGTGGCGATGTATAGACTTGCTCAGTTCAGCTGGTGGATGTACAGACTTTGCATATGCACATGTGATGCTGAGTGAGACACAGGATGCACTGGCTGTACAGACTTTACGTATGCACATGAGACGCTGAGTGAGACGCTAAGTGAGACTGACTTTAACAAGCAATGTATAGACTTTGATTTATGCACATGAGATGCTAAGTGAGACGGAGCAATGTATAGACTTAGCCAATGCAATGTTCACACGACCTTAGACGCTAAGTGAGACGATGGAGTTGTACAGACTATGTATATGATGTACAGACTTTATATGCATAAGGCACATGATGTAACAATGTATAGACTTGAAATCAAGAGATGTACTGACTCAATGCGTCAAAATATAAAGACTTTAAAGTATGCAGGAGAACTAAGAATGCAGTCTATACAACAGATCATGCATCGACTATATAACGTGCAACAATGTTTAATGAACCGATGCAGAGACTGACATAGAGAGATGATTGTGCACACACCAATTAATCAATCTTTCATTCTCATAGATCTGCTGACATCAAAACCATTGATACTCATAGTGTTTGCTGACATCAAAACCATAGGGGCATAACAATTATCCAGTACATGATTTAAAATTGGCAGCGGTTATTTTCGCCTTGAAAATTTAGCGTCATTATCTTTATGGAGAAAAGTTTACGATCTACTCAGACCATAAGAGCTTGAAATATTTATTCTCTCAAAAAGAGCTTAACATGAGGCAAAGGAGGTGGTTAGAACATCTCAAGGACTTTGATTTTGCTATTCAATATCATCCTGGCAAGGCAAATGCTGTAGCAGATGCACTCAACAGAAAACTAATGGGTATGTTATCAAGTCTCATGATTAGTGTAACTAACCTTATTCCTCAATTTGCTCAATTGAATTTAGATGTTGACATTAAGGAAGAAGATTGCTTCATAGCTAATATCCGAGCTCAACCTACATTAATAGAGGATTTGGCCAAGTTACAAGAGGATGATCCAGTTTTATTGGGAATTAAGGCCAATATTGAACAAAGGCCAGATTTTTCTACTTCTAATGATGGAAGATTGCTATTCAAGGGCCGAATGTGTATACCGGATCATGAGGATACAAAGAAATTGATCCTAGAAGAAGCACATAAATCAAAGTACACCATTCATCCAGGAGGTACAAAAATGTATCAGGATCTCAAAAGAAACTTTTGGTCGCCCAATATGAAGAGGGAAATAGCTGACTTCGTGTCTCGTTGTCTAACCTGCCAACAAGTTAAAGTTGAACATTTTAGACCCGCAGGTAAATTACATCCCTTAAATATTCCCGAATGAAAATGGGAGAGCATAGGAATGGACTTCATTATGGGTTTACCTAAGACAAGAGGTGGACATGATGGCATATGGGTAATCATAGATCGATTGACTAAATCTGCACACTTCATACCAATAAAGAGTCGATGGTCTGTGGATATTCTAGCAGCATTGTACATAAAGGAAATTGTCAAATTACATGGTGTCCCCGTCACTATTGTATCAGATAGAGATCCTCGATTCACATCACAGTTCTGGAAAGGTCTACAACATTCACTAGGGACCAGATTAAATTTTAGCACAGCCTTTCATCCACAAACTGATGGTCAGACGGAAAGAACAAATCAGGTGGTAGAAGACATGCTCAAGGCTTGTGTCATTGATTTTGGAGAAAGTTGGCATGATCACTTGCCTCTGGTGGAATTTGCATATAATAACAGCTATCAAGCAAGCATACAAATAGCACCTTTTGAAGCTCTATATGGGAAAAGTTGTCGATCTCTAATATGTTGGAATGAAATAGGGGAAAAGTAATTTTTAGTCCCCGACCTTATCAGGGATTCTACAGAGAAAATCAAGCTCATTCAAGAGAGAATGAAAATGGCACAAGATAGGCAAAAGTCTTATGCCGACAATCGAAGACGTGACTTGGAGTTTCAGGTAGGAGATCATGTATATTTAAAAGTTTCTCCAGGTCGTGGTATTCGAAGATTTGGCATTAAAGGAAAGCTAACTCCAAGGTTTATTGGCCCATTTGAAATTCTTGAAAGGGTCGGTGAAGTGACTTATAGATTGGCTTTACCTCCACAATTAGTAGGAGTTCATGACGTATTTCACGTCTCCATGCTGAAGAAATATGTATACGATCCTGACCATATTATCACTTATGACAATCTGGAGATTCAGAAGGATATGACATATGAGCAAACGCCAATAAAGATTCTGGATCGAGAAGTGCGTCAACTAAGAAATAAGGTTATCCCTATGGTCAAAATTCAATGGAACAAAACATGGCCATACGAAACAACATGGGAAACCTGAAGCAGCCATGAGAAAAAGACTTCCAAAATTATTAAACAGTAAGTACACTCTCCACAATCCATGTCTTGAATTTGGGGACCAAATTCTTCTAAGTGGGGGAGGGTGTAGTGCCCCAGAATTTTATATAAATAATTTTATAGAATTTATAAAGGCCTAACAATATTAATAAAATGAATTCTGAGACTAATAAGTCATCATAGGCCCAATTAGGTTGAATAATTAACCTAGCCTATTTACACATCATCTAAAAGGGTTTAAGGCCCAAAACCATTTAGTTTGTCCCATGTTCTAGAAGGTTATTAAGCCTATTCTCGGATTTTTAAGGATAAACACCACTTAATAAGATAATTTAGTGGATAATGGATAAAAGAGTTTTATTAAATTTAAAATTTTAAATACGATGACTGTAACGGTCTATCGTAAGATCGCCACAGCCGTGTAACGCGGCAAGGTTCGACCGTCACAGCCTGCGAATTCCGTGAGTGGAAGAACTTACAAAAAGATTGGAACTTGATGTTCCTATCCATAAGAGACCTAATTGCAACGATGTATAAAGACCCTAAGGACTCTTAGAAATCAGGTTTTAGCAGATTAAGGACTCTAGAATCGATCTAATCCTCAAACCCTAGCTAGAACCCTATAAATAGGACCTAGTCTAAACTGCGCGACCCCTACTTTTGCTCGCGTGGAATCAAGGTAAGGAGTCATAATCTCGGGTAAGTTCTTTACAATAATTTGTTCACAATACTATAGACTAACTCCTCTCAAAATTTCACATCTTTAGGTCAAGAGGTCGTGGAGTTAGAGCCCAAGGAAGTTGATGGAAAGTCACAAGAAGAAGGGAACTAGGGTTCGGTTTTCAAGCCCAAATTGGAAGTTTAAAGCCTAGACAAGAGGTAGTTTATCTCATGAACAGCAAAAATAACTTGATAGGACCATAAGCCCTCTGGTTTGATTGAATTTCATGCATAGTAGAGCATCAATTTCATGTTTTACTAGTTCTATGCATTACATGCATCTCTTAACCCTAAATTATGCATGTAGATAGCCTATCCTTCTTTATCATGCCTAGAAACTTATGGTGTTTTGATTATAGACATGATGTGAGTTAATCTCTTGTGTTTCATATTGCTTTCTGTTAGCAGACACTCTGACGCGTCACAGTAGGACCGTCACATTCATGTAACGGCCTTACTATGAGCCGTCACAGTCTCTGTGGTATCTGAGTTACTCTATTAACTCTAATGCACCAATACAGATGCGTTAGTGTAACGGCTGTTCTCTGACCGTCACAATCACTGTGACGCCCCACTTATAGACCGTCAGAGGCTATGTTCTATCAACCCAAGACAAAATATGATTTGTCAATATTACTTATTATTAAGCCTAGTTACCTAAGTTTTTAACCTAATTACATCACTTCGAAATTATTTAAGCGTTCATGATAGGAAATGCATGTTTTGATATCTCACTGTTACTTTGAGTTATATTAATTTCATGAACCCAAAACTCTATAGTTTTGTAATTTGAAACATGATTTTGAATGATGTATCAATAGAATTTTTATCATGGTTTCGCATCGATATATGTCTATATATATATTTTTTTCCTATTTATAGAGTCGTTTCTATAAGTACATGGCACATACTCCGGTGTATTGCCCATTAGTTCGCTTTTGCACTATAGGAACACAATCTTGGACATGAGGACCTCTCTATTGGATATTCCTTCTAATGGACTAGGAAATCTTGTTTCAAGCCCTCCGTAATTCTCCGCGAGCCTGAGATTCCCACTAGGATGCCGAGTTGGTTGTACCATTAAAACCCATTAACTAGAATACACTATCGTTGTTTTCTGATTCTAGTAATGTAACGGCCTTGTACAACGTCAGGCTCATGTAACGGCCCAATATACGACCGTCACATTCATCTGAGGTTGAATTCTTGATTCTGGATTCAGACAAATGTAACGGTCCTATACTAGACTGTCACACAATGTAACGGCCCAGTGAATGACCGTCACATGACTTGAATATCTCAACCCAAGGTTTGACCAAGGGTTGACATTTCAATGTTTCTAGATAAACCTTGATGATCTAGAACCTATCATATTGCTTAATAGACTTAATATAATGAATGAAAGTTAAGAGAATATATTGTTATGCCGCCGATTTATTTCCATAAGCATAGCATAGTCTAAGTCATTCTTGATCTCATATATTCAAATTGAAGCGTTCATTCATCGATTTTCATTATTTGGAATTGTTATATTCTTGGCCATACATTACTGTTACATGCGTGGAAGTAGCTTAATTTATACCTGAAGATGCGATCGAGCACTGATTGTGTTCAAGGGCTCTATGCTAGTCCCCTCGGCTGATTGCCGGAAACATACTATTTTATAAACCATAGGGTATGATGCTACTGGCGTCGCATTGCGCTGGGAGTACTATTTCTATAAATAAGTGAAGATCCACGACACGACATGACATTCTTGCTTGATATTCCACAGAAATTCATGAAGCACTTGCTCATAAGCATAAGATGCTAGAGAGTTGATTATGTGACTTGCTAGTACATTCTCGATATATTCTTGTTCATGAAAGGCCAATATCATGTTCTTGCTCTATTCTTGTTCTCATTCCATCTTATATGATCGTCTTGTTACTTTGCTTTAATCGCGTGATCATCGCATTGCATGATTTTACCTTATTTCTTTAGAGCAAAAATATTAATTACTTTAATAGTGCCTTCATGTTGATGCGAAGATACCTACTGGGCAAGTGTGCTCATTACCTATTTCCAATCTTTTTTAGGAAATGAAAGTGAGTCGGGTTCGGATTCGGATTATTCAAGTAGCGGATCCGAGAGTGATTAAAGATGAGCGAAGACTTAGGAAGTCTATAATGTCTAGATTGAGTCATTGTAATTTTCCTATTTCTTGAGTCTAGCAGAATGAAAGATGATGGAAAGTGGTTGTATTTCAAGTATTGATCATTTATGAAATAAGGTTGGAGTTTGATTAAATTCTGTGCAATTGCATTTATGTGTGTGATTGTATTGCGCTCTGGTCATTCTTACTTGCAAGAGGCTTACCATGCCGGCTGTTCGCGCTCCCCGAGCGAGTCCTCCGCTGTAATAAAGGCTCGGGGCGTGACATCAGTGTGTTCTTCTAAGAGCTCATCAAAGAACTCCTCCGCGAGTTCTGGATCCGGCTCATAGCTGACCGGCACTAGCTCAGGTGTGGGGTAGCGAGCTGGAGTGTCCGACATAACCAGCGATTCCCGAGTGGGACCCTTGGCCACATAATGGCCAATTCCACCACACCTATAGCACTGGTCACGTGGCCTTGTGCTTGAAGATGCTCCACCGGTCATCGGCCCTTTTCCCTTGTCACCATGGCAGCATTCTGAAAGTGTATTATTAATTATTTATTGTGTATCGGGGTTTGTCGGAATCGGCCGAGATTTCTTCCCCACGCGCTAGTCGTGGAGGTACACACAACATTCCTACACTCACATTGCTTATTTAGTATATTTTCTATCATGCTGCGTTTGTGAGATTAGGGCAGTAGCCAAATTGTAAATCATCGTGATTGTGGGAGTGAGAGTAGTTCCTTAGCTCGAGTCAAGCATCGAGCTCGGACTGCACCACCCTAGGCGACAGTGGTTCCTTAACCGTTGCGATCCCGTGTTTCCCTCGTAGGGACTATCATCAGGCTAGAGTGAGTTTCTTGTTGACAGACGTCTCCACCCGGAGAACGTCACGGTGGTTAGTCGCCCGGCTTACTTTAGCGTGCTAGTGTTGGCCATACATCGGGTCTGTCGTAGGTCTTAGGCCGGTCGCGTCACTCGTCCCGCATCAAATTGGTATCAGAGCGACGGTTTAAGTCTAGGGTAGTCTATCATAGAATCATCTAAGTCTAGGATTGCATGTCATCCCTCTATTCGGTATATCAAAAGGTGTTGCCCGCATGATAGGTTACGCCTATCGGGAAGGTAGCACACTTGCGTGAGTTGGATCTTCGGATCAACACATCCGCCACGTACCGGATATTGGTCGAGCCTAGGTTCCTTAGTTTGCATTAGTTAGTGCATTCCAAGCTTTGTGTCATTGCTTGACCACCCGGCGAGGTACCCAATACCATCACCCTGCGCCTATGGCAAACCCACGGGATACCGCCTCTGGAGGCCTACACTCCTTGCATGAGGCGATGATGGCCCTCATAGCCCGGATGGACCAGTCTGAGGTGACCTTTAGGAGCTTCTCGGCTGGATGGATGGCCGACTTAGCGCCATGGAGGAACAGATGGAGTCATCTGATAGATCTGTCCAAGGTCTGGTCAGACGGTTGGATAGGATGTCACACGGAGACCCTCCTAGAGCGGCCCAGGGCCCACCCAAACCCACTCCAGTGGCGGCCCAAAGCCAAGTCACTCCCATGGCCCAGGTCCAGCCTGCTCCCACGGACTAGGACCCGCCCACACATGCTCCTCAGCCCGACCCTCACTGGGCCCTCGAACCACAACTCCGTGACATTGGTCTTGAGTACTATGGGTCTGGTAATGCTTATGTGGGGTATGGCCGACGCCGTCATGGCTTTCCTCAGCAGAGAGATGAGGAGGACGATAGAGTCCTTAGGACCGTGCGAGCAGACCCTCCCACATTTGACGGGTCTTTGGACCCGAAGGTCTATCTTGATTGGGAGGCCGTCATGGACCGGTACTTCGAGTGGTTCGAGATGACGGACCACCGGAGGGTCAAGTTTCCTAAAATGAAGCTGTCAGGACAAGCACAAACTTATTGGAGCAATGTATCACTGTCCCCCGGGTTCTGTGGCGTTACGTATGGCCGTCCCACAGAACGAACCAGTCAAATCATAGGATTTTAACCAAGGCGTTACGTATCGTCGTCTCTTAGGTTCTTTTACTTCCACGGCATTACGTATCGTCGTCCCGCAGAAAGGACCGAAGTCCAACCTCACAGAATGCTGTTGTTTTCCATTCATAACATTCACATCGTACTCGCATTCACATTCATACTCATATTACAATATTTGTATCATACTTAATCTTATCTTATCATAACATAAGCATGCTTCCATATGGTTTAAGTGGGCTAATCATACTTTTAAGCTTACTATTATGGAACATAACATCATCGGGTTACCAGCAAGGTATCTTAATTTCTGAAGGTTTCAGCAATACACATCAATACGTTTCTGGTTTTTGTAACAAAACAAGTTTATTTCTAGATTACATATGAGTAAAACACCATTCATACTTTAAAGTACAGAATTTATGTGATCATGAAATTTCTACAGTAGGTTACCAACTTGGTTCTTTGTCATTTCCCATTTTTTTATATTTTTCAGAATCAAGATGGCCCTTCAAAAATCTCCTTTTCATGGTTTCTGGAAAACTGGGACAGAACAGCATATGCAGAGCATAAGTCGACTTCTGCAGGGTCAAAAGTCGACTTATGTCAGCACCCAGAACCTGAATTGGGCAGGCGCATAGGCGGAAGTCGACTCTGACAGGGCCAAAAGTCGACTTCTGCTAGCAGACAGAACCTGGACTGGCCAGGCACACAGGCATGAGTCAACACTGACAGGGCCAGAAGTCGACTTTTGCCTGCAGACAGAACCGAACTGGGCGGGAAATCATGAATTTTGAAAAGAGAAGGAGGGTTGTTACAAAATTTTCAGATTATAGAATCTATTTATGATATTCCTTCGTGCATTTGGACATATTTCATCATGTTAATGATTCGCCAGCCCCTGCCTACATGTCATGACAAACACAAAACAGAAGTGACTCCATAACGAGCTATGGTGACATACTGATGCAACAAAAGTGGTGTCCGACTTGAGATCTTAACGTGAATAATTAGGATTCGAACTCAGTCATAGAATTGACAAACAAAAACTTGATGACCGCAAGATGATCCCACATACCTTTAGTCTCTTTTTAACGTATAGAAACTACTTAGAAACCATTCTAATGCATCGTTGCCCCCCTAAGATTTAAGGTTAGGTGCCTACCTTTCAAAAAGTTAAACCAGCGATCCGGGGATGAGATCCACACCCTAGATCCTCCCAGAGCTTTTCCCTCCATCCAAGGTCGCCGAAGGATCATCCTCCACGCGTCGGATCGTCCTCCCACGCCAGTCAAGGTCCCTCACCCTCTCCTCACGCAAGAAAGATAGAAGATGGTGGAGAGCTGAAGAGAATGGTTGCTAAAGGCTTTCTACCCATGAAACCCACCTCCTTATATGGTTTTCCAGCCTCCCAAGGGTTTTCCTATGGCCTACAGGTGCCATTCTCGCTTCCAAGGCTGCTGGTTGGAGAAGAGTTAATGCCATGCACCTCTTCGGGTTTGAATAGATGCGACCCTTCGACCAACGGTCATAAATGTGATTGAACGTGCTCTTTTGTTAGGATATGGGTTGGGACGTCTTCAGATAAAGTCAAGAGGACTTCCAGATCTAACCTTGGGTCATTGTTTCATTGCATTTCATTATCTCTAGCATGACTTATGATTTTCACAAAATTCACATTTATTCTCCCTCATTCCAGTCGCGACCTTTCAGTAGCCCAAGGTAATTCGAGTATAACTCTAGTATCCAGGCGGAGTTTGGCCTCGCCCTCAACATAGAAGATGTAGCTAGCATCCCATTGGAGATTATGGCCTTGCTTTCAGGTCATTTCAATAACTCCAAACGAAGTTATGAATTTCTAATTAATTACGTGTGAATTCCCCAAACAGTCACACCTCTCATGATGGTTGGTGGGGGCTCAGAACCTTGGGTTCTGGTGCGAATTGGGTTTCCATCTCAACAGAAGAGTTTGGGTTAAGGGCCCAAGCTTTGTAATGGACCTCCTTTCAGACCATTTGGATAACTATGGGCCAAGATATCCTTATTTCAACAGGTGGCAGCATTTCTACAACTATTTCGACCTATTTTCATAAACTCCCTCTTAACCCCTATTAGGCCTATTTTCCAAAGTTATAATCTTCATCAAAGTTGTTCCTTACCCCCCAGGTTGGTTCGCCCAAACCCATCCAAAACAAAAAAAAAGTTTTTTTAATGAAAAAAACCCCTCTGTGAGGGGTTTACGCAGACCGGACTAGCCCCTTGGGCTGGTCCTCCTAAACCCTCCCTCCCCCACTCCGTTAACACACAAAAAGTATTTTTCAAGGGTTTACCTGGACCAAGTTTGGCCCTCAACTTGGTCCGCCTAAACCCTTCCCTGACCGTTCATCTTCCCCTATAAAATCTCCCAAGGGGTTGGGAGAAGGATGCATGCAAGAACCTACGACCTAACTGTTGCACCCTCGGACTTCCGCAGGCATCCAACAATGGTCGAGGACACGAGGAGCTAAGTGCGCACGTGGTTGGCTTGTTGATCGGCTTGTACACGCCGAGGGTATGTCACAGGTACTCCCCTCACGCGGCATCTATCCATCGCACACATGTCCACTCTCGTCGCACATAAGGCATTATGACAACGGCAAACACACCCGTATTCTCGGTCCGCCCGCGTGTGACAACCCACGGTGGCTACGCATACGTCATGATGCCGCACCTTCTTTTGTCACGGAACCACGTGCCTACCGCTCACCCCGAGATAGCCGCCGACCGCTCGAACTGATGACTCAAGTTAGCTGGACCACTGGCCCGGGAGTAATATTCCCGGGGCTAGTCTCGACTCCTTAGCATGACGACACTAGCCCTCCAAGACCCGTACCCAACCGCTCATTTTCGAGCCGCGTCTGGCCTCCCTCAGGCGCCCGTTACAGTCTGCCCCTGCCATCTAGTCTAGCCCTTCCTCGGCGACTCGAGCTTACCCCTACCTCCCCGAGGAGAGCCTCTGTAAAACATGCGGATATCCGCCTTATTAGGTATTGACCCGGGGACCGACCCACGCATCGGAATTGTCCTGCAGCTTGCGCCCATTGTACTTTGGCACCCTCTGCCCATTTGTAAAGCCCATGTGGCTCTCATATAGCATGGAACCAGTTGAATACAAGCGCCCGTATGCGGGCCCCAACTTTCTTCCGGCACCACTCAGCACGTGTGTCCAATATCCTTGACCCTAGCAAACACCTCCTAGTCGAAAGTGCACCCATAGCTGCGGAATGCTCCCGGCCCTTTACCCATGGCTTCAGACACATACAGACTTCTCTTTAGCATAGAACGAAGGTGTTCGGATTCAATCTGATGTAAATAAACACCGATTGCTTGCGATCGGTGGGGAAAGACGTCCAGAACATGATTCCCATAATCGCCTGCGTACTCGCACTTGTGGAACCTCTTCTATCGACGTGTCGCCCGACTCTCGAGCCCACGTGCCACGTCCTGGCGACGCTTCCCTGGTCAACCCTTGGTTCCATAGGTGATTGTTGAGAAATCAACTAGCACGCCCGCACCCTGTCCAGCTAATGTACACCCCGACATTTTCTTGCCATTCGACCTTTTTCGACTTTCCGTAAAAGGAGAGTGCCCAGTACCACCGTGAGGGGCATACAACCGAAAGGGAGGATACCCGAGATACATCAAACTCCCATATTTTCCTTTCCCGTTGTATCCGTTCCTTCACCTCGGTCATCGGCATAAAAACCCTCGCAACAAAAAGGATGGCACGCCTGGTGGGACGTCTCCCGCCTTCCTTCTTTTTACTGAAGAAAAGCATGTGCCAACCCTGAAGCCCTGGTGCCCTTTTCCTGTCCTTGCAAGAGTGGTAGAGGAGGGTACTCATGCACATTTCCCAGTAGCTCCCAGCTCACGCTCCGACCGCCGGACCGCGCTCGGCGACCATCAGTAGCCGTCGCCTCCGCAGCATCCAGCACTCAGCAACTATGGCGGCCGTTACCTACGGTCCCATCGTCATCGCCACCCACGCGCGTGTTGGATACTTGGCGATGTCGATCATTTTCGGTAGCTTCACCCCAGTTGTCAGATCACCCTACTTTCTGGGTGTGGTACCCGTGGTTGTTCTACAGCTACTCCCAGCTTCCGGTCCTTCCGGCGTGGCGGACATGCCGCGTCAGTCTCCAGCGTCAATGGCTCGCTCGAGCGTTAGACCCTGGCCGTCCACCAGCGGCCCCTGTGGGGGTCCCAGATCATCCCCTGCCTGGGCGAGCTTTGCCCCCCGGGCTTAGTCTCGGTCGATCTCCATCACGGGCCCTATGCCCCAAGCTTCGGCCACCACTACAACATCCTGCTTGGGCCTCGAACCCCGAGCCCCAGTCAAGCCAACACCTGACAAGGGTTTCCACCCCCGGGTGCCCTGCTTCCCAACACCCTGTTCGGGCCTTCAGGTCCGAGCCCCAGTCGAGCCGGCTCCCCGTACGGGTTATTCCACCCGGGGCCAAGGCTCCGCAGTACTCTGCTCAGGTCTTTCAACCCGAACCACGAAAGAGCCGTTGTCCGACACGAGTTCGCAACCCCACGTTCGAGGTTCCTCAGCTTCCAGACCGGGCACACAACCCCAAGATTTCTCATGGTCGGTTCCCGATGTGGACCCTCCATGTCGGGCCCCAGGCTTCTCAACTCCACTACGGGGTTCTTCCCCTTACCATCCAGCAACGCCGTCTCCTGGCACGGGATTGCCCCTATGGGACGCTACAATTCCCATGTCAGCCGTGGGCCCTTTGTCCCACACTCCAGCTCTGCCGGCACTCGGCATAGGTTCACAACCTCGGGTCGCCGGCACCTCAACATTTTCAACAATGTTGCTCTCTGATGCAAGAGCATCATCACTATAAGGATCAGGGCCGGGATCACGAAGAACGCAGCGGAAACTAGAGATAAAAATTTAACCCGACTGTGTTGATTGCTCTTATGTGATTTCTGATGATAAACAAGAACTACGGGATTTGATTTTACCTCTGCGATGCTCAGATTGCAGCGAAGTGGAAACAATCCCTCGTGGTGGTAATTAGCCGCGCAAGTGAATGACCTCTAGCGGTATCCACACAGGCACGAACGGTGGAATCTCCTCGTCGTAACGCCCCCACGAACGATCTCCTCCGTGGCATCTCCATGATCTCTACACTAGAGATGAGAGGAAGAAGAGAGAGGAGAGAGATGGGGGCACCCCTCCCTAGGAGGAGAGAGAAGGAGAGGCCTGGGAAACCCTGGATGCTTGGCCTAGGGTTTTTCCCAACGCAATTATTTATAGACATCTCGGTCTTTCACAAAAACCCTAATAAGTCTAATATTGTGAATATACTTCCACCGTCCATAACCCTAATGTGTGTGACCCTCTAGGCCCAGTGTCAGTCTACTTTTAGGCCCAATAAGCTTAAGAACTCCTTCTTAGCTTTTTCACATCATTAATTAACATGGAATTAATTATTTAATCATATCATGACTTAAATAATTAATTAATCATCTTATGATGAATAATCATCTCATGATTATTCCACTGATGGGCTTTCAGGTCACGGTAAGCACCAAGTAACACTCCGTGACCCCAGAAGACAAAGGGGGTTTATAAAACCACTCTAGGACCTTTCCGTCAACAGTTACCACACAGCCATAGTCCTTCATTCATACCCAATGCCCATGGTCATAATTAAGGGTATGGTCATACTGTCAAACCCTTCTTATCTATGACCTGATGAATGTACTCTGAGTCCCAATGGAAAACTCTTTTTTCCATTGAACTATCTACCTTGGCCAAGGATTTAATCGAGTACTATTCATAAGGCATTCTCTCTCATGCTATATCTAAGAGTGAATGATCCACTTTTGTCACTCAATTTCCTTTGCAAGTATTCTGCTATATCCGAATACCTGAGCATCCAGGACTTATGGATAAAGTCCCTTTGCCAGGAATCAAAATACAGAAGTCCTCATGCAAGGTATCTTTGGTGACTCATGTCAAAAGACCAACTGTGTAACTGCAATTGAAGAATCTCTTAGTTAACAGTTAGATATAATTACCATCCAGAGATTCCTGATCGGATCAATTCAGTGAACCCTATTCTGGCAACGGGCACCTGCACATATATCTTAGTGTCTCTACACCAGTGACTGTGAGATCAGTCACCCTCATCATATGAGAGGATATCATGTGCACTAGTCTATCCGGATTCTTTGATGTCCTATCTCAAATATCCTATGACCAGGAACATTTAGAACACATGCAACTAGAAGGTTGATCTCACTATCACAATCTCATTATGATTCAACCTTCATACCATTCATTCAAGGACATCATTACATCAAGCGATAATACGTATAAATAAATAAGAGATAATGAAGAAATTGCCATAAATACGAATGAGAATATATAAGAAATGATGCCATCACTTCATAAGTGATTGGCTTGCAGGGCATACACTTCTTTCATTCTCCCACTTGCACTAAAGCCAATCACCTCCCGCTTGATCTCCATCAGCCTTAGGTGATACTCAACTACATCTGGAGTCAACGGCTTAGTTAGTGGATCTGTAATGTTATTAGCGGAAAAAACTCTTTCTAGGTAGCATCTCACTTTAATTTATAATTTCTCTAATCAGGTGGAACCATCGCAAAAAGTGCAACCACTTTTGATGAGACCACGGTTCCAAAGCAAGAGCTATAACCCTCTCATTATCAGATAACAAGGGTACCTGATCAGTGACACTAGGGACAACTCCCTACACGATGATGAACTATTTCATCTACATAACGTCGAATCAATATTTGTTGTCTATTTGGAACTCTTCCAACTAACCGTCGAATCACCTTCTCCACTCACCAAGAACGTATCCTTAATTCTTCTCAAGAATATAAAAATACATTTGATACCACTCCAATGCTGCTCACCTGGATCTATCTGATACATGCTCATAACACTTAGAGCATTCGATATATCAGATCTCGTACATAGTATATTACACATGATAAACCTTTGTTGGCCCGTTGGAATGGCAATCAAGAGGGGGTGAATTGATTGACGGGAAATTAAAAATTATCAACTGCGCACGAGCAAGCAAACCACAAATAAAAAATGCAGCAACCACACACACCTACAAGATAAACCAAACGCACAAGAGCACAACCACAGGAGACGAGCAATTTTAGGTGGTTCGGACGCACCCAAGTGCGATCCTACATCCACCCCTCTCAACTTGAGAGGATTCCACTATAGAGAGCTACACTGAATAGCACACACACACAAACATGAGGTCAAGGACCTCTATCCACACACACACACACGCCCAACAAGGGAATTCCACGGAGATCAAATCTCCAATCTCTCACACACTATATCTGAGTTTGAAAATAAAGAGAATCACATGAACATTAAGCCTAAGACTGATGAAGAACATTAAGGACAACTCCCCCTGTCTATTGGAATGATGGCGAGCTATGCTTCAACAGAGACGTCCGTGGGTTGATGGGTTCCAGAAGACGTTGAGGCTTGGGAAGATGATCCACGCAGCAGGATGATGTCTTGATTGCTGAACGAAGTTGCTCGGATGAAGATCGATGAAGCTGCTCTTCGAACCACGACCTTCTCTTCCACACGCAGGTGCGCCTCTGCTCCCGAGGATGAAGACGCCCAACACTCATGTGGCACCTTTTGCAGCTCTGGTCGTGTGTCCTTGGGACGCCCTAATCATGGGCATTTATATCCTGGGGGATGGCACTCCTAGCTGGAGGAAGGAGGAGATTATTCTCTCCTTTGATTGGTTCTGCAAATCCGACGTGGCCATTTCTTTATCCTGTTCGAAACCTGCACGAAATAAGTGAAATCAGTGTTAGACTTAATCAAATGATGTTAATTAGGTTTAATAGTCTAAGCCACATGATTACTAGTTAATCCCAATGACTAACAAGTGATTTGCACGTGAAGTATGGCCCACACAATTAATAGATGAAATATATAGCGTAAATCGGAGAAAATAAGAAAATTCAAGAGTGGGTCGACCCATCTGCCAAGTGGGTCGACCCATGTATCAAACAGATCCTGTTTCCAGGTTCTTCTTGTTACAGGGGTCGACCCCCTTTGATAGGTGGGACGTCCCACTTCTTCACAGGGGCCAAAAACTAGTTCTGTGAGATCACAGGGGTCGACCCCCTTTATCAGCTGGGTCGACCCATTTGTGCCAGAGCCAAAAGAGTGGCATCTGTTGCAACAGGGGTCGACCCATCTGTCTGGGGGGGTCGACCCACTACAGGTTAAAACAGAAAAAAAGACATTAAGCACTACCAATTCAAGGGATTTTTGGTCAAACTTAAACAAAGTTATTCTAGGGGAAATTCTTACCATGTTTGATCTGAATGAATCAATTCTACTCACCTTTCATGGAGATTCTTCATTTCACTTACCTTGTCTTCCTTCTTCCAGATTTCTGAATTTCACCATGGAGAAAGAGTGAGCTTGCTGTCAGCATTATTCATTCTCATCAAATAGTTAGTGAGATAAAGATTTGATCAATGAATTGGCATCTCAGAAGATAGTTGATCATTGTGAATGTAGAGTGTATCAAGGATGGAATGAATGAATGTGAAGCATATGGCCACTCACGATGTTTTATTCAATCTATTAAAGAACTTTGTCATCATCAAAACCAAGGAGGGCACAACAATCTCCCCCTTTTTGATGATGACAAAAAACACAAAACAACCCAAGCAATTTAAGCTAATAAAGGGAATATAGAGTAATATAGAGAGAACTGAGACAATTTTCACTACTATGTCAGCCAAACAGACATGAAAGCATAACACTTATTTTCCAATGAGTGTCAAGGAACATCACTCCAGAATTCAACAGCATATCCATTTACTTACTGAACCATGAGCATATCAAGACTGGAACGTCAAAAACATAGCAACTTCAAAACAAGACATAGTAGGACATGATCACAAAATATTACTGTCAGCAAATTGCTAGTTCTCCCCCCTTTTTTTCATGAGCAAAAAGGAGATGTGCAGAGCAGGTGCACAAAGATAGGCTGAGTAGATGGTGGATTTAAAGAAGGAACAAGGTAGATAGAAAGAAGATGACCAAGGAGAAAGAATTGAAATGAGCACGCAAGCATCCAGACATGCAGCTTAACATATAACATAAGTAAGCAAAGGTGCTGCTAAGTAGGGTTTAAACAAAAAAGGGCAGCTGCTCATCAAAAAGCTGACAGCAAAGTTACTCCTAGCCAGACTAGTTGGGTGATCCGGAAACAGAATCCCTAATTTGCTGAAGCATTTGGGTTTGGGCATCAAGAGTCTTGGACATGGATTCGAAGTGGTGCAGGAACATCTCTTGATGTAGCTTCAGGTCACTCACATCTTCAGTTAGCTTGTCCAGCCGTTGGTCAATTTGATCAAGACGAGAAACATGTGACTCTGGTCTAGAGCTACTTCCTCCGGCTTGAGAAGGACTGGTTGGTGGCTGATCATCATGTGAGGCAGTAGCATCTTCTTCTTCTGCTTCTTCACCACTGGCACTGTTTTCTGCAGATTGCACATTCTTGCCTTTAACATTTTTCAAAACTCGAACTAGGTGGCCAGCTGCATTTCTTTTGTAACCTATGTTGCGGCAAAGACTGCGAGCGGTATAGACATCCTTGTCCAGTAACTCTTCACAGATTTCCTTATCCAAGTCGATACGAAGATGCATAAAAACGGCTGTTAACTGTGAAGCATATGGAAGACTACGTCTTTTTTCTTTGTAACAAAGGAATATTAAGTCGTACATGAGACTTGAGAAATCAGCAATTATACCATTATAAATGCAGTGGAACAAAAATTTATGAACTTTGTTGACTTTGTTCCTGTTGCCTCCCCTGGGATAGAAAATGGTGGTGAATAGATGATGTAGAATGCGCTGAGCAGGAGGAAAAACATTGGCATTCAAATTCTTTGGAATGTCATCTTCATCTATGACTACTGAGTCATCAAAACCCATCATTATGCTGTAAACAGACACTGCATTCAATTTTGTATTTGGCATGATGGTGGTGTGACGACTTGGAAAACCAAAAACTGTACTGAATAGCCCGGCAGAAACCATGACAGATTTGTTGTTTACTGCAGTGTAGAGCTTGTTGTTCTTTATCACCAGATTTTGATAAAATTGCAGAACTAGTGTGGGATAAACTTTCCGATGCTCAGACATAAATTGTATCCAATTTGGTTGGGTGTTCAGCAAATCAAATAGTTCAGGGACCAAATTGGTGACATCTTCAAGATCCACTGCTCTGGGATGCATGATAGTCGAGGATAGAGATTAGTAGACTGGGCGTGTAGCAGTACCTCTTCATGAAAACGCTTGGACCGAATTTCTCTTTGTTGGGATGGAGGAATAGGGATGGCCTGGGGAGCTTCGTCCTCTGAGTTGGAGGTGGGAGGATCAATGGCATATGAGGAGACCTTTGCCGCAGCTTTCCTCCGTGGACGTTTGGACATGCTTTTGTAGCGTGGAGCCATCAGAAGAGCCTAGATTGAAGCCGCAGGTACTCGTCTGTCTCTCCTTGAGAAGGGGAGGAACAGCAAGCTGTCGAAGTGAGCTTCCCTCCACCTATCAGGGTTCTCTTGCACCTTCGCAGGGAGTAGAAGGAGAAGATCTTGATGCCCGGAATGGAGGTATTGGCGGTAGCCGCTAGTGTGTCCGCCGGAGCGATGGTGTACTGAGCGGGAAGGAAAAAGTTTTGCGGTGTAGGAGGGTTTGCGGCTGGCTTGAGGAGGGGATGCCCGTGGTTTTTAACTTGGACCGGTCAAATAGGGTTGAAAAGATGTGTTGACCGGTTGAAGTTGTGGTGAGTATTTAGACAAAAAGGGGTATTGGGCTCATCCACAAGGGACGACCCATTTGGGCATCCCAAAATAAAAACATATGGAATGTTGGGAAGTTGGTAAAAGTTAACCCACTGGACCCGATGAGTATTTGATATAAGTGGATGGGTTCACTCAAAAGAATGGGTCCGAGTGAGAAATACTACAGCACAATTGAGGATTTTTGTTTTAAAGACTTACCAATTTTGTCTAGCAGGAACTATACCTGACCATCATTTTCGATTGAAGCTGCACTTTATTTAGCAAGGATCTAAACATGCCCAAATAAGAAAGAAATGCAGATTTAGGTTATTTCAGGCAAGATGAGTTCAGACAATAATACTAGTAGAGGTTTTATTGATAAATGAGTGTGGCACACAATTATGCATATGCATGAGAAAAAATGATGTGAATAGTGATGTGAGTCAAATGAAATATATGAGTACCATCAAATGAAATAGATGAGTACCAAGTGGGGAGTAAGTCTGAAAAGCTCAATGCAGTGAAATGGGTGATGAAGGTTATTAAAATGTATTATTTGAAGGCAGGACAAAAAGAGTATTTCATGGATTGAGTAGAATGCAGACTTGTAAGTCTATCTAAGTGCTCTCCACTCTGCATATTCCTAGCTCTCTTCTTAAGGAGATGAACGTTTCTTTGCTAAGAGGTTTTGTAAAGATGTCCGCTAATTGTTTATCAGTTTCAATGTATTTCAGCTCAAAGTCCTTTTTATTTACATGGTCCCTCAGAAAATGATGCCGGATATCTATATGTTTGGACCTTGAGTGATGAGTTGGATTTTTAGACAGATCAATTGCACTTTTATTATCACACATGATCGGAACACAATTCAGAAACACATCATAATCGACTAGCTGGTGTTTGATCCAAAGGACCTGTGCACCACAACTGCCGGCAGCCATGTATTCGGCTTCGGCCGTTGACAATGCCACGGAATTTTGTTTCTTGGAGGCCCAAGAGACTAGGCAACCTCCGAGAAATTGGCATGTGCCACTTGTGCTTTTACGATCAAGAAGGCACCCAGCATAGTCGCATCGGTGAAAGCCACAAGTTTAAAATCACATCTACGAGGAAACCACAGTCCTAGATCAGGAGTACCAGCAAGATAACGAAAAATCCTTTTAACGGCACTCAAATGAGACTCACGAGGACTAGCTTGATGCCTAGCACACAGACAAACTGCAAAGTGTATGTCAGGCCTACTAGCTGTTAGATATAAAAGTGAACCGATCATACCTCTAAACAGCTTTTGTTCAACCTGTTTACCTTTGCAGTCTTTCTCCAGTTTTATGCTTGTTGACATTGGTGTTGCATAGGATTTTGCACCCTCAAAATCATACTTCTTTAGAAGTTCCAGCAGATATTTCTTTTGATTGATGAAAATTCCATCCTCCCTTTGTTGAATTTGTAGCCCCAAGAAAAAATTTAGCTCGCCCATTAGACTCATCTCGAATTCAGCCTGCATCAACTCAGAAAACTCCTTGCACAGTTTCTTATTAGTAGACCCAAAAATGATATCGTCCACATAAACTTGAACCAGAAGCAAATCATTTCTAGAATGCTTAGAAAATAAAGTCTGATCAACAGAACCTCTTTTGAAACCACGTTCAATCAAGAAGGAGCTTAGACGTTCATACCAAGCCCTTGGGGCTTGTTTTAGACCGTACAAAGCTTTTTCTAGTTTGAACACATGGTCCGGGTTTTTTAAATCCTCAAAACCCGGAGGTTGCTCAACGAAAACTTCTTCTTTAATGAAGCCGTTTAGAAATGCGCTCTTAACATCCATTTGATAAAGTTTAAAATTTTTTGAGCATGCAAAAGATAGAATGATGCGCACGGCTTCAAGGCGAGCAACCGATGCGAATGATTCATCAAAATCGATTCCGAGCTCTTGGCAATATCCCTTGGCCACAAGACGGGCCTTATTCCTTACAACCACACCTTGATCGTTTAATTTGTTTCGGAAAACCCATTTCGTTCCGATCACGTTGTGGTTATTAGGACGGGGCACTAGTTTCCACACTTCATTCCGTTGGAATTGGTGTAGTTCTTCGTGCATTGCCATTACCCAGAAATCATCTTTTAATGCATCATCAACACATTTGGGTTCAACTTGTGACGTGTGTGCAAAGGCATTCAGAGTGAGCAAGAGTTTTAAGGATGAGCGAGTTTTTATACCTTCATCTACCTTACCCAGAATGTTTGCTGCTGGATGGTCTTTAAGATATTTCCATGAGGGAGGCAGATCTGGATGAGTTGGAGGTGCATCCTTCAATTGTTCTGTGCTATTTTCCTCAGCTTCATGGTTCTTATCAGTTTTGGTTCCAGAAGTGGATGGATCTTCTTGTTTTCCTTATTTGTGTCCCCTTGAGTTTTATCCTGCAAGAAATCTAATTCTTCATTAGGTGAAGTGAAATTTTGGAAGTATTCTCATCAACAATCACATGTGGAGTTTCTTCGATTACTAAGGTTCTTTTATTAAAAACTCGATAAGCCCGTGAGTTGTTAGAGTAGCCCAGAAAAATTCCAACATCACTCTTTGCATCAAATTTTTCTAGATCGTCCTTACCATTATTCAATATGTAACAAGTACTCCCAAAGGTCTTAAAGTATGAGATATTCGGTTTCTTACCTTTGTAGAGTTCATAGGGTGTTTTACTTACAAACGGCCTTATCATTGCACGGTTGACAATGTGACATGCCGTATTCACCGCTTCAGCCCAAAAATATCGAGGAAGATTCCGCTCACTTAGCATGGTTCTCGCCATATCTATTAGCGTGCGGTTCTTCCTTTCAACCACGCCATTTTGTTCCGGTGTCCTTGGTGCCGAGAAGTTATGAGTGTACCCTTCACTCCTGCAAAAGTCATCAAAATTTGCATTATCAAATTCACGTCCATGGTCACTTCGTAAACTAGTAATCATGTATCCTTTCTCGTTCTGGACCTTCTTGCAAAAAACTTGGAACTCCTGCAAAACATCACTTTTATTACTAAGAAATAGAACCCACGTGAAACGTGAAAAATCATCAACAATGACAAAGCCATAGGACTTGCCCCCTAAGCTATGTGTCCGAGTAGGACCAAAAAGATCAAAATGCAATAATTCTAAGGGGCGAGATGTGGAAATGATGTTTTTGGATTTAAATGAAGATCTAGTCTGCTTCCCTTTGGCGCATGCTTCACAAACTTTATTTACATCTAGTTTTATTCTGGGAAGACCTATGACAAGATTATTTCTGCACAGTTTTGAAATAACACTACTGCTAGCATGTCCAAGCCTCCGATGCCAAACCCAAAAACCGTCGGTATCTTTGGCGACTAAACACAAAAGATTGCATGGAATTTCATTCATGTCAATTGTATAGACATTATTTTTCCTATGTCCTAAAAACTTTATTTCATTTGTATGACTATCTACAATTGTGCAAAATGAGGATTCAAAAGTGACTTTTAGACCACTATCACATAACTGACTAATGCTTAGAAGATTATGATTTAGTCCATCAACTAACAGAACATTGTCGATGGTATTGGAGTTATTTACACTTACCTTGCCAATACCAACGATCTTACCTTTGTCGCTTCCTCCAAATGCAACAAGACCTCCTTCTTTTTCCTTGAAATCAGCAAAAATCTTCTTGTTCCCAGTCATATGCCTCGAACAGCCGCTGTCTAGAAACCAATGTGATTCTTCGGCCTTGAGACATCCCTACATCAGAACATAAGCTCAAGGAACAACTTTTGGCACCCACATAAGGTTGGGTCCATGCTTGTGAGATCTGTTAAACATGAAGGAATTTCTTGACTTATGAGCAAAATATTCATCATCCTGACTCATAATATTGCAATATGACATGACATGGCCAACGCGACCACAATAGTGACAGAAGACTCTCTTTCCTCTTGATTTTCTTTTCCTAGAGTCTAAAAATTCATGTTGATGCTTAGCCGAGCTATCTTCCATTTTTTCTTGAGAAGAGGATTTGCTACTTGAGGCAGGCACAAAGGATACAAATGATGTCATTAATGTGCTTCCAAAGGATTTCTTTTTAGTCGGTTCATAACCGATTCCTTCTCTTTGAAAATTTACTTTAGTTCCCAGAACTTTCTCTAGGTTGTCCTTTCCTCTCACAAATTTTGCCAAAGCATCTTTTAATTTGTCAATTTCTTGGTTGAGAGTGAGAATCCTTTGATTTGATTGATCTAATTTCTCATGACATATGGAGATTTGATCCCTTAAGATTTTATTGTCATTTCTCATTTTCTCATTCTCATTCTCAAGAGCATGAATCCCATCATCCTTTTCTTCACTGTGGCCTTCTTTTTCGATGTTGTGGAGTTGAGTATTTTTTATGTTTTCTAACTCACTCTTGAGGTGCTGCTCAATTTCTTCGTAACTTTTAATCTTCTCAGCCATGACTTCATTTTCACTTTTCATAATTCCACAAGTTTCCGTTAGTTCAACAATTTTTTCACTTGTAGCATCAGCATGACTCATGGACTCTACTTTCCTTTTTAGCTATTTATTTTCAGACCTTATCTTCTTAAATTTAGCATACAGAGCTACATACTCGGACTCCCACTGTTCTACTGTAAGGGTTTCTGAGTCAGAATTTACCTCCTCTGAGTCTTCCTCATGTGCCATTAGACACATGCTCTTCATTAGCTCCTCCAGCTCCGCATCATCTTCATCATCTTCGTCCTCTTCATCGTCACTCCAAGTAGCGACCATTGCCTTGGGCTTCTTCTCTTTGTCCTTCTTAAATCTCTTTTTCATCTCTGGACACTCGCCACGCATGTGGCCTGGCTTTTTGCACTCATAGCATATCACATCCTTCAATTTGCTTCCTTCCGTCTTCCACTTGGGCTGTTTCTTGAATGGTTTCTTGAATTTTCCTGGAAACTTCTTCCTTGCTCTCAGAAATCTTCTTACTTTCCTGGTCAGCATAGCAATATCTTCCTCTTCATTATTGTCTTCTGTTGAGTCTTCGTCACTTGAACTGATCGGCTCTGGATTTGCCTTTAAAGCAATTGTCTTCTTTTTCTTGCCTTCTTCTTCAGACCTCTTAACATTGATTTCGTAGGTCATAAGTGACCCAATCAACTCATCCAATGTCAAAACTGACAAGTCCTTAGACTCTTCAATCACCATGGCTTTAGTGTGCCATGCCGGTGATAAGGATCTCAACACCTTGCGAACCAATTCTGAGTTGGAGTAGTCCTTTCCTAAAGCTTTCAGCCCATTTGTAATTTCTACAAGCCTTGCGAACATTTCTGATATGGTCTCCTCTGGCTTCATCTGGAATAGCTCGTAGTCTCGGATCAACAGGTTTGCCTTAGTCTCCTTAACTTCAGACGTGCCTTCATAAATCAGCTTCAATTTGTCCCACATCTCTTTAGCGCTGTTACACATAGAAACACGAGCATACTCGTTAGGATGAATGGCGCATTGGATAATATTCAAGGCATTAAAATTAACAGTAGCATGTTTAATGTGTTCATCAGACCATTTCCCTTCATCAGGAGGTAGAGCATGTGGACCTTTGTTGACAACGGTCCAGGTCTCATGACTTTGAGCGCGAAGAAATACAGTCATTCGATTTTTCCAATAACTGTAGTTCGTACCGTCAAAGAATGGCGGTCGATGAATCGAATGCCCTTCGGCCATCATCCCTTTGTTTGCCATTTCAAAGGATCACTCTATGAACCGTGGGGTTCAGAATAGAAGAGCCGAGGCTCTGATACCAATTGTTGGCCCGTTGGAATGGCAATCAAGAGGGGGTGAATTGATTGACGGGAAATTAAAAATTATCAACTGCGCACGAGCAAGCAAACCACAAATAAAAAATGCAGCAACCACACACACCTACAAGATAAACCAAACGCACAAGAGCACAACCACAGGAGACGAGCAATTTTAGGTGGTTCGGACGCACCCAAGTGCGATCCTACATCCACCCCTCTCAACTTGAGAGGATTCCACTATAGAGAGCTACACTGAATAGCACACACACACAAACACGAGGTCAAGGACCTCTATCCACACACACACACACGCCCAACAAGGGAATTCCACAGAGATCAAATCTCCAATCTCTCACACACTATATCTGAGTTTGAAAATAAAGAGAATCACATGAACATTAAGCCTAAGACTGATGAAGAACATTAAGGACAACTCCCCCTGTCTATTGGAATGATGGCGAGCTATGCTTCAACAGAGACGTCCGTGGGTTGATGGGTTCCAGAAGACGTTGAGGCTTGGGAAGATGATCCACGCAGCAGGATGATGTCTTGATTGCTGAACGAAGTTGCTCGGATGAAGATCGATGAAGCTGCTCTTCGAACCACGACCTTCTCTTCCACACGCAGGTGCGCCTCTGCTCCCGAGGATGAAGACGCCCAACACTCGTGTGGCACCTTTTGCAGCTCTGGTCGTGTGTCCTTGGGACGCCCTAATCATGGGCATTTATATCCTGGGGGATGGCACTCCTAGCTGGAGGAAGGAGGAGATTATTCTCTCCTTTGATTGGTTCTGCAAATCCGACGTGGCCATTTCTTTATCCTGTTCGAAACCTGCACGAAATAAGTGAAATCAGTGTTAGACTTAATCAAATGATGTTAATTAGGTTTAATAGTCTAAGCCACATGATTACTAGTTAATCCCAATGACTAACAAGTGATTTGCACGTGAAGTATGGCCCACACAATTAATAGATGAAATATATAGCGTAAATCGGAGAAAATAAGAAAATTCAAGAGTGGGTCGACCCATCTGCCAAGTGGGTCGACCCATGTATCAAACAGATCCTGTTTCCAGGTTCTGCTTGTTACAGGGGTCGACCCCCTTTGATAGGTGGGACGTCCCACTTCTTCACAGGGGCCAAAAACTAGTTCTGTGAGATCACAGGGGTCGACCCCCTTTATCAGCTGGGTCGACCCATTTGTGCCAGAGCCAAAAGAGTGGCATCTGTTGCAACAGGGGTCGACCCATCTGTCTGGGGGGGTCGACCCACTACAGGTTAAAACAGAAAAAAAGACATTAAGCACTACCAATTCAAGGGATTTTTGGTCAAACTTAAACAAAGTTATTCTAGGGGAAATTCTTACCATGTTTGATCTGAATGAATCAATTCTACTCACCTTTCATGGAGATTCTTCATTTCACTTACCTTGTCTTCCTTCTTCCAGATTTCTGAATTTCACCATGGAGAAAGAGTGAGCTTGCTGTCAGCATTATTCATTCTCATCAAATAGTTAGTGAGATAAAGATTTGATCAATGAATTGGCATCTCAGAAGATAGTTGATCATTGTGAATGTAGAGTGTATCAAGGATGGAATGAATGAATGTGAAGCATATGGCCACTCACGATGTTTTATTCAATCTATTAAAGAACTTTGTCATCATCAAAACCAAGGAGGGCACAACAACCTTTGTGCCTAAAGCATAATGAATATTACTCATGTGTTACTTCTACACAGAAGAGTTAGAAAACATCTTCTTAGAGAGGTAAAATTCACGTCTCATCAGCATGAGACTCATCTAGGTATCGTTCCTTGTCAAACCCTTTGGCAATACCATCTATGTACGATAACAAAGTCAAGTTAAGCATCCTTCCTTGATCTATCTACATAGACCCAAGTTACCAGTGTAAAGGATGCTTCTCTCAAGTATTTGATGGAGAAGTACTTAGACAACAAAACTTTACTTAAGATAACTTAATTACATCATTCCTAATGAGTAGTTTGTTATCTACACACAAGATCAAAATTGTGACTGTACTCCCACTTATCCTCTTGTACACACAAGACTCTCATTCATTCCTAATGAAGCCATAAGATTTGATCACCTTATCAAACCTCATGTTTTATCTGCGGGAAGCTTTTCTTTAGTCCATGAATGGACCTTTGAACCTAGCATACCATATTTGGGTATTCAATGGAGGTGAAATCTCTCTGGCTGTAACATATCCTCATTGAGATCACTTATGAGGAACACCATTTTACATCCATCTGCCAAATCTTATAACCATAGTATGCATCAATGGCAAGTAAAATCTCGATGGATTTAAACATGGCAATTGGCTAGAATATTTCATCATAGTCAACATCTTGGCTTTGACGATACTTCTTTCACCACCAAGCATAGCATGTAGGTACTAACCTATCCATCTTCTCCAATTTATCTTCTCGAAAATCCACTTGCATCTGATGGGTACAATACCCTCCGGTGGATCTACCAAGTTCATAACTTGGATGGAGTACATGAAATCCATATTCGATTTTATGGCCTCTTGCCAATTTCCCAGAGTCAATAACACTTATTGTCTCCTCATAGGTCAGGGGATCACTATCCTCATTTTATAGTACCTTATTACTCAAACCAGAGATATGTCCAACATATCTTATTAGCTTTATAGGTACTTGACCAGACCTATGAACAGCTTGTGTGTCAACTCGAATAGGTTCCTTAGTTGACATTATGCTTTGTAGTTTTAGAACTCTTTCTAGATCTACTTTGATCCCACTGTTCCAACCAACTCTTGATATTTGCAACATTTGCAATATCCGAACCAATTTATCTCCTAAATCACCATGACCTTGTGGTAGCACAACAAATCAAAGTGACTTAGTCAAGTTGGTCCAACAATACACAAAAAGCATAGATTAATGTTATAGCCCTTGTGGTAGCACAACAAAGCTACAACATTTGTCTAACTCTCTTAAAGACATTACTATGTCATAGACTTAAACTAACCCTCAAGTCAAATGAGTCTTGTGGTAGCACAACAAACTCGTTTGAAATAAAGATTGGTCTGAGGTCTATAATAATGATGGTGGGATACATGGTGTATTCTTAATAACACACATTTAGTGGGAGAGCCCAAAACCTTAACACACTTAAGGTCAATCATTTTCCCTTTCCATATTCCATATGGTACGGAAGACATTGATTTAAACGGAACCTTATTCAACATATATAAGTAGTGGCCTTTAGGGGATGACTCCCCAGAGAGACAAGGGTAATCTGACAAAGCTTATTATGATCGTACCATATTCTATAAGGTACTTTCCATCCTTTCTTATACACCCCCACAATTGAGATGAGAGGAAGGAAGCGTCCACCAGGATAATACATCATTATCCCTAAGGTATTGTGTGATCCATGTACTTGAGTGTTTTTCTCCTCGATCTGATCGAAGAGTTTTAATACCCTTTCCAATCTATTTCTCCACTTCGCTCTTAAACTCTTAAATTTCTCAAAAGCTTAATATTGGTACTTCATCAAGTACTCACATCAAAGCATAGAGAAACCGTTAGTGAAAGTAGTGAAGTAAGAAAATCCTCCTCTGGCCTAGGTGGAAATAAATCCACATTCATCAGAATGAATGAGTTCAAATAACTCCATGGCTCTTTCTCCATTTCTCCTAAATGGAGAATTGGTCATCTTACCCATGAGGTGTCTTTCACATATTGTAAACGACTTATAATCAAATGGATTAAAGCATCCATTTTATACAACATGTGAACATTTCTTCACTAAGATGACCAAGTCCACAGTGCCAGAGATAGGCTTGATTTATATCAATCCTCTTCCTATCAGATTGCATAACCACACAAAACTCAGGAGCACCAATGTTTAGAATGAACAGATCATTACATAAACTCCCAAAGGCAAACTCTTTACCATTCAAGAACATTACACAACTATTGTTCCAAAACTAATCATCAAAACCACGAGGGCTTAAAGTAGAATTGGAATTAATGTTCCTGATGAAGGGAGAAATATAATAGAAATCTATCAATTCTAAATAGCCCCTGAAGGCATCTTGAGGTCGGTAGTATCTATTGAAATGGCAACAACTTTTGCTCCAATTTCAATCTGTAGAATACTCTTGACCTTAATTAAGTGCCTTCTACTTTTCAGTATCTGAAGCTTCACCAAGCTTCTGCTTTGCCATCCCTACAAGATTCAACTTGTAGTTCTACTTCCATTAGCCATCCCCATGGTAATGGAAGCACCGACTCTAGTCTCTCATAGTCTCATCTCTCTTGATAGCCTTAGCTAGCGGTAACAACCACTTAGTATTATCTTTCTCAAAGACATGCTAAGTCCTCCACTTATTTTAGTCTTACTAACAAACATAAGGAGGTTTAGGCATGAACTCATCAAGAACAAAGACTATTTTCCTTTCGAGTCATGAGAACTATTCTCAACTCCACGAGCCAGTCACAGAATTTTGATTCAGTGCATCTCTGTTGGCATCAAATATGCCACAACAATACATGATTCGACATTATTAATTCAAGAGGGAGATGCATTATATATAACATTACAAACATTCAATTAAAATATGGTCTTTTATTTTAATTTAGAACTCCCACTAATTTTCGATGACTTTACATAACCCCCATTATGTAAAGACGGGAAACTCCGCTAGTTTCCTAGTGGGGACTAGAATCCTATTAACATTACAGTAGTGGTCTTGTGGTAGCACAACAAATCACCCCATACTTAATGAGTAGGCAACTCTTGCCAATTGCAATGTCTTGCAATTTCTAGTCGTATTCGGCCTCCAGAACACTTGTGATCTTGTAGTAGCACAACAAACCACAAAGTCTGGTTAGGTTACACCCATTATTACGCGGTGAGCATGGATTTGTGATGCAGCCCTTGTGGTAGCACAACAAAGCTACATCAGTCCTTCACCCCACACATGGCATAAGCATGCCGTAGTTTAGGTCACTGACCCCTTACTGGGTCAGCCTTGTGGTAGCACAACAAACCTTCCCAGGCTTAAGGCCAGCTCACCCAAACTATAACAATGGAAGGCCACGTGGGTCATTCTTAATGCCTTACGTTTGTAACCTAATATCGATCGAAGGGGGGATTTAATAATTTTATTTGGTCTCATCAATTAGTGGTATATTATATATATCGCACATATATATTTATCATACCTTATAGAATTAGATTCAAAATCTAATCTAAAACTGGCAAATAATAAAAACATGCTATGGGTGAGTATGGATAGCTTATCATGACCTGACTAGAGCCAGATAGTCAGTCACTAACCCTAAATATTATCACATGACAAACCATACACATCACATGCATATCGGGCCTTAGATGCATCTTGGCGGCATACAACTTGCAGCCCGATCAAATGGCACCTCCTGTTGATGGATCATCATCGTCCTCACGTACACGCCTCGCTAAATCTTCAAATATATTTACATGTACAAACAAGTGCCAACTGGCCAAATTTTACATTTAATATAAAAGAAGATGCCTTATGGCGGGTACATAATCGAGAGGGAGGTAGAATTTACAACATGGAATTTAGAGAGAGGAGAGAGGCACGCAGGCCTCATAAAACAATCCATCAACATAAATTAACCATTCACCATTCATCACATGAATGAAACAATTACATCTAAGCGCTGTCCATATTCACCCAATCATCGCACCCATGGCATGCTCAAACAAAATTTTATTTTCTCAAAATAAAATAATTTTGGCCTTAAAACATGGGTTTCAATCAAAATCAGAATTTTGATTATATTAAAAATAGATTTAATCAAATTAAATCTAGCATCCAAGGAGATATTTTAAATCTATAATTTTTGCATAAATTTTATGAATTTTATAATTATTTAAATAGAACAATTCTATTTAAAATTACAATAATAGACCAATTCTATTATAAAAATAAATTTCCTCAATTTATCATCACATGAAAATTAGGAAACTTATTAAAATTAAAATTTCTAAAATTTCCAATTTTAAGTCATGGCATTCTGGTCTCTTTAAAAGAGGCAATTGGATTTAAATCTGATTTAAATCTAAAATAGAATAATTCTATTTAAAATAAATTTCTTATTATAATCATCCCATGAAAAAATAAGAAACTTATTATAATGAGAAATTTCAAAAATTTCCCAGCTACTAAATGAGACAACTCGGGCTGAGAACGGAGGTAAATTGAATTTAAATCATATTTAAATTTGTGAATGGGCTCGGGTGGCGCATTGCGCCAAGGTCCAATGCGCCGCACGGGCTAGACCAACCCTTGGCACACCGCGTTCGGTGGTGGACCCTGGCGCATGGCGCCATCATCTTCTCCCTTTCGCAGAACCCTAGCGCCCCCCCCCCCCCCCCCGATTGCGAACATGTCACCGTCGCATCCACTTGGGGCGGCCCCCCAGGCCACGGCCGGCCACTAGACGGTACCGGCGCCATCGTCGGACCACCCGCTACCGACCGGCGGGGTCGTCGGCGCCTTCGCGGCCGTGGGCCGCCGCGGACAGGGGTTTCTCAACCCTCCGCGAACCTCCGCGAAGACGGGAAGCCACCGGTGATCTCCCTGCCACCGCGTCCAGTCGACCAATAGAACCAACCACGGCCACCGTGGAGGTCCCAATGCCAAGCCCTAGGGCAGCCATGGCCTGCCTCGACGGTGGGACCGATCAACAATTGCGGCCAAGGGGGCTTCGCGCAGGGGTTTTCACGGTGGTTCATCCACACCGTGGACGGAGTCTCCGATCAATAATCATTCCATAGCCCTGGGCACCGCGAGCAGTCATCCCAGAACCCTTCCCCGAAGATCTAATATCCATCTTCATGGGTATCAGCCCCATCTCATGGGGTGCTCCATAGCCATGAAAAATCCCAAGAAAAGTAATTACGAAAATATAGAAAAATTCCTAGAACACGAGAGAATCACGAGCAATCAACCTGGCTCTGATATCACTATAAGGATCAGGGCCGAGATCACGAAGAACGCAGCGGAAACTAGAGATAAAAATTTAACCCGGCCGTGTTGATCGCTCTTATGTGATTCCCGATGATAAACAAGAACTACGGGATTTGATTTTTTACCTCTGTGATGCTCAGATCACAACGAAGTGGAAATAATCCCTCGTGGCAGTAATTAGCCGCGCAAGTGAACGGCCTCTAGCAGTATCCACACGGGCAAGAACGGTGGAATCTCCTCGTCGTAACGCCCCCACGAACGATCTCCTCCGTGGCATCTCCACGATCTCTACACTAGAGATGAGAGGAAGAAGAGAGATGAGAGAGATGGGGGCACCCCTCCCTAGGAGGAGAGAGAAGGAGCGGCCTGGGAAACCCTAGATGCTTGGCCCAGGGTGAAGAGGCGAGATCTCGCGCTAGATCCTGAGCGGGCTGGTAATCACCAAGTTAATGAACTGCAAGATAGGGAGACGGGTCAGAGGGCCCAGGGGGATTCCCTGGGGCAAAACCCTCCGACGCTCAAGTCAGTAGAGCAGCGGTGGGAGCAGCGATAGGGAGGAGAAGGTGAAGGCGCGAGATCCCTCTCCACCAATGGGGTGAAGTGATCCTTGCTCAGGAATTGGGGGTGGATCAATACCCTCTTGGACTTACCTTTCACCGGAGGGTATCCCAGTTTAAATAGTGTGCCGCCCTCTGGAGTCTTGCAAGCTGAGAGGTCTCCGGTGGAGGTTACGTCCTCGTCATGGGCTTTTATGGCATCATCGTGGGGGCGTTATCCTCGCGGAGAAGCCGGAACTCCTGGACTTCTTAGCGTCCGGCCCGCTGTGGACTCTAACGACTACAGTGATGAACATTTTATCGGTCGTACCGAGCTTAGGGGGGTCGGCCCTATCGGGCGATAGGCCTAGCTCGGTGAGGAGATGGGTCGGACAGAGCGGCTAGCGCTTCCCCCCCTTGTGCGGAGGGATAGCTCGTGCGCGGGTCTTCCTGTGACCTGACCGAGGCTCGGGCTCTCCGAGCCTTGGGGCCGCCTAGGAGAGTTGTTTCCTCGAGCATTGTTTTATTGGGCTTCTCCGAGTGGGCCCTGTGGGCTGTCACTTGGACGAGCTTGCCTCATTGGGCCTTGTTGGGCCTAGTTGGGTCTGCTCTTTGAGTGGGCTGCAGGAACCCCCCTCTCCACTTGTCCCCCTCCTACTCCCGAGCCAAGGAGGCTCGGTTGAGTAGTTTTTCGAGGCTTTGGACAGGCGTGGCTCGGGTGGGTGGAATCCTGTTGGCGTGATGAAGCCACGTGTAGTGGTCGCCTGGGCCTGTAGTAATAATGATCATGACGGATTTGAAATGAAGGGGCCCCCTTTTTCTCGGAGGTTGAAACGGCGCGCCGCCTCCGCGAGGGTTTATAGGCGTAGGGCGCTGCTCTTTCCTCCCAGTCTTTTTAGGGTTTTTGGCCTTTCCTCCATTTCTCTGCTTCTGGGGCTCCTTGATGCGCCGTGAAGATACAGCAGGGGAGCAAGCTCTTGCGGCGGCATTTGAGGAGCTGGCGCGTGTAACCGCGGAGGCGATCCGGCAACTTCCTTCTCCCCCGGAGTCTTCAGGCTCTAGTGAAGGTTCTTCTTCCAGCTCGATGGCGGATCTGCGCTCGAAAATCGAGTAGGTGAGGCAGGAGCCCGTCCCCAATCGCAGTGAGTTGGGGGAGGCTGATGTGAAGAAACTGGATCATCGGTTTCGCCTACCTCTCCGATATAGCTTTGTAGCTGCTGCCCCATACGAGATGAGCTTGGACAGCCGCACGAGCCATATCTATACTTTTCTCCTGGCGTGGAAGAGCGGATTCTGCCTCCCCTTCGAGCCTTTCATCTTGAAGCTTCTCAATTTTTTCGTGTTGGCACCTGTTCAGCTGGTGGCCAACTCGTATCTCTTGCTTTCTGCCTTTCGGATCCTCTGCCGCCTGCAGGGGGTTCTCCCTTCGCTGGATCTTTTTCATTATTTCTTCGAGCTGAAGGCACATCCGTCGGCGGGGAAAGGCTTCTATTTTATTCAGGCGTGCAGGAATCGGAGTTGTATTCCGCTGGCGGCGAAGGATTCTTCGCACAAAGGGTGGAAGAGGCAGTTTTTCTGGGTGAAGGCGAAGAAGTGGATGAGTCCTGGAGGTGCCAGGTTATGCCCAACTTCCATCCGAATCTTCCCCCGCGTCAGGAGGAGTTCCCCACCGACGTGGAAGAGTACGCCGCTCGCTTGTTGACAAATCGCCGGTCGACTGAGGAGCTGGTGATGCTGGAGAACGTGGAGCGGTATCTGCTTACACAGCTCAAGCCATCAGGTACCATTCTTCGGATTCTTCTGCGGGGTCGGAGGGTCACCTTTTCACTTCCTAACCGAACCTTCTTCTTCATTGCAGACATCCGGCGGGAGCCCTTGGAAGAGGTCACTGAGGTCGTCGATCTTGGGGATGACTCGGCGGCCGATGAGCCTGTCGCTCCCGCGGGTCATTCCCAAGCCCGGGATAAGGGCAAGGGGGTGGCCTCCGAGGGGTCTTCGCGGCCAAGCAGGGCGAAGCGCAAGGATCCCCTGGAGGGAAAATTGTGGGAAGCCGCGAAGGCCAAGAAACGGGCCAAGAAGGCCGGCCATCCTACCGCTGCCGGGGGTGATTCTGGCTCGGTGGCGCTCCCCTCTCGGGGGCAAGGTGGGGCCGACCCTTCTGGGCCAGCTGCCCCACCTACCAGGCGAGAGGGGGCCGAAGAGACCAGGGACCCCTCAGAGGGCGGAGATGGGTCGGTTCTCCCCTCCCCGGGGACGGAGGGGGCTGGTGCTGAAGCATCCGACGTCGAGACCGGGAGATCGGTCGAGGTCGGCGCTGTCTCGGGCGGCGAGGCGGGGGCCGAGACAGATAGGGATGGGGGTTCGCCCGCGAGGGCGTCGCAGTCCCAAGCGCTCAAAATTTCTGCTGCGGTCGATCCCGTGGCATCAGTCGAGGTTGGGGGTTCGCCCGGGGAGGCGTCGCAACCCCAACCGACCGTGGCGCGTGGGGCGGTCGGCCCCGTTGCTCGAGCCGAACCTTCTGGCGGGGCGTCCGGTGGGGAGTGGATCTCCATGCCGGACGCCTTGGAAAGGCTCGGCGTTTCAGGCGACCTCTACCGGGTTTGCCGAGAGGTTGCCGCAAAGACGAGGGAGGGAGACAAGCGCCACTCCCCCTCCGGAGTCCTTGACGTCCTCATGGAGGGTGGCCTAGTCATGGCTCGGTCGGCGGCCTTGATGGCGGAGACGTACGCTCGGACGGAGGCGGAGCGGTCGAATCTCGCCTGGGCCCTCGGGGGTTGCGAGAGGAAACTGGCCCGCCTCAGCGAGGAGCATGAGGGGCTCCGACGGGAGTTCTTCCCGATCAGGGACTTGGCCCGGGCGAGCCGGCTAGAAATCGAGGCGCTGACTGAGCAGTTGGCTAAGGCCCGGGAGTCGCTCGAGAGGAAGGGCAAACTCTTGGAAGAGGAGCGTCTGCGTCACCTCAAGCTGGACGGTCGCTGGGAGCTCGAACGTGCCGAGCTACTGGACCGGGCGGAGGTAGCGGAGCGCCTTCGTTCCGTGGCCGAGGCGGACCAAGCCCGGGCGGAGAGGCGGTCGAGCGAAGCCGAGCGAGGGATGGTCGCGGCAGAGGAACGCCTGGCGGGAGCAGAGGAGCGTGCGGCCGAGGCGGAGCGGGCTCGGGTCGAGCTCGTTGGAAGGACGGAGCAGATCGAGGCGGAGGCGATCGAGCGGTATAGAAGCTCGGACGCTTACTCAGTCGACCTGGAGAGAGTTGCCCTACCATATTATGAGGTAGCGCTTCGCCGGGGCTCCCGAAAGGGGTTTAAGCAGGGTTATCGTCGGGCGGTGGACTACGCCTTCGATCAAGACTCCGGGATCGAGTTCCCTTTGGGACAGAGCTATGACTCAGATGAGTCGGTTTCTAGCTCCTTCGCGTCGAGCGGGGAAGATCCAGAGGGGTCTCCTCCGGCGGGGTCACCAACTCCGGACGTCTCGGGAGGGCTCGCGACCGAGACAGTTCTCGTACAAGCGAGGTCAGTGCCTGGGTCGGCCGTCACTGAGGGTGCCGGGGGTGACGCGCCTACTTTCGCCGCTCCCGAGCTGCAAAGTGGGCCCGAGGCCTGATGTATTTTACCTTATTTTACCCCTTTCTCCTGTTTGTCTCTCTTTCCTCCTTTAGAGAGTTTTCTCTTTATGCGATATTGAATGACTTACTTGTTTGATCGCCATCCTTGCCGTGATTTGGCTGGTGTATATGAAGTAGTTGAAAAGTGCCGATATGTCCTGTGTGATTTTCGCATGTTGATTTGGTAGGCTTCTAACGGGGCGTCTTTCCGTTCCCTCACGCTTTGAATGCCAGGCCGCTTCGTGACTCCCGCTAGGGCGGGAAACGAGGAGTTGGAGGTGACCGTTCAGGGGAGAAATCCTTTGGTGTGTTTTTGAGGGGGGAGTCATTTAAGGCGCGTAGCCTCCCTTGGCCTATAAGAAGGACCGAAGGGCGCCCCTTCCTCTTTACCGCTTGGGATTTTCTCTAACCGTCTTTCCTCACTCCTTCTTCTTCACCCTGCGTTGTGCCGTTGCATTCGGAGCATGGAGGATCCTTCGGAGGGCGACGCCGCCGACGACGGGGAGCAGAGGGCTCTTGCCATCCCAGCTTGTCGGACGGGTCCCACGGTCGCCGCGCGGGTTTGAGACGGGTCCGACGGTCGCCGCGCGGATCTGGGGAGGGCTTCGACGTGCGAGGGCACGGCTCTTGCCCTTTCTCAGTTCTGGCGTGGCTTCCGGGCGGGCACCGAGGCGGAGGACGGATGGGGGTATCAGGGATGCCTGCCGCCACTCCCCCTCTGCATGGGGGCGGGAGGCGCATGAAGTTCCCTCCTCACCGAAGCCTTCCTCCGTCTGCAGCCTCTTTCTCCCTCTTCTGCTCTTCATTTCTTTCACTCTTCGGAGGCTGCTTGCTCTCTGTTCCCTTCCAAGGAGTTGGCAGGTTGGGAAAGAAGGGGTCTTCACGGCACTCTTTCTCCCAAGTAGCCTTCTCCGACATTGGAAGGTGGCTACCTTCTCTACAGTCCCTCTGTCACCTTTGTCGGGGGTCATCTGAGCCAACTGGATCGGCCCCCTCTTGTCCGAGCCAGTTTCTACGCGAGACAGAGTCAGTGGCTGGGCGCGAGGAGATCGAGATCGAGTCAACCGAGCGATGACCCCTTGCAGCGGTGTTAGACAAATTTTCTTACTTTTTGTCATGCAATGTACTGGCCTTTGCCTTTCTGATGTATCAATAGTTTTGAATGGAAAGGAATTTATTTCATCCTTTTTGTTGTACAATTTCAAAAATAGAATTTGCGTAGTGCGGCTGCGTTCCATGTCCGGGGAATGGGATCCCCTTCCATTGTTGCTAACCTGTACGCACCATTCCCGAGCGTCTCGACCACTCGGTAGGGGCCTTCCCAGTTAGGGGACAGCTTGCCCGCCGCCTCTAGTGGTCGAGAGGCTTTGGCTTTTCTGAGGATGAAGTCTCCCGGTTGGAAGTGTCTGCTTCGGACTCTGGCGTTGTAGTATCGAGTGAGGCGTCGCTGGTATTCCGTCGCTCGGATGCTAGCAATATCCCATAGTTCATCGGCTAGGTCGAGGTTCTCGAGTAACTTTTGGTTATTTTCCTCGAGCGAGTAGCGGATGACTCGGAGAGATGGGTTGGCGATCTCTAATGGAATGACGGCCTCAGTGCCGTACACCAACTGAAAAGGACTTTCACCGGTTGCCGTCCTGGGAGTCGTTTGATGCGACCATAGTATGCTAGGTAATTCCTCGAGCCAACTACCCTTGGCTTTGCCGAGTCTGGTCTTTATGCCTTTCAAGATAGTCTTATTGGCATTTTCGACCAGTCCGTTGGCCTGAGGGTGGGCGACCGAAGTGAAGTGGTTGCGGATGTTTAGGTCGGCGCATCTGTCTCGAAAATATCGAGAATCAAATTATCGACCGTTATCGCTCACTATCACTTGGGGGATGCCGAAGCGACAAATGATCGATTTCCAGACGAAACTCCAGGCGACTGTCTCGGTGATCCTTGCAGTGGCTTCGGCCTCGATCCATTTAGTGAAGTAGTCGATGACGACGACGATGAACTTTTTCTGGGACTGAGCCGTGGGGAATGGTCCGAGAATGTCGATACCCCACCGAGCGAAGGGATAAGGCTCGGCGAGGGTGACGAGTTCTGTAGCCGGCTGATGGACCAAGTGGTCGAACCACTGGCATCGGTCGCACTGTTGAGCATAGGCGGAGCAGTCGTGCTGCAGGGTGGGCCACCAGTACCCCTGTCGTAACAGGATTCTGGCCAGTGACCTTGCCCCTGAGTGCGCTCCGCACAGGCCTTCATGAACCTCTCGGATGGCTCGGCTGGCTTCGTCGGGGCCGAGGCACTTCAGGAGAGGGCCGGCGAAAAGACTTTCGGTAGAGTGCGTCGTCCAGGACGACGAAGCGCAGGGCTTGGTACTTCATTCGGCGTGCTTTCCGAGGGTCGGAGGGCTCTTGGGAGTCTCGAAGCCAAGACAGGTAGGGGGTGCGCCAGTCGCTCGGGACGACCGAGTCAACAGCGAGGAGCTCTGAGTCAATGCTCGGGCGTTCTAGCTCTTCGAGGAGGACCGATCGGGCACCTTCTGGGTCTAGGGAGGAGGCCAATCGAGAGAGGGCATCCGCTCGGGAGTTTTCTTCCCGGGCTATTCGGACTACCTCGAATCCCTCGAATTGTTGGGCCAGGCTCCTGACCAGCTGGAGGTATTTGACCATGGGTGCCTCTCGAGCTTCGTACTCGCCGTTGACCTGGCTTGCGACCAGCTGGGAGTCGGTGTGGATCCTGACTCGCTCAGCCCCCAACCGCCGGGCCATGCGAGCTCCCGATATAAGGGCCTCGTACTCGGAAGCGTTGTTGGACGCCTGAAAGTTGAATTTTAAGGCGTACTACAGCTCCACTCCCTCAGGGGATCTTAGGAGGATCCCAGCACCACTACCGACTGAGTTGGAAGATCTGTCGACGTACAGTTCCTAGGTTGGCCCGGGCATGGTCAGTAGTCTTTCTTTGGTCGGGATGGTGCTTTCGGCAATGAAGTCGGCGAGCGCTTGACCTTTTATAGCTGAGCGCGGGCGATACGAGATGTCGTAGGCCCCAAGCATAATGGCCCATTTGACGAGTCGCCCCGAGGCCTCGGGGTGGGCCAAAATCTTCTTCAACGGCTCGCCGGTTAGCACGGTGATGGGGTGCCTCTGGAAGTAGGGACGGAGGCGTTTCACGGAGGTAACCAGCGCTAGCACGAGCTTCTCGGTTGCGGGGTACCTCCTCTCGGCCTCGTTAAGCACCTTGCTGGTGTAGTAGACAGATCTTTCGATTCTCGAGTCATTTCTGACTAGGACCGAGCTGACCGTTGATGACGTCGCCGAGAGATAGAGTAGCAAGGCTTCGCCCGGCACGGGCTTGGAGAGCACCGGGGGTGAAGCCAGGAACTCCTTGAGCTCAGCAAACGCTTTTTGGCATTCCTCATCCCATGCGAACGTAGCAGATGCCAACTTGGGCCCCTTCAATAGTTTAAAAAAGGGCAAGCATCGTTCGGCCGCACGGGACAAGAAACGGCTGAGAGCGGCGACACGCCCTGTCAGACGCTGAACGTCCTTGATGCAGGCAGGGCGGGCGCATGTCCAGGATGGCCTGGACCTTGTCGGGGTTAGCTTCGATCCCACGCTGAGTGGCCAGAAAACCCAAGAACTTCCCGGATCTTACTCTGAAGGCGCACTTGGCAGGATTGAGCTTCATGTTGTACTTCAGGAGGACGCCGAAGGTTTCGGCGAGGTCGGTGAAGTGGTCCTGGGCCTTGGGGGTCTTGACGAGCATGTCGTCAATGTAGGCCTCGATGTTCAGACCTAGCTGCTCCTCGAACATGTGGTTGACCAGTCTTTGGTATGTGGCTCCGGCGTTCTTCAACCCGAAAGGCATCCGGGTATAGCAGTACACGCCGTAGTCGATGATGAAGGCGGTCTTCTCGACGTCTTCAGAATTCACTCTGATCTGATGGTAACCCGAATAGGCATCCAGGAAGCTGAGCATCTCGTTGCCCGATGTCGAGTCGACCAGTTGGTCGATGCTGGGTAAGGGATAGCAGTCCTTAGGGGTCATCTTATTCAAGTCGGTGAAGTCCACGCACATCCGCCACTCGCCGGAAGCCTTTGGTACCAGGATGACATTGGCTAGCCACGTCGGGTACAGGACCGGTCTAAAAAGACCAGTCTCTTGCCCCTTGGTGACCTGCGCCTTGATAATCGTCTGTTCTCTGGTGCGTGCTTCCTTCGGCGCTGTTGCACGGGCTTCATGGTGGGGTTGAGGTTGAGTCGGTGCAGCACGGTCTCCTCTGGTATCCCAGGGAGCTGATCGTCGGACCAAGCGAAGACTCGGATGTACTCAGAAAGAAATTTCTTATATTGCTGATGTTCCCCGTGTGGTAGGTCGGCTCCGATCCTTACTCCTAGGGTCGGGTCGTCGTTTAGGAAAATTGTCAGCAACTCGCCACCTGGCTCAGTGGCTGCGGATTTTTCCTCGACTTCCCAGGGGCCCTTATCATTCCCGTCCGGCTTCGTGGCCTCCACCGAGATGATTTAGCACCTTCGGGCCGTGGCCTGGTTACCTCGGATTTCCCCTACCCCGTTCTTGGTGGGGAACTTCATTTTTTGGTGATAGGTAGATGGTACTGCCTTGATCCGGCTGAGGATTCCCCGGCCGAAGATGGCGTTGTACGCTATCATCCCTTTAATCACCATGAAGTCCACCATGACCATAACGGTTTTGGGTGGGGTGCCGAGGGTAACCGGCAGGCTTAGGGATCCTTCGGGGAGAGTGGCCTGGCCATTGAACCTGTAGAGGGGCGTTCGGATCGGGCGGAGTTTGGATGGACCCTCTCCCATTTTGAGGAAACAGTCATAAGACAACACATCAGGGGCACTTCCATTGTCCACAAGAATCCGATCTACGTTACAATGGTTTATAGTGGCCGAGATTACGAGGGCGTCATCGTGCGGGGTGCTCAGCCCCTCCAGGTCTTCATCGGAGAAGACTATGACCTGGGGCGGGGCCTTGGGTGGCTCTGGGGCTCGGCTCGACCGCTCGGCATGACGCTTCCCTCCACGGCTGCTGTCGCCTCCTGATGCTATTCCTCCAGAGATGACGTTGATGTGGACCCCTCGGGGGGCGTTGTCGATCTCCTCTGCGGCGTCTTGATCTTCTCTGCGCTCGGCAGTGAACCGAGCCAGGTGCCCCAGGCGGATGAGGCGCTCGATTTCATCTTGGAGCTGGTGGCAATCACCGGTGTGATGCCCATGATCACCGTGGAATAGACAATGTCTGTCTCGCTTGTGGTTCTTCGACCTCATTGGCTCGGGCCGACGGAGAAGTCCCGAGTCTTTGACGTCTTCATAGATTTCATAGACCGGGGCGGTTAACGAGGTGTACTGCTCATACTTCCGCTTGCGCTCTCCATCTCGGTCTCGCTTCTTTCCCGAGCTAGGATTTGGCTCGGGGCCCCGCTTCTTGTCCCCCTCCCGACCCGAGCCGATTGTGTCTCGGCAAGCGCTGAGCACTTCTTCGCACTCGGCGTGGCGTAGAGCCAGAGTCACTAGCTCAGCAAGGGTCGAGGGAGGGTGGAGGATGAGTTCGCGGCGAAGGTTCTCATCCCGGGTACCCCATGTCAGTGCGGTTGTGGCCGAGGCCACATCCAGGCGGGGGATTCGGAGGGCTTCTGATTTAAATCGGTGGACGTAAGCCCGGAGCCTTTCCCCTTGCGCCCGTTTGAGGGCCAAGAGCCCCGCTACCGACCTTGGGGGGGGCACTTCCGGCGAAGCTCCCCTTGAAGATTCACCCGAACTGCTTGAAGTCTCGGATGGATCCGGGGCGAGAGCCCGGAACCACGCTTGAGCGCCCTGGACCAGAGTGGTCACGAAGGCTCGGCACTTGATGGGGTCTGACGCTCCGTGTAGAGTCATCAGGGCGTCGAAGCTATCATAATGGTCGGCCGGGTCGCCCTGGCCGTCGTAAAGCTTGAAGGTTGGCATGGGGGCTCTGGGAGATACCTCTGCCTTCAAGATATACTCGAAGAACGGGGATTTCTCCTCGTCTTCTGGGGAAGAGGCCTTCTGCAGGGCGCGGAGGGCGCGCTCCTGCTCAGCGAAGTGCCTTTTGAAATCTCGCAGCCGGAGGGATAACTCCGGTTGCTGTCGTGCCACGAGGCTAGGGGGGGCACCTTGGCGGTCTCCGGGGACGTCAGCTTCTGGATCTGGCCGTTGCGTCCCCCGCCTTCCTTTCCTCGGCGCGGAGGAGGCCTCTTGCTCCCGAGGTGGAGCTTGCGAGGGTCCTACGACCCTGTTATGGATGAGCTGTTGGCCGCGGAGGGTGAAGCGGCCCCCAGCTGTGTGCTTCATGAGTTCCACGAGGACATCCAGTTTGGCGTTGAGGGCCTGGAAGGCTTCGGCGCCACCGTAGGGGGGTAGCCCTGCCGCCGCGGGGGGGGGGGGGGGGGGTGGTCCGTCGGCGGGGATGCTGGCGTTGGAGGGAGGGTTCTGTGAGGCCCTGGAAGGGCCATCCCCTGCTGCTGCCATGGCCTTACCCTTTCCGCCGGCGGACCTCCTCCCTGAGCTCCTTCTCACCATGTTGGCTCTTCGTGCGTTTCCCACATACGGCGCCAGATGAAGAGGTGAGATCTCGCGCTGGTTCCTGAGCGGGCTGGTAATCACCAAGTTAATGAACTGCAAGACAGGGAGACGGGTCAGAGGGCCCAGGGGGATTCCCTGGGTTAAAACCCTCCGACGCTCAAGTCAGTAGAGCAGTGGTGGGAGCAGCGATAGGGAGGAGAAGGTGAAGGCGCGAGATCCCTCTCCACCAATGGGGTGAAGTGATCGTTGCTCAGGAATTGGGGGTGGATCAATGCCCTCTTGGACTTACCTTTCGTTGGAGGGTATCCCAGGTTTAAATAGTGCGCCGCCCTCTGGAGTCCTGCAAGCTGAGAGGTCTCCGGTGGAGGTTACGTCCTCATCGTGGGCTTTTATGGCCTCATCGTGGGGGCGTTATCCTCACAGAGAAGCCGGAACTCCTGGACTTCTTAGCGTCCGGCCCGCTGTGGACTCTAACGGCTGCAGTGATGAACATTTTATCGGTCGTACCGAGCTTAGGGGGGTCGGCCCTATCGGGCGATAGGCCTAGCTCGGTGAGGAGATGGGTCGGACAGACCGGCTAGCTCTTCCCCCCCTTGTGCGGAGGGATAGCTCGTGCGCGGGTCTTCCTGTGACCTGACCGAGGCTCGGGCTCTCCGAGCCTTGGGGCCGCCTAGGAGAGTTGTTTCCTCGAACATTGTTTTATTGGGCTTTTCCGAGTGGGCCCTGTGGGCTGTCACTTGGACGAGCTTGCCTCGTTGGGTCTTGTTGGGCCTAGTTGGGTCTGCTCTTTGAGTGGGCTGCAGGAATCCCCCTCTCCACAGGGTTTTTCCCAACGCAATTATTTATAGACTACTCGTTCTTTCACAAAAATCCTAATAAGTCTAATATTATAAATATACTTCCACCGTCCATAACCCTAATGTATGTGACCCTCTAGGCCCAGTGTCAGTCTAATTTTAGGCCCAATTAGCTTAAGAGCTCCTTCTTAGCTTTTCCACATTTTTAATTAACATGGAATTAATTATTTAATCATCTCATGACTTAAATAATTAATTAATCATCTTATGATGAATAATCATCTCATGATTATTCCACTGATGGGCTTTCAGGCCATGGTAAGCACCAAGCAACACTCCGTGACACCAGAAGACAAAGGGAGTTTATAAAACCACTCTAGGACTTTTCCGTCAATAGTTACCACACAGCCATAGTCCTTCATTCATACCCAATAACCCTAGTCATAATTAAGGGTATGCTCATACTGTCAAACCCTTCTTATCTATGACCTGATGAATGTACTCCGAGTCCCAATGGAAAACTCCTTTTTCCATTGAACTATCTACCTTGGCCAAGGATTTAACCGAGAACTATTCATAAGGCATTCTCTCTCATGCTATATTTGAGAGTGAATGATCCACTGTTGTCACTCAATTTCCTTCGCAAGTATTCCGCTATATCCGAATACCTGAGCATCCAGGACTTATGGATAAAGTCCCTTTGCCAGGAATCAAATTATAGAAGTCCTCATGCAAGGTATCTTTGGTGACTCATGTCAAAAGACCAACTGTGTAACTGCAACTGAAGAATCTCTTAGTTAACAGTTAGATATAATTACCATCCAGAGATTCCTGATCGGATCAATTCAGTGAACCCTATTCTGGCAACGGGCACCTGCACATATATCTTAGTGTCTCTACACCAGTGACTGTGAGATCAGTCACCCTCATCATATGAGAGGATATCATGTGCACTGGTCTATCCGGATTCTTTGATGTCCTATCTCAAATATCCAATGACCAGGAACATTTAGAACACATGCATCTAGAAGGTTGATCTCACTATCACAATCTCATTATGATTCAACCTTCATACCATTCATTCAAGGACATCATTACATCAAGCGATAATACGTATAAATAAATAAGAGATAATGAAGAAATTGCCATAAATACGAATGAGAATATATAAGAAATGATGCCATCACTTCATAAGTGATTGGCTTGCAGGGCATACACTTCATTCAATCTCAAGCTTCGGCAACGTTTCTATCGGCCCAGGCAAGAGCTTACACCCGAGTCGCCCAGCCACCGACTCTCGATGCGGGTCCCGTACCCTGGGGGCCGATCTCAGTACTTTCAACTGACAGCTCTATGCTGCCAGTCACCATAGACCGAGTCTTCTCGGTCTATCACCTCGGGGCGGGGTCTTCCTCGGCTCCCTAGAAGAAGCATCGCCACGGCCGTAGAGGCAGGTGACCCGCCGCTGCAACCAACAACTTTGGCAAGACTATCCCTGTCGATGACTTGCAAATTCACCTCAATGGGGGCAAACCAATCATACCTCAGGAACGGACCATCCCTACGGTTCCCACCTCCAACCGTTTTGACCCCTTGCGTCAAACACGAGAGGACAAGGCAAAGCTCATAGGAGTGGGCGCCCCGATAGCAGCGCGGGGGCATCCACACCAGCCTGATTCACGAGCTCCAAAGTCAACCCGTCGGAGAAATAACGACAAGGGATACCGACAACCCGGCTTGAGAAGAATCTGGGTCACCTCGGAAGAAGCTCAAGCCATTCAGAGGGCGCGTATTAGAAACCCCCTGCGAGCGCTCAGACGCGGCGTCAGGTAGGACACGTCTGATCCCACAACCGCGCCGTCTGACGATGCCCAGTCATCCAATGTCCCCTGCTTGGGAAAACGGAGGCAAGCCAGCAACCCATTCCGAGTTCTCCTCAGGCTGACATCGGGAGGGAGGCTCCTCTACAATGCACCTCGGTCTTTGACAAACTGGGGGCACCTGTCCTCCCTGACGAACACCCTCGGAGAAAGCGGACAGCTCGGTTCATGAATGGCGCGGTTCGGGTGTTTGCATGCTATACCACTGGACACCTACCCGACACCGAGTCTAATGACCTAAACCAGCCCCTATCCCATTTCAGGAGGCCGCGTCATCAAGCCCAGCAGCCTGCCCCAACAGGTCACATTGGCACTTCTGCCAGACCGCAGGCATCGAAACGTGCAGAAGAAGTCTTAATTGAGGACCGTGACCCACCTATCAACGCGGAGCCAGTCAACAATGATCCTCCTGCAAACAAGGCTCAAGAGGTGACCCTCGAGACTCTCGTGAAAGAGAACCAGCATTTGAAGGCCCTCCTGCAAGATCTCCTTCAGGAACGGGACCTTCAACCTCAGTAACCTCCTAGGCCTCTGGCCGAAGCATCGGCACCGCCGGTTGGGCGCGATGGTGCCAACACCTCAGCGGCAGTTGCCCGAACCCCGACAACAGCCGGGTTCGGCACGCCCCAAGTCGAAGCTTAGCCACGAGCATCCAATGTGCCAGTGCCGAAAAATGTCATGGCACAACGCCAGATGATCGAGCGGATTGTCGAGACAAAGCTCACCCAGTATGGCGAAGGGGTTGCCACTATAGATCTTTATAGTGTGTCCTACCCACTCCACCACCAGTTGAAGAAGCTTCCTCCAGAGTACGCCAAGCCCCCGAAGCTACAGAAGTTCAACGGGCAAGGATCTCCACATGAACACTTGGCCTACTTTGTTACGGCCATGGGTGAGTTAGCATTGGATGAATCATATCTCCTCCGCTACTTCGCTACTTTACTTACGGGAACGCCCTTCCAATGGTATTCCCGCCTGAAGCCCAATTCAGTCATCGACTGGGCGGATCTCCAGAAAAAGTTCCTCAACCGCTTCCAAACGGCCGAGCGAAAGATCTCCCTGGTCGAGCTCTGCTCTCTCCGGCAGAAGAAGGGCAAGAGCGCCCTCAACTTTATCAAGAAATGGTGAGACCTCAGCATGAGGTGTGTCAACCCGCCAGTCTAGGAAGATGCCATTACCATATGCCATCGAGGCTTGGCGACCGAGGTCAGCGAAAAGCTTCTTGGCACCAACATCAAAGGATTCAACCAGCTCAACTCGGCGGTCACCGAAATAGAGATGTTCTTCACTGATAACCCAAGCTATACTTCAGCAAAGGGTAAACAAACGTGAGAACGCTAGCCCGATATGGAGGTGAACATCATCGAGTTCACCCCCGCCGCCAGAGCCAGTAAAGAGGCCAAACCAAGCGGCCCTGACAAAAAATCAGCAGACAAGCCGACCGCTCCCTCTTTCTCGGAGCGTATGAAGACACCCTTCTCCTTCAAAAAGGAACATACGAAGATGCTCTTCGACCTCTGCATGGCCTAGAAGATTGTCGAGCTGCCAGAAATCCGCAACCCGGACGAGGCTCTGAAGACTGATGATCCCGGCTATTGCCCATATCATCGCATGCTGGGTCATCCAATTGAAGATCGTCGGTATGCGCCATTGTGTTCTTCACACGTTTTTGAGTCAATCCATGTAATTTTCATATTTACTTTGAGTCATAATTGTGTAATTTTTCCTTTATTTGAGTCCGGTACCTAGGTTAGTGAGTCATTTACTTAAGTTCTCTATCATATGGTTGATTAGGTTGGCTATTGGGCCCAATTCAATGGGCTAAGCCCAGGGGTGCCCCTCCCTGATCTGTCTGGTCATTGTGTCAATTGTCTAGGGTCAGTATGGTCAAGTGAAAAGTCTTGTGCCTATAAATATCCCCCCTCTCCTCTCTCATTTGTAACCTTTGATGATCAATGAAATTTGAAATTCCCTTAGAATTTTATCCCCCCTCCCTCTCTTGATATATTTCTCTCTCTCATATCTCTCTCTCTAAGGGGGTCGCCCCTCTCTCTCTCTCTTCCCCCACCCCCAAATTCAAAATTTCTTCTCTCTACTCCCCTCATTCAAGAGCCACCACAACTTCCCACAACACCTCATTACTCCCCCCTAGTCCCAAGATATAATCCACCACTCTCCAAGCCACCCTCCAACCACCAACCACCCACTCCCCTTCCCCAAGTACATCTCTCATCCCCCAAGAGAGAATTCCCCACACCCCAAGCACCCCTTCCCTTCCCCAACACAACCCTTCCCATCCCCAAGACCCCCATTAACAAACCCCCTTTAAGCCACATTACAACCTTGAGAGAGATCTCTCCTTCCCTCTCTCCTTCCCAACCCAAATTCGCAGCTCTCCCTCCCTCCACCAGCTAGACCCCCTTCCATACCCCACTCTCCCCCTCCCTCACCTTGGTTTGCCCCCTCCCAGACCCCCTCCCAGACCACCCATCCACCCCATTTCCCATCCCATCTACCCCATTTCCCATCACCTATCACCACCCTGTTCATCCTAGTTCACAGACAGCAGTCAAGGGTCGAGTTGCAGAGGCTGCCACATCTTCACCGTTCATCTTCAGGTGGTGTACCTTATACAGTTGGAAAGTTTGATGAGGTTGCTTCGTTGGCGAGGTGGTCTCGTTGTCGTTCGACTTTGGAGCTGATCGGAGGAGTCGTTCCTCGTCAAACTGTGCATTTCCTCCCAGGCAGACAACCAATAGCAACTTTCAGAGGCTCCCACGACCAGCACTCTAAGTTTCTTGGGGTGGCGTTTGGCTGAAGCTTTCTCCTTCAAGTCCCCTGTCATCTCCAAGAAGCAGAGCTATTTTTGGACCTAGGAGTCAAGAGTTCCATATTTTCTTCCCACAATGCGCAAGGTCAGTTCCCCTGACCCTGAGCCGACACCCTGCCATTGTCCTAGTCTTTGTGGTCAGCTCCGACCTCCGTCAACGGCCCCGTTGGCCCCGACTCAAAGAGGACTCGACCACGATCGCAACAGATCCAATCTCGCCTTCATCGGAGCACGGGAGTGTTCACGGCGCCCTCGTCTTCCTGCAGCAGCAGTCTGGGAACAACCAGAACCAGAGTAGATTAGTCCTGTTCCAGACCCTGCCCCATCCAGCGACATCATCAGAAAATTCTCCAAAAATTTGGACGTCCTCTTGGGTCAACTCAGAAAGTTTCGGCACTAGTCTCGACCTCTTCTGAGCTAGACAGAGCCCGTGGCGGTGCCGTCATCGACTGCCTATCAAGCTGTTCCTGAAGCTGGTAGAACCGACGGAGATCGACACTTCGGTTTCTAACTTAGCTCCCCACCCCGCCTGGCCGGCTTACAGCCCCTCCCTGCGTGGAGGTAGTGTTTGGTTGTAATTCACTTAACCCCCACCCTGAGACCCCCCTCCTGCGTGAGGTGTAGTGCTGTAACCATCTTAATTTCAGGTCAAGCATCACCGCCGCAGCGTGCCGGCCTGTGCCCACACTTCCCGGCTCACCCACGTCTCTGGCTGGGATTAGTGTCTTCACACCGATCAGGTGAGCACTTGATTACACCCTTGCTGGTTTACCTTTGCTTAGTTTAGTATTGCTACTAAGTTCCCCATCGGACGGTGAGGCGAGTGTCCGGTCCCGAATTTTCATCAAATTGAGCGACCACCGTGGAGTAAGTTGAGAGAGCAACCCTACAACCCCCGCCCCCAGCGTGCTGGCCGCCCATGGAAATTGGGCATCCCAGGCCTTAGGGGTTCAACCCCAGCTAAGCCAAACCCCTGGAAAGGCAAGGCCCCACCTCGAACCCTCTCCACCATCACCGACTTGCCTACGGGTAATAGTGAGCGCTACGCGAATGAGTTCACTAGAGTGAGTCCGCTGCTCAAGTTGCTTACTTGCGATTGTAGGTCCAGGGGCATCGGTCGAGTGGCTGCCACCCCCAAGGTGGTGTCACATCAGATGGTATCAGAGCAAGTTCTCAACTTATCTCTACAAGTTGGTCCTAGGGCGCAATTACATTAGAATCATCATTGGTCCACTCGTTGCATCATCATATATACTCCTCTCTGGGAAATACGGTACAATTCAGACCTTGTCAAGGATGATACCGACCCCCTACTCTGGGACATCATCCTAGATGATGACCTTCGCTTTGACGGATCTAGCACTAGTGCCTACCTAAAGTGGGAGGCTACCTTGGAAAAACACTTTGAGCGGATTAGGGCGTATGGACCCGAGAGAATCACCATTGCCAAAGGTCGGCTTTCACCTCGAGCCAAGGAAGAGTGGGAACATATAGTGGGCTTAAGGAGGGTTAGAAGGCAAGAGCCCATTGACACATGGGAAGACATGAAAACTAAACTTAGAAAGATCTACGCTCCCCGACGTTCCCCTTCCTACCCGAGGAGCACTACCACTCCTCCATCCCCACCCGGCCAACCTAAGACCACCCTTAGGGCCCCATTCCCACCATTCCCAACCAAACCCCTCTCAACCATCGCCCCAACACTTCGCTACCAAAACATCACCACTAAAACCCAAGTGTCCAAAGCCTCCACCTCCCCACCTAACCCCATGAGGGCCCCCACACCCCAACCAAAACTGCCTTCCACAACCCACACTACTCACGCCCCTTTGACCCCCACTTCCATCCCTCCACAACCAGCCGATCCCAAGGGCAAGAGACCCCTAACAGACCTGGTTCCCCCCATGAGGAGCATCACTCACCCAACCCTCACCATTCAAACCCAAGTGGACCCCATGTCCACCCCTCCACCTAGGCCCATGATGGCCACCACCCCCCAACCAAAAATCCCCCACCAAACCCGCACCCTACAAGCCCCCATGGTCCCCACCACCACCGCTCCATCGTCCCGTCAAAGGAACACACCTCCCAAAACCAATCAACCTAAACCCCCTCACCCAACCCACCTTCCACTTCCGACCCCAATCCTACCCCAACCTAGGCCTCCACTACTCCCAACCCCAACCCAAGTCCGACCTCGCTCACCACCCCGGGAGCGCCATGCGCCGGCTATCACCAAACCACCCACCTTAGATCCTCCTACCCCATTGGCGTTAGAAGAAGTGGCCCACACACTCGGCCACGTGGGGACAAACGCCCCTCCGGATCCTAGCTCCACCATGGAGACCACCCATGTCCAAGTTGAAAGAGAAGCTTTGTACGGTGGTCTTCACCCTACACCACCCCCCCTAGTTGGGGCCGAACTCATCTTAGGAGAGCCCCTTATTATTTGGCTAAGGGAGAGCCCAATGAGAGAGATCACGGTCGATGATTGCCCTCCAATGCAGCTAAACCTCCCCATAGTACCCTTCTCCTTCTATCGCACCACCATCCAATCATCCTGCCAAGTGGAAACATTAGGGGATCTTCTTGAGGGCTTAGCATGGCAAATGAAGTTGACCGGCATGTTGACCATAGTGGCAAACCAACCTAAGAGCCTTGACCTCCTACACCTATGTGTCGGGTCTATCACCTCGGTTTACACTATGGGTTACTACACTAGCGACCTCCTATTATTCCTCCCCACACCCAATGAGCCCGACCATCTCCTCAAAATGGAGTTCCTTATATCGAGTAGAAAGCCAAACCATCCCCTCATGGCCGACCCACCCACCAAAGACTCCGGCCCGAATGTTTCATGGGAGAAGAATGACCCACCCCTTTTCGAGGACCTAGAAGACATGGAGTCCCTCTCTTTAGGTGACCCCTTCCATGATCCCTTTGACCCCTTCCTTTGGGAGCACGGGTACCCATGTGACCCACCCGTATCACCCACCACCCACCCTTTCCTACCCACACCCACCATGTTGGGCCAAGCCCACCTCAACCATGACCCAGGTTACACCATAGGAACCATGACCTTAGACAACACCCGCCTAGAGATCGAGGAAGTGCCCCACCACATATCCACCTTCCTAGATCCCTTCGACCCTTTCACATAGAAGTTCAAAGGGCGTCCCACATCTATACACAAGGAAGACACCTTTGGGATAAGCATGCACGTGTCTAGGCTTACCACACCACTTGGCATGAACACTATGTTGGGTTCATTCATTCACATCACCCACATGTCAAGTAGAAAACATAAGTGGTCCATATTTGGGTGTACCTGTCCTCCTTCGTTCATCATGGGTCGTAGGCATGATAGGAGCATTCGTGGATGTCTGGGTCCACCGACATTTGTCACCCCCATGCATGACCGGATCACCTATGGATGCCCCGGTCCTCCCAATTCCATCAAAGTCTTCTTGGCATTAAAGCATCATTGGTCTACATATGGTTGTCCCGGTCCACCCTTGCATACCATACATTTCACCCCCACACCGCATCATAGTGCACAACACGAGCAATCAAGCAAGCATCGAGCAACGAGCGATAAGGTTCATGAAGAAGAGCGGGCAAAAGCTCGTGAGCGCCACTTGGATTTCCAAATAGGTAGCCTAGTGATGATGACTTTGGAGTGGCTCTACCCTAGGGTCACCTCCAACTTGAGGGCATGAGGACTTGGACCTTGCCAAGTTCCGAGTGGCTTTGGCAACCCGGCTTACGGGTTGGACTTACTAATGGGTTTTGGTATTCACCCCCATTTCCCACGTGGTGGATCCGGCACCCTATATGGGCACCGCGGTGGATCCTAGTGAGTGCCTTGAGCCTATACCTTCCTTTGAGAGGGACACCCCGGAGAGCCACCACAAATCAGCCTGAGAACCCGACGTGTGCACACGGAGGAAATACTAGGCAGGCAAGGTATCATCGCCAGCATGAGGGTGTCCGTGCCACTTTGAGAAGCTGAAGTGCCATCCCCCGGCCATGGACGCAAGTCGAGTCAGGAGATCATGGTTCACCCGGAGCTGCCTTGGTGCACCACCTCCCCGGTGGAGCCATACTCGACGGGGTCGAGTTTTCCCCACCCCGGGGGTATGATGGGGGCATCACTTACCCCTCCACATTTTTCGAACCTCTGATAGATCGTCGGCATGCGCCATTGTGTTCTTCACACTTTTTTGAGTCAATCCATGTAATTTTCATATTTACTTTGAGTCATAATTGTGTAATTTTTCCTTTATTTGAGTCTGGTACCTAGGTTAGTGAGTCATTTACCTAAGTTCTCTGTCATGTGGTTGATTAGGTTGGCTATTGGGCCCAATTCAATGGGCTAGGCCCAGGGGCGCCCCTCCCTAGTCTATCTGGTCATTGTGTCAATTGTCCAGGTTCAGTATGGTCACGTGAAAAGTCCTGTGCCTATAAATACTGATGTGACACAACCTAGGACTTACCAAGCAAGCACAATTGGCATTCAAAACGGACCGATAACGGCGACCGCTCACCCGATGCTCACCTAGACCCGGGGTAACTTGGCAATGCCAAGTGGAGGATGTGAGGGCTGGGCCCTTGCTGGTAGAGGGCCAGCAAGGCCAAGAAAATGTTCCACCAAGGGTATGGATGCCCAATTCAAGGCAGTCGACGTTGTGCCAAGGGCACGGGTACACTCCTCTCCCCACGGTGATCGCTTGAAGCAATGGAGCTTAAGGATCGAGCTCTCACTCTCACAGCCAGCGGAACTATGAACTAATATTGAAAGAACAAGCACAAAATTAGAGCTAGGTTGGAGCACTTACTCGACCGCTTTGAAGAAACCGGTCCCGCTCGGAGACGAGGGCGAGCGGGGAGGCGAGGGTTCCCCACACGCCGCGCCGGAGAAGCTTGACCTGTTTAAAGTGTTACAACACTACACCTCTCGCAGGAGGGGGTTCTTGGGGTGGGGAAAAATTATTAATACATCCAAAACCACCTCCACACAGGGAGGGGCCTTCAGCCGGCCAACCGGGGAGGGGCGAAACCGAGCTAGAAGCTAACAAGGGAGCCGATGCCGATTCTGTCTGCTTCCTGCGCTTCAGGACAGACAGTTGGATACCTTGACGCTGCGACCACTCCCGATTTTTGTTGATGACGAAACCAGTTGGAATTTCTTCGTATCTGGATCGGGATGACGCCTGAATTTTTTTGATTTCTCTGGTCAGAGGTGCTGGTTGGGGCAGAAGCTCGAACAGGGTGGCAGGTCTTCAGTTCTGACTGCTTCAGGTTCACAACAGCAGAAAAAAGAGGTTTCCACAAGCGCTCCAGAGCTCAGAATCGGGCACCGCCAGAGTTGTTAGAACCGTTGGTGAGTCCTCTTCGAAGTGAGACCAACGGGGATGCCAAACGTTGTCGGAGTAGACCGGTAGAGCTCAAACAATAAGGGGGGGTCGGAGCAGACTGTCAGGAAGCAGAACCGCACACCCGGAAGAAGAAAATGAGAACTCTTGATTACGGCCGCAAAACAGAGCTCCGCTTCTTGATTCTGGAAGTAGACTTGTCGAAGAAGCTCCCGGCCAAGCCTTGCCTCTAGATCTTCAAGAGAGTGGTCGTGGTAGCTTCAGGAGTCAGCTTTAGGTAGCTCTTCAGGGAGGAAGTGCGCAGTCGGGGAAGATCGACTGCTCGGGATGGCCCCGAACTTAGAATGTGATGAGACCACCGCCGTTGCGAAGAGAACGGAGAGACGCTTCCAACGGTATCTTTTGGGCCTCTAGAGACGTAGGGATGAAGTCGGGGCCAGCTCTGCAAGCTGATGGTACTCTACTACCTGTGACCTGAGAATTGCAGGTGGTGAAAGGTGGTGGGGGAATGGGGTAGAAGGGATGGGAAATGGGGTGGATGGGTATGGGGGCAACCCCTGGCTGTGAGGGGGTCTGGGAGGGGGTGTTCCAAGGTGTGGGAGGGGGAGAATGGGGTCTAGAAGGTGGTGTTTGTAGTGGGTGAGAGAGGAGCTGCGAATTTGGTTAGAAGGGAGAGAGGGAAAGGGTATTTGAAAATGGGTTTAAGGGTGGGATTAATTTTTGGTCTTGGGGATGGGAAGGGGTGTGTGGGGAAGGTATAGGGGGGCATGGGGAGTGGGAATTCTCCCTTGGGAGATGAGAGGGTGCTTGGGGAAAGGGAGTCGGTGGTCGGTGGTTGGAGGGTGGAGTGGGGAGTGGTGGAATCTCCCTTGGAGCTGGGGTGGACTTAAGGTGGGGTGGTGGGGAGTTGGGGATGAGTTATTGGAGGGGGGGGAAGAGAGAGAAAGGTAGTTGGGAGGGGAGGAGAGAGAAAGGGGCACAAGTTTTAGAGAGAGAGACAGTGGATGAGAGGGAAAATGACTTCTTAGAGAGAGAGGTAGAGAGAGAGAGAGGGGGGATAGGGGCTTCTCACCCACTCAATTGGCTTCTCACCAAAAGAAGAAGATTTAAGTTGAATACTAAAAAATTCAAATATTCATTCATTCCAAATGGGGGGAATGTGGTCCTATATATAGGCAACCCACATTTTACAAAAAGTCCCTGACTCATGCAACAATGACAAATAACCAAGGGGTAGGGGGCGCCCTTGGGCCTAGCCCAATGAATTGGGCCCAATAACAAACTAATCAACCTAATGACACTCAAACTTAGGGAAATAAATAAAAGACCTAGGGACATGACTCAAATAAAAGGGAAAATACAATGATATGACTTGAAAAAAAAATTATATAGGACTCAAAATAAATAACTAGACCATGCCCAATGCAACCGGGGCGAGGAGACGAGCCGTGAATGTGGGCATGGGAGGTGATGTCCCCATCATACTCCAGGGGTGCGGAGAACTCGACTCCGTCGAGTAAGAGTCCTTCCCTCCTCGGACAGTGTAGAAGCGATACCGCCCGCAAGTCTTCCAAAGGAGACCGATCTATCCACCTGATGAGATAGTGCTCAGTCACCTTGCTCCTGGTGGTAGTGACCTGTCCATCCAATATTAGCTCAATTTGCTCACGCTGGGCTCTCCTAGCTAGTGGCCTCTTCTCACGGGTGGGTGCTCTCTCAATGAGGGGTGTGGGCTCAATATCTTCACTGGGTACCACCGTGGGACCCTTATATGGCACTACGTCGGCCACGTTGAATGTGGGGCTCACTTCGTACTCCTCGGAAAGATCTAACTCATAGGCACTAGTGCCAATGCACCTCAAAACATGGAAGGGGCCAGCCCTACAAGGCCTCAATTTGGAGATGACTCTCGGGGAGAGCCTCTCCATCCTCATCATCACAAAGTTACCCGCGTGAAATTCTTGGTGACATCGATGGGAGTCAACCTACCTTTTATAAATCTCATTTTTCTTGCTGATGTGCTTGCGAAGGTCTTCATGCAATTTTGTGAATGTAGACACTCTAGGGGTGATGGGTGGACCTGGGCAACCAAAAGTAGACCAATCATGCTTTGACGCCAAGAAGACTTTGATGGAATGGGGAGGACCGGGGCATCCATAGGTGATCCGGTCATGTATGGGGGTGACAAATGCCGGGGGGCCCGGACACTCATGAATACTCCTATCATGCCTACGACCCATGATGAGTGAAGGAGGACCATTACACCCGAATATGGACCAATCATGCATCCTACTTGACATGTGGGTGATATGAACGAGTGGACCCGACTTATGAATCATGCCAAGTGATGTTGTACGCCAAGACTTATGCACTCTTGTGCCAAAGATGTCCCCTATGTGTGGGCTTTTGGACTTCCATTGAAATGGGTCAAAGGGGTCTAGGAAGATGGATATCATGAAGTGGGGCACTTCCTCGATCCCTAGGTGTATATTGCCCAAAGTCATGGCTCCCATAGTGTAACTCGGGTCTAGGATGGGGTGGATTGGGTCAATCATGATGGGTTGAGGTAGAGAAAAGCGGGTGGTGGATAAGGCGGTTGGGTCACTCATGGTGGATTGGGGTAGGAAAAGGTGGGCGGTGAGTAAGGGTGGTGGATCACATAGGGATCCAGGCTCCCATCGGAAGGGGTCATGGAAAGGGTTACCAAGGGAGATGAGTTCTATGTTCTCAAGGTCCTCAAATGGTGGTGGATCATCCACCTTTAGTGAAATAAGTGGGCCGAAGTCTTTGGTGAGTGGGTCGGCCATAAGGGAATGATTTGGCTTTCTTTCCGATATAAGGAACTCCAATTTAAGAATGGAGTCGGGCTCATCGGGTGTGGGAAGGACTATAAGAAGGTCACTAGTGTAGCAACTAATGGTGCAAATCGAGGTGATGGACCCAACACATAGGTGACGGAAGTCAAGGCTCTTAGGTTGATCGGTTGCCAGGGCCAACACGCTAGTCAGCTCAAGTTGCCACTCTAAGCCCTTAAGAAGATCTTCCCATGTCTCTACCTCTAAGTAGGCTTGGAATGTGGTGCGATAGAGGTTAATGGGTACTAATTGGAAAGGGTGCTCCATGGTTGAGGTTTGTAAGTACAAGGCATGAGGGATGGGTTTTTGCTTGAGCCATTTGATGATGAGTTCTCCCATGGTCACCACCTTTTGGGTGAGATTGAGAGGCTTGGGGGGGGTATGGGTTTATTTGGATGGGGATGAGTTGATGTCATTTCTCCTTATTGATATGAGTATGGATTTCTTTAAAGGTGGGGAAAGGCTTTGGGTTGGTGTTCAATCCCGAGGATTTGGTCTTGTGGGCCATGGTCACCTCATGTTCACTCATGACCTCGTTCATTCTTTGAAGTGGGTTGAGAGGGCATGGTTGCCAGGGACGGGGCTCCGGTGGGCGAGGGAACACAAGGTTGTTGAAACTATAGGCTCTCGGGAGATGTGTGGGATGAACTAGGCAAGTCCGACGGAATGGGTCGATGGTGGCATTCCATTCAGCAAGCCATTGTTTCCCTAGGATTAGGCAAGGGCCCTCTAAAGTACCAATTTGACACCATGCTCCATCAAAGTATTTGGCCTTCCCGAACCATTTATGGAATTCAACGAAGACTTGGTCTCCGTTGTGCATAATTTGTCCAGTCGTGGAGAGGGTGGCTACGATATCGGGGGATACCCAATTATCCTCTTCCATGTCAATGAAGTCAATTTCTGTGGGACTCCCATTAGGTAGGTATGCTTGGGATATGATGGGAAGTGGGGCCTTTTGGTCCGTAGACTCAATGTCAAGGGGAGGTGGACAATACATGAGACGGTCCGTCGAGGACTCTAATGCAAGCGTGACCATGGACTAGACTCGTAGAGACAAGTCTAAAACTTACTCTGATATCAATTGATGTGACACAACCTAGGACTTACCAAGCAAGCACAATTGGCATTCAAAACGGACCGATAACGGCGACCGCTCACCCGATGCTCACCTAGACCCGGGATAACTAGGCAATGCCAAGTGAAGGATGTGAGGGCTGGGCCCTTGCTGGTAGAGGGCCAGCAAGGCCAAGGAAATGTTCCCCCAAGGGTATGGCTGCCCAATTCAAGGGAGCCGACATTGTGCCAAGGGCACAGGTACACTCCTCTCCCCACGGTGATCGCTTGAAGCAATGGAGCTTAAGGATCGAGCTCTCACTCTCACAGCCAGCAGAACTATGAACTAATATTGAAAGAACAAGTACAAAATTAGAGTTAGGTTGGAGCACTTACTCGACCGCTTTGAAGAAATCGGTCCCGCTCGGAGACGAGGGCGAGCGGGGAGGTGAGGGTTCCCCACACGCCACGCCGGAGAAGCTTGACCTGTTAAAGTGATACAACACTACACCTCTCGCAGGAGGGGGTTCTTGGGGTAGGGACAAATTATTAATACATCCAAAACTACCTCCACACAGGGAGGGGCCTTCAGCCGGCCAAGCGGGGAGGGGCGAAACCGAGCTAGAAGCTAACAAGGGAGCCGATGCCGATTCTGTCCGCTTCCTGCGCTTCAAGATAGACAGTTGGATACCTTGACGCTACGACAACTCCCGATTTTTTTTTATGACGAAACTAGTTGGAATTTCTTCGTATTTGGATCGGGATGACGCCTGAATTTTTTTGATTTCTCTGGTCACATGTGCTGGTCGGGGCAGAAGCTCAAACAGGGTGGTAGGTCTTTAGTTCTGACTGCTTCAGGTTCACAACAGCAGAAAGAAGACGTTGCCACAAGCGCTCCAGAGCTCAGAATCAGGCACCGCCAGAGTCGTTGGAACCGTCGGTGAGTCCTCTTCGAAGTGATACCAACGGGGATGCCAAATGTTGTCGGAGTAGACCGGTAGAGCTCGTTTAATGAGGGGTGTCGGAGCAGACTGTCAGGAAGCAGAACCGCACACCCGGAAGAAGAAAATGAGAACTCTTGATTCCGCGTGCAAAACAGAGCTCTGCTTCTTGATTCTGGAAGTAGACTTGTCGAAGAAGCTCCCGGCCAAGACTCGCCTCCAGATCTTCAAGAGAGTGGTCGTGGTAGCTTTAGGAGTCAGCTTCAGGTTGCTCTTCAGGGAGGAAGTACACAGTCGGGGAAGATCAACTTCTCAGGATGTCCCCGAACTCAGAATGTGATGAGACCACCGCCATTGCGAAGAGAACAGAGAGACGCTTCCAACGGTATCTCTTGAGCCTCCAGGGACGCTGGGATGAAGTCAGGGCCGCTCTGCAAGCTGCTGGTACTCTACTACCTGCGACCTGAGAATTGCAGGTGGTGAAAGGTGGTGGGGGAATGGGGTAGAAGGGATGGGAAATGCGGTGGATGGGTATGGGGGCAACCCCTGGCTGTGAGGGGGTTTGGGAGGGGGTGTTCCAAGGTGTGGGAGGGGGAGAATGGGGTCTAGAACGTGGTGTTTGTAGTGGGTGAGAGACGAGCTACGAATTTGGTTGGAAGGGAGAGAGGGAAAGGGTATTTGAAAATGGGTTTAAGGATGGGATTAATTTCTGGTCTTGGGGATGGGAAGGGGTGTGTGGGGAAGGTAAAGGGGGGCTTGGGGAGTGGGAATTCTCCCTTGGGAGATGAGAGGGTGCTTGGGGAAAGGGAGTCGGTGGTTGGAGGGTGGAGTGGGGAGTGGTGGAATCTCCCTTGGGGCTGGGGTGGACTTAAGGTGGGGTGGTGGGGAGTTGGGGATGAGTTATTGGAGGGGGGGAAGAGAGAGAAAGGTGGTTAGGAGGGGAGGAGAGAGAAAGGGGCGCAGCTTTTAGAGAGAGAAAGTGGAGGAGAGAGAAAATGACTTCTTAGAGAGAAAGGTAGAGAGAGAGAGGGGGGGATAGGGGCTTCTCACCCACTCAATTGGCTTCTCACCAAAAGAAGAAGATTTAAGTTGGACACTAGAAAATTCAAATATTCATTCATTCCAAATGGGGGGAATGTGGTCCTATATATAGGCAACCCACATTTTACAAAAAGTCCCTGACTCATGCAATAATGACACATAACCAAGGGGTAGGGGGTGCCCTTGGGCCTAGCCCAATGAATTGGGCCCAATAACAAACTAATCAACCTAATGACACTCAAACTTAGGGAAATAAACAAAAGACCTAGGGACATGACTCAAATAAAAGGGAAAATACAATGATATGACTTGAAAAAAAAATTACATAGGACTCAAAATAAATAACTAGACCATGTCCGATGCAACCGGGGCGAGGAGACGAGCCGTGAATGTGGGCATGGGAGGTGATGTCCCCATCATTACCCCCCTCCCCTCTCTCATTTGTAACCTTTGATGATCAATGAAATTTGAAATTCCCTTAGAATTTTATCTCCCCTCCCTCTCTTGATATATTTCACTCTCTCATATCTCTCTCTCTAAGGGGGTCGTCCCTCTCTCTCTCTCTTCCCCCACCCCCAAATTCAAAATTTCTTCTCTCTCCTCCCCTCATTCAAGAGCCACCACAACTTCCCACAACACCTCATTACTCCCCCCCAATCCCAAAATAGAATCCACCACTCTCCAAGCCACCCTCCAACCACCAACCATCCACTCCCTTTCCCCAAGGGCCCCTCTCATCCCCCAAGGGAGAATTCCCCACTCCCCAAGCACCCCTTCCCTTCCCCAACACAACCCTTCCCATCCCCAAGACCCCCATTAACAACCCCCATTAAGCCACATTTCAACCTTGAGATAGATCTCTCCATCCCTCTCTCCTTCCCAACCCAAATTCACAGCTCTCCCTCTCTCCACCTGCTAGACCACCTTCAGCCCCCATTCTCCCCCTCCCTCACATTGGTTTGCACCTTCCCAGACCCCCTCACAGCTAGGGGTTGCCCCCACACCCATCCACCCCATTTCCCATCACCTATCACCACCCTGTTCATCCCAGTTCACAGGCAGCAGTCAAGGGTCGAGTTCCAGAGGTTGCCACATCTTCACCGCGCATCTTCAGGTGGTGTACCTTATACTGCTAGAAATCTTGACAAGGTTGCTTCGTAGGCGAGGTGGTCTCGTCGGCGTTCGACTTCGGAGCTGCTCGGAGGAGTCATCTTTGTCAGACTGCGCATTTCCTCCCAGGTAGACAACTAGCAACAATTTTCAGAGGCTCCCACGACCAGCGCTATGAGTTTCTTGGGGTGGCGTTTGGCTGAAGCTTTCTCCTTCAAGTCCCCTGTCATCTCCAAGAAGCAGAGCTATTTTTGGACCTAGGAGTCAAGAGTTCTATATTTTCTTCCCACAGTGTGCAAGGTTAGTTCCTTTGAGCCTGAGCCGACACCCTGCCATTGTCCCAGTCTTCATGATCAGCTCCGACCTCCGCCGATGGCCCCGTTGGCCCCGACTCAAAGAGGACTCGACCATGATCGCAACATCTCCAATCTCACCTTCATCCGAGCACGGGAGTGTTCGTGGCGCCCTCGTCTTCCCGCAGCAGCAGTCTGGGAACAACCAGAACCAGAGTAGATCAGTCCTGTTCCAGACCCTGCCCCATCCAGCGACGTCATCAGGAAATTCTCCAAAAATTTGGACGTCCTCCTAGGTCAACTCAAAAAGTTTTGGCACTAGTCTCGACCTCTTCTGAGCTCGACAGAGCCCGTGGCGGCGCCGTCATTGACTGCTTATCAAGCTGTTCCTGAAGCTGGCAGAACCGGCGGAGCTCAGCACTTCAGTTTCTAACTTAGCTCCCCACCCCGCCTGGCCGGCTTACAGCCCCTCCTTACGTGGAGGTAGTGTTTGGTTGTAATTCACTTAACCCCCACCTATGGACGCACTTTTCGACACGCTCGTTTGTCTGTTTCTTTAAGTCAGTTTATTCTGTGGGTTTATTCGTTTATTAAGTGTGTGGGCATGCCAGTCACATAGTGACGATTTATTCGAGCTTCACGGAAGCCCATGGTGTGCTCGATCTGATTAATCAGACGATTGTGTGGTTCGTGTCGGGACCAAAACCCTCCATGCCATAAAAGGTCACATCGTCATTTACATCCCCTCGGAGAGGGGAACACCCTTGATTAATCACCGGGGATCAGGGGCCTCATGGCCAGGAAACTATATCGAGAGAAACAAGCCGATAGCAGTCTCGAATCAGTCGGAAAGCCCGATGTCTCGGGGGGGCAAGCATTCGAAATATGTCGATCACTCAAGGTACCATTTTGATATTCGGACGAGCGTCCGGCTTGAGAAACGCGTAATCGTCACGGGAAAATCGGAGTATATGTATGTCGCGATGCGACAAATTTGTTGTTCGGAGGAACGGGAAATATTCAGTTAAATCCCAGTTAGAGCGGTCGGAAACCAATAAGTTTGTCGGCCCGATGCAAGATCAAGCTATGACCATACTGCGGTGGGCCCCCCGGGGTCGAAGTCAGGCTCGCATGGGCATCGTCAATGTTTCCGGTGCCGAGGGGCAGCGGGAAAGTGTCCCGGGACTAGATTCCAAAACAAAGACGTATACAGAGATAGCTGGCTATAGGCCTAGACGTGGGTCAGGCGATGACCATGGTTGGGGCGAACCTGAGGTCCAGACGTGACTCACGAAGGTCTTATTGATATTCCCACACGTAGGGTTCGGGGAAGACGAGAGCCATCTCGTTCCATTTAGATTTTATTGGTCATTCATGGACCATTTTATGTTCGGACAAAGATCCGTATTGAAGACGTAAACGGAAATAAACCCGTACAAATGTCTACCGTGAGTACGGCAAGTTTAATGCAAGCGCGGGATTAGATCCCGGGATATATGTCGGTCACTAATGGACCATACACTGTTCGGACAAGAGTCCACATTTGAAGCATCGAAGATAACGACAAAGCTGTACGGATATCTACCATGGATACGTCAGGTTTAATGTGGATGCGGGATTGGATCCCGATAGAGGTAGGTCAAGCTGATGAACTATCGGTCCGAGATGGTTTCGGACTATGGCCATAACGGGGTTCCCGAGGTCCACGTCCGATGCCATGGGGCGTCATTGCTTTTCTCTTCACACACAGTCCGGAGAAACGAAGGTTCCAAGGTATCCTTGCATGTTGGTCATGGTCGGACGCGAGTCCACGTTTGAAGCATCGAAGACGACGATAAAACCGTGCAAATGTATGGCGTAGACACGACAAGTTTAATGTGGGGTTGCGGGATTAGATCCCGGGAGAAGCGGGTCGAGTTAATGAACTATTGGCCCGAGATGTGTTCAGATCATGACCATGTCGGGGGTTCCGAGGTCCACGTCCGATACCACAAGGCATCATTGATTTTCTCTTTGCACCCAGTCCGGGGGAGTGAATTGTTAAGTATGAAGCCCAAACTCGCCACCGTGCGGCCTCGCACGGAACAAAATTTTAATTAAGGCGCGGGTGATAGAGTTTCTTTTATTCTTTTATTAGCATGATTGACCTTTTATTATTATTTTTTGCTTGTTTATTCCCCTTTTGTATTAAGCAGGCGCGCCGGATTAAGGATGGATAGGGGCGCCGGGTATGGAATGAACAAGTGGGGGGTGCCGTTTTAAGGGTGTTAGGTGCACAGGAATCACGCCGTTTGAAGGGTTCAATGAGGTGGGCGCACCGGTTAAGGCCACGCCGGATTAGGATGCCAATGGAGGAGGAGTGCGCCAGATAAGGGACCCAAGAGAGGGGGCACGCCGGATCAAGGCCAAGAAGAGGGGCGCGCCAGATTTGGGCTCAAAGAGGAGGGCGCGCCGGTTAAGGCCACGCCGGATTTGGCAATGCCGTAATAGAATGTGCAAGGGAGGGGGCGCGCCGTTTTAGGGAGGTAAGCAGGGGAGCGCGCCGTTTCTGGATTCAAAGAAGGAGCTGAGGGCTTTTGTGAGAGGGGCTAAAACGGCACGGGGGAACAGTAACCGCGCCGGATTAGCCTCTCCCGAGGGTTTAGTTCATTGCTTTTGACTGTGTCTTTCTTTTCTTTCACTTGCAAGCCGGTTTGATGGTTGGTTTGTTCATCCATTTGGAAGATTAAGTTGATGAAAAGGGGGTTTAATCGTTTTAGTCATTTATTGAGGTGAATTAGCATGGATGCTTAAGTGTTTGTTCGGGGGGGTTTAGTTCACAGAGTTTACTGTGTATTGGATTAAAAGCTCAATTTGTTCTTCAGAGGCTCAATTTGTTCACTTGTTCTTGTGTGTTCTTAGCCCCTGGCGAAAATTGGGTAGCACCTCCCCCGGACCGGGACTTGCCAGAGAGAAGCGAGAGCCACCACACGGATTACTACCGGGTAAACTCTCAAAATGCGGAACGGCCTCACGGCGGTCCGTTAGCCCAAGTGTGAGTGTGGAACGCTCGAGGGCCAGCCTACGAGAGCGACCACGACTCACGGGCGATGATTTAGATGTTCGCCATAGAAGGCTGTAGCTCTTCATCCCACGGACGGGTTCCCCAAAGTCGCGCCACGGAGAGGCAGACCTCTGAGGCCCCTGGATGATAAGAAGATTGAGAGGAAAGGGAAGAGATCACAACAGTGGAAGGCTACGCATGCTCAGAGAACCCATTCTTTTCATTCATCCTCAAGGGAAAAAAAAGGGGAACATTGCAAGGGAGAAGAGGGAGAATACATCGACGGGGGATGAAGGAGATACACCGGTGGGGGAGAGGGGATGGAGCACAAGCTCTTCCCCCTCCGACTCACCTCTCTTCTCTCACACACTCTTTCTTTCTTTCTTCTTCACCTTGCCAGCGCCGGGGGACCAAGCTCCTTCTCTCTTCTTCTCTTCACTGCCCACAGCCGAGAGCCTTCTCTTCTCCTTTTCGATGGCCAGCCCCTGGGGAGGAGTCTCCAGGAAAAGCATATATATTGGGTGCCTTCTCCTTCTCAAACAGAAGAAAACTCCCACCACTGCGTTCGTCTGCCAGACGAACAGGGTTGGCTTCTATGCTGGCATCTGGTAATTGGTGCCGTACCTTGTCGTTCATCCGAGGATGGGATGTTCACGGATTTGCCGGGAGGATCTGCTGCTGCTGCCATCACTGCCGCTTTGCTGTCGAACGGGGGTGAAGGCATGGCTTCAAAACATTGAATGCTCTCTGCGCACCGCATTTAAACAAAACAGAGCATCGGAGTTTTGATGGGATGGCATGAGGTTAAAACGGCGCGGTGGAAAAGTGACCACGCCGGTTTAAACCCAAGCGCAATTGGCGTGCCATTTCAGCATTTGAAGGCAAAGCTTTTGAAAATGGGGGCACGATGGGTCCTGTAGCGCGCCAGATTAAGTTGCCAAAATGGGGGTTCTTTGAGCGCGCCAGAATAGCCTTACAAATGGAGTGCGCCGATTTGGCCAAGCAATTGGGCATGAAGGGTTCTTCGAAAGTGGCACGCCGGATTAAGACATCAACATGGGCACGCCATATTAGAGCATCAAAGGGGGGCGCGCCATTTTAATGCAACGCAAGGGGCCGCGCCGTTTTAAGGCGAATGTCACGCCGATTGGGGTTTCTTCTCGGAGTCGCAGCCATTCACACGAATGTTGGCGTTCCCAGAATGTTGTAATTGTAATGCATTGCCTTCGCAGCGTTCCATTCGTAGCCTCTGGGGCTCGGTCCCAGACTTTGATCGACTTTCGGTGCATACCGAGGCTGTACCGGAGTTCCCGACTCTTCTTTGATTCAGCTCTCGGCACGGCCGGCAGTAGAGTTGTGGCTGTATCTTCCGCCTGGGGGGCTTCCTTAATGGGTAGCGGACCACCAAGCGAGTTCTCATCCTGATCGGGCGAGGCACGAGGTTTATTCGGTGTTTCCATCTTCGGCTTGCTCTCGAGTGTCGAGACGTGCATGCCGTATGATCCTCATCGACATTTCTTGACGTCCACACCACCCCGAGACCCCCCTCCTGCGCGAGGTGTGGTGCTATAACCATCTTAATTTCAAGTCAAGCATCACCGCCGTAGCGTGCCGGCCCGTGCCCACGCTTCCCGACTCGCCCACATCTCCGGTCGGGATTGGTGTCTTCACACCGATCAGGTGAGCACTTGGTTACACCCTTGCTGGTTTACCTTTGCTTGGTTTAGTATGGCTACTAAGTTGCCCGTCGGACGGTGAGGGAGTGCCCGGTCCTGAATTTTCATCAAATTGAGCGACCACCGTGGAGTAAGTTGAGAGAGCGACCCTACAACCCCTACCCCCGACGTGCTGGCCGCCCACAGAAATTGGGCATCCCAGGCCTTAGGGGTTCAGCCCCAGCTAAGCCAAACCCCTGGAAAGGCAAGGTCCCACCTCAGACCCTCTCCACCATCACCAACTTGCCTACGGGTAATAGTGAGTGCTACGCAAATGAGTTCACTAGAGTGAGTCCGCTGCTCAAGTTGCTTTCTTGCGATTGTTGGTCCAAGGGCATCGGTCGAGTGGCTGCCACCCCCAAGGTGGTGTCACATCAGTGGGCTCTCCTGCTAATGGAGTACGATATTATTTATGTCCCCAGAAAAGCAATCGAGGAACAGGACATGGCTGAATTCTTTGCGACCCATCCAGTACTAGACGACTCGCCTCTCAACACGGAGCTCCCTGACGAGGAGTCCCTTGCTGTCCCATCATAACAACCGGTTGAACAGAGCGGAGATGTCTTGCATTATTGGCGTCAAAGCCCTACTGGGAGCCTTACTTTGATGGCGCTTCCCGAGGGATTACATGGAATAACCAAGATCCAGCAATCATGGCGGCTGTCGGCATCATTTTCCTGACTCCTATGGGCGGAGTTTTGTCCAAGTCATGCGCTCTTATGAAGTCCCTGACCAACAATGCGGCCGAATACGAAGCTCTACTCATTGGGCTTCAGATGGCTCTCGACATGGGCATTAAATGCCTCAAAGCCTAGGGGGACTCTCAGCTAATGCTCTGGCAAGTCCTCGACATCTGTGACGTGCGGAAGTCGGAGTTGGTCCCGTACCACGCCGCCGTTACCAGACTAGCTCAGAAGTTCTATTTCTTTGAAATAGATCGTATTCCCAGAAGCAGCAACGCCCAGGCAGATGCCCTGACAAAATTGGCTATGGCTATCAAGCTCCTGCCCGAGGGCGAGATCGACATCATCGTCAAGCACAGAAGATGGATGCCGAACTCACTCGAGGGCAACGTCGGTCTCACCGTCTATGAGGTCCATGACCTTGACCAGACCACTCCTCCAGAAGATGAAGATTGGCAGGAGCCTATCATCAAGTTCAGGAAAGGATGGCTCTCTTATGACCGGGCTCAGAGAGTATAGCTACTCCGCCGAGCAACATCCTATGAGTAGATTGGTGACTCCCTGTACCGACTTGTCCACGAGAAGGACAAGTCGATTCTCCTGAGATGTGTCTCCCCAACCGAGGCTCGAGCCATCATGCAGGAAGTTCACTCTGGATTATGCGACGCGCACCAAGCCGGATATCGTATGAAGCATAACATTAAGCTCAAGGGCTTCTACTGGCCAACCATGTACATGGATTGCATCCAGTACGCCTGTACGTGCCATCAATGCCAGCCTTTGGCCCGATACCCAGAAGACCTCCTAATCTGCTGTGTCCCACAGCCCCCACTTGGCCATTCATCGAGTGGGGCATGGACATCGCGGGGCCTTTCCCGCCATCTTCCAAGGGCCATAAATACATCTTGGCCGCCACCGACTACTTCACTCTCTGGGCAGAAGCCCTTCCCTTGCGGGAAGTCACCAGCGAAGTGGTCGCTAGATTTGTCCGACACAACATCATCTACCAATTTAGTACTCCCAGTCGCATAGTGTCTGACAATGGGACACCATTTAAGAATAACGTCGTGTACCAACTAGAGGCCAAATTTCATATCTACTGGAGAACCTCTTCGGTCTACAACCCCTAGGTCAACGGCTTGACAAAAGCCTTCAACAAGACCCTCTGCAAGCTTGCGGCTAAAATGGTTGTCTATCGGAAACATGATTGGGGTGAGAAGGTCTTCGAGACACTATGGGCCTACCGGACGATCTACAAAACCCCTTTGGGGTGTTCGCCGTTGTCCCTTGCTTATGGGGCAGAAGCCATTACCCCCATTGAAGTCCAGTTGGCCTCTTACCGCGTGGCGATCCACACCGGCCTTGCCGGCCCTAATGAAAATGAATACCATAGAAGGCTAGAAGAGCTCGCCGATCTAGAAGGCAAACGACTCAAAGCCTACAAACACCTACAAGTATACCAGACCCGCATGTCACGAGCCTATGATAAGCTCGTCAAGCAGCGAGCCTTCAAGCAAGGCGACCTTGTCATGATCAAGGAAAAGGAAGTTATGGCAGGGCGCTCCAGTGGAAAACTACAGCCAAAATGGCGAGGTCCATACATCATCCACAACGTCTATGAGTTTGGGGCTTACACGGTCGTTGACTACAAGGGTTATAAACCCTTCCCACCTCTCAATGGCAAACATATGAAGCTACATTATGCACCAGAACATGAGTTCGCGTGCCAACCAAACTAAGGCGCACATCCCAGCTACTACCAGTAAAATCGACCTTCCCCTATGGAGGGTCTAACCAGTCATTCCTTCCAATCTCCTGTTCCCAGCCAAGCAACAAGGCCAGCCAAGCCCTCTCAGAACCATCGCCAAGCATTCTCGGGGATCAACCGCCCGCCTTCGTCCTTGCCACGACAAGAGCAAGGACACCTCTGCGCCAGCAACAATCTAGCCATCAGGCTCCCAGGTAAGCAAAAATAAAAAACAAAAAAAAATAAAAAGTGGGGTTAAAAATAGAGATGCCCCGACAGACCCAGTCATCCTCACCGTAAGGGGGCGACTGGGGGCAAAAAGGCCAACAACCCGGATGAGGCGGAAACCCAAAAGGGTGCCTTAGGCAAAACTGGGAAACCCCTCGACGTGAAAACCCGCAAGGGCTCGTCGGAAAAAGCTAAAGGGGGTCGGCTCTGGAGAAAACCCGAAAGGGCGGTAGAGCCGATAATGAGAAAATCTTCCTCTCCCCACTAGTCAGGGTGGCCTTCCAACCACTCCTCAATAGGTCATAGGCCTCCCTATATATTTGCCTCCGATCAACTCACGTTGCCAGATCATTAACTCTACAATCTCCAATCAGTCTTACATCACCCTACTTAGCCCATTCTATTTTTGGCCCTCGCTCCGTCGCGGCGGGCCGACAAGTCCCAGTGTCTACGCGACATCCTAGTCGCCAACCCGGCCAACTCCAATCTTAGCCTATTCTCATACTCTCATCATTCCACACTACTACATCCTACATCTCTTTAAATCTAGAACTCCAGAGTCTCACTATGATCCCAATTCCTCCTGTAATCCCTGACCCACCAGCTATAACTCCAGTCACATCTTGCCGCGACAAAGTGGCCCCCAGCATAATAAATTGATTATTTGTGAGAGCTCCTATTAAGGGGGGAGCAATATCTAGTCATCCACGATCTCTAGTTCCAAGTTAGGTCCCCTGACAGTGGCATGCTATGGACGGCAATTCCTTATAAAATTAATATAATAACAAAAAACGGGGTTAAAAATAGAGATACCTAGGCGGACCCGGTCGTCCTCATTATAAAGAGGCGACTGGGGGCAAAAATTGCCATCGACCCAACTAAGGTGAAAACTCGAAAGGGCGTCTCAGGCAAAATTAGGTAACCCCTCGGTGTGAAAACCCACAAGGGCGCACCGTAAAAAGTAAAAGGGGGCCAGCTCTGGCAAAAACCCGCAAGGGCGATAGAGCTGGTAATGAAAAAAAAAAACTCTCCCTCTCCATTCCTCACTAATAGAAGTCATTGACCGCAACATCGCGCCGACGGCTACCTCAATATCACCTCACAACGATGGTGGCCAACACACCCCCGAGGGTCCGCCATCGCCAGTTTCCAGTCCCAGTTTTCGGCTACAACGCCTACACAGGCCAGCCGCCCAGTCTCCAGTCCCAGTTCGGCTACAATGCCTTCGCAGGCCAGCCGCCTAGTCTCCAGTCCTAGTTTTCGGCTACAATGCCTACATAGGCTAGCCGCCCAGTTTGAAGTTCCAGTTTCTGGATACAACGCCTTCACAGGCCAGCCGCCCAGGCACTAGCCCCAGCCGCAGGCTACAACACCTTTGCAGGTCAGCCGACCGGCCCTAGCTCCAGTCACAATCCCAATTTAGGCCTTCAGCCCCTATCCCAGTCCCAGTCTTGGCCGCGATGCCTCCCCGGACCACCCGGCCAGCTCAGCTCCGGTCTCCCAGGCTAATGAGAATTACATTTTCGGCTAACAACTTGATGCTAGCCGATACTCTATCACTCGGTTTGTGACCGATACACCCCAGAATCACCCCAGTAGCCCTAGAATGCATAGACCGTTGTTGACACCCATTTTATGACAAATGAGTTGGGTCATCTCTTTATCTATTTATGATGTCCCGGGTTATTCACCGCTTATTGGGCCATTTTTGGTCATTTTTTGGGCTTATTTTATGGGTCATTCTCCCTGGTTGGGCCTAGCTCCGTTGATTTCTCGTGATTTTCAGCGTATTGGGCCTAGATAGGGGCTGATGAGGATTTAGTTATGGATTATCTTGAAGATTTATTGGTCTTTATCTCTTTTGCCACGTCCTCTGGCCTAGCGGTCTATCGAATGACCGTTTGATTGGTGTTGGCGGTCTATCGCTAGCAGGCAGAGTATCCTGTTTGGTCTCTTTGAGCTTATCTCTTTCTGGATGCCTTTGTCTAGCGGTCTATCAGATGACCGTTTCCTGTCCCTTGCGGTCTATCGCGAGACCGCTAGTGCAGACAGGGAGTCCTACTCCGATGTTCTTCCTCTGCTTTGCCGTGGACGAACTAGAGTCCATGATTCCTTGATTTCTCTCTAGATATAGGCTCTCAGAACCTTCTATTTGTTTCTATAGACTCTTGGGAGTATTATCTTTAAGGTTTATCTAGGTTCAGGCCTATTTTTTGAGTCATTATCCCTCCAACTCGAACCTTGGGTTTGAGGGCCTATAAATAGGACCCTTGACTTCATGGCTTGAGGAGGAGATTTTCTGGAGTTTGTCAGGAAGTGTTGTTGCGTTCTGGAGCGAGTACTAACCAGGGAGAAGCTATTTCTACGTCCACAAGGCTTCTGGTTAAGGGAGTATCAAGTTCCTTTGGTTTAGTTTGAGTCTTTTTCTTTAGTTTCGGTCTTTCCCTCTTGCATCTTCATAGCATATTCCCACTTCTTTCTCCACGTTCTCTGTACTCAAACCACATTTTAAAACATCCTCCTATCTCTTCCATGCCCCACAGGGGTTAAAAAATCACAACCCCCCAGGTATTCACCCCTTCCTTTTATGCACTTTACCTTAGTTGCATTATAGATGCTACATTAGTCCCAAGGGCTTATTGGGTCATTTTTCTTTGTGTCTACATTCTCTTGCAGGTTTAATGGACTCATTGCACGAGGCCCAACTCTTCTGGCCGGCCAGGAGGGGTGGAGATCCGAGTTCCACTTCATTGTTCTGGGTGCTCTGGCAGAAATTCATCAGACTATTTGCAGATATCTAGCGGTCTATCGTAAGACTGTTTGTTGTCTTTTAGCGGTTGTCTATTAGACCATTTGCCACTGTAGTATCTGGGTTTTCTCTCTCCCGTGGCGGGTGGCTTCACTCGGCTCTTTCCAAGGTACATATTGCTATTTTGCTGTTTCATTTACTTTGGTGGCGATCACATCATTCTTTACTTTGGGCATTGTTCATCATCTTGCTTGTCTTCCTTTACTTTAGTTGCTCCACACCCCGGTTTGTGTTTTATTTCACTTCCTTGCTCCACACCCCGGTGTGTATTTTATTTCATCTCCTTGCTCCACGCCCACGGTGTGTGTTTTTACTTTTCCCTTTACATTCCTTGCACTATTTGAGATGACATGTCCTATGCTTTGATTTTGTGATGATTGCTTGAGTTAGTGCACCACTTGCTCACCCATATCACATTACTTTTACATATTCATCACACTCGCACATCTCACACAAGAGAAGGAGGAAAGAAACATCAACAACCGTTATTTTTTGGCGATCACTGTGGGACATCTAGTGCTAATCATGCTGAGCCTCTGTTTGACCTACTTCTGTTCATTCGTCCCAGTTGCCCTTGTGTTTTCCTCGGGTTTTCCGTTTTATCTTCTGTTGTTTTTCTGCTCTCGGGTCTCCCTGGCGGTCTACAGTCCGGACGTTTCTGGCATAAAAGAGGTCTAGAAATAGACAGTCTTATCGCTGTGGCAGTCTCATCGTAGACCGTTTCTCCAGTTACAGGTACGCATCCTGAGGTTGTTGTTATTTCCACAGTTTTTGACTGTGTTGTTATTTTTGGGTGCTATCTGGTCTCCTCTTGTTGTTGTGGCATATATCTATATCATTGTTTGCATAATTGGTTGCTAGTTTCTAGGCTAGAAATTGCATGTACCCCGGTGCACATAGATCATTCATATTCATATCATTGTTGCATTTCCTACCTTGGTGTGTGAGCCTCTCGCCTCCATATTCCTTGGGGTCGACTAGGTAATCGCATCAGAGACCTCCGTAAGTCCCTGCGAGCCGTGGATTCCCTCACGAACGCTGGACCGGTTGTACCTTTGCCCACCCCGTGTCTAGGTTACATAAGTAAGGGAGAGTTTACACTTAGAGTTAACCAAGTCCCATATCCTTTCCTATTAGGAACCTATTGTTGGAGAGCACATTTTAATTCAAATCACTAAGTTTCTAAAGGAGAAACAAGTAAAAGATTGGTGCATCATTAAAACTTGGTTGACTTTGAGTGCCTCTCATCCCTTTCTTGTTCTTATACATATTGGAATTAGTTAGGCCTAGTCACTCATTTGTGGTTGTTTTTGTTGTTTACTCATTTTTTCAAGGTGTTACATTGCATGTGGAGTTGTTTTCGTTCCTTAGAGTCACCTCCTAGGGGCAATTCCTCTTTCACGTCTTACTCCAATCCCTTGTTGGAGCCAATCATGTCTTGCTTTAATCTTCCCCGTTTCCAGGAGGAGTCTCTTCCTCAGGGGCTTCTAGAATACCCTTCCCGGGTCATCTCCCTCCAGTCTGGAGAGGGGTCCGCCCCTCCCCCGTCCTCTGTCTCTATGGAAGGTGTGGACGCACCTTTTATTGGGTCATTGTTTATTTGTTAATTGGGTTTATTAAGTGCGTGGGCATGCCAGTCACCAAGGTGACGATTTATTGTGCGCTCGATCTGACTAATCAGACGATTGTGTAGTTCGTGTCGGGACCAAAACCCGCCATGCCGTAAAGGTCACGGCATCATTTACATCCCCTCGGAGAGGGGAACACCCTTGATTAATCGCCGGGAATCAGGGCTTCATGGCCAAGAAACTATATCAAGAGAAACAAGCCGATAGCAGTCTCGAATCAGTCGGAAAGCCCGATGTCTAGGGAAGCAAGCATTCGGAATATGTCGGTCACTCAAGGGACCATTTTGATATTCGGACGAGCGTCCAACTTCATAAAATTGTGATCATCACGGGGAAAATCAGAGCGTATGTATGCTGGGGCATGGCAGATTTATTGTTCAAAGGGATAGGAGACATTCGGTTGAATCCCGATTAGAGTGGTCGGGAATCAGCGAGTTTATTGGCCCAGTGCGAGATCGAGTCAGGACCATTCCGGGGGCGCCTCCCGCGGTCCAAACGACGCTTGCGTGGGCATCGTTAATATTTTCGGTGCCGAAGGGCTGCGGGAAAGTGTCCCGAAACTAGATTCCAAAACAAAGACGTGTACTCAGATAGCTGGCTATAGGCCTAGGATGTGGGTCTGGCAATGACCATGGTTGGGGTGAACCCGAGGTCCAAATGTGACTCACGAAGGTCTTATTGATATTCCCACACGTAGGGTTTAGGGAACACGAGAGCCATCTCGTTCTATTCATATTTTGTTGGTCATTCATGGACCACTTTATGTTCGGACAAAGATCCATATTGAAGACACGACGTAAATGAAAATAAACCCATACAACTGTCTGCCGTGAGTACAGCAAGTTTAATGCAAGTGCGAGATTAGATACCGGTATATATGTCGGTCACTAACGGACCATTAATCGTTCGGACGAGGGTCCGCATTTGAAGCATCGAAGACAACGACAAAGCCATACGAATATCTACCGTAGGTACGGCAAGTTTAATGTGGGTGCGGGATTAGATCCCAGTATATATATGTCGGTCACTAACGGACCATTCATTGCTCGGATGAGAGTCTGCATTTGAAGCATCGAAGACGATGACAAAATCGTACGAATGTCTGCCGCGAGTACGGCAAGTTTAATTCAATACCAGGATTAGACCCCGGTATATATATGTCGGTCACTAACAGACCATTCATTGTTCGGACGAGAGTCCGCATTTGAAGCATCGAAGATGACGATAAACCATACGAATGTCTGCTGCGAGTACGGCAAGTTTAATGGGATTACGGGATTAGGTCCCGATAGAAGTGGGACAAGTTGATAGACTATTGGCCCGAGACAGTTTCAGACTATAGCCATGTCGGGGATTCCGAGGTCCACATCTGATACCATGGGACATCATTACTTTCCTCTTCACGCATAGTCAGGGGAAGCGAATTGTTAAATGAAGCCCGAACTTGCCAACGTGCGCCCTCGCACGCGGGGTTCGACCTCACACTCAGTCCGGAGGAGCGAGGTTCCCAAGGCATGCACGGTTATAGCATTTTGTTACCGTTGTTCCGGCTGTCAAATTTCGTAGTGTATTCACACACTGGCAGTTCATTTTTTATTCATTAGTTTCATATCCTTTCTTTGTTTGGTTAATTATATTTTTTTTGCTTGGAAGGCACACCGATTTAGGATGGAACAAAGGGCGCGCCGGTTTAGGTGGGCTGATAGGGGCACGTCGGATTAGACCTATAAGAAGGGCGCGTCGATTTTGGAGGCAGCATGGAGGGCGCGCCGGTTTAGGTGGGCTGATGGGGGCGCACCGGATTAGACCTGTAAGAAGGGTGCGCCGGTTTTGGAAGCAGCATGGAGTGAAGAGGTGTTTAATCCTGCGTGAAGGGGGCGCGCCGGTTCGAGGCCAAAATGATGTGGCACAGCCCAAAGACCACTAAATATGATGAGATGACTCTAGGACTTAGACCCGCAAGCATACAAGCGCTCAATGATTCTCACGATGACGATTTTTGCTCACCCGATTCATACGTTCACCCGGTGGGTCCGGAAGATAATGATGAAGGTCCGGGGCGGGACCCAATTGTTCTAATGGACTTACAATGCTAGGGCTGACCCCAAATGAGTCTAGGATACCCAACTTTGTGGGCGGCTGGCCCGCAGGGCGGGGGCTTGGTGGCACTCACTCACGGTCCGCGGTGGACACTAACAAACTAGCATGCAAGTTCGAGCCCTCTTCTCACCGCCGACGAGCAATCAAAGCAATACTAAACTAGCAGGAATAAGGCTACTAAGGAGAGTATCAGAAGCTCACCTGATCGGTGTGAGGACACCGATCCCGATCGGAGACGAGGGCGCGCCGGGAGGCGAGGGTATGCACCCGATCGCCGCGGCGATGTAGCTTGACCTGAAATTGCAAACGGTACAGCACTACTCCTCACGCAGGAGGGGTGATCTTGGGGTGGGGGTTATGCTTAATACATTCAAAACTACCTCCACGCAGGGAGGGGCCTTCAGCCGGCCAAGCGGGGTGGGGAGAGATGCAAAGGAAACCGAGTTTCCGAGCTTCACCGATTCTGTCAAGCTTCTGTAATTCTGGATAGGGAGTCGATGTTGATGCAGCCAATAAATCCACCGAGCTCAGAATCGGATGAGACTTGCGCCAAAAGATTGCTAACCGGAGAGGGGTGCGGCTTGAATTTTTGGATGACGTTCTGATCTGGGGGCTGACTGCTCCGGCGACTGGAAGATGGATGCAGCTCTGGTCTCTGGCCGAGCTCAGTCTGAAACAACAGGTTGCAGAAGCGTCCACGGTCGCTCCTGAGCTCCAAATCTGGCACCGCTGGACTCGTTGGAATCGTATACGAGTCTACTTTGCAGCAAAAGAAACAGGGAAGTCTTCTGATGTCGGAGATGAGCTGGATGTCCAGAGAAGTGGACGGTGGTCGGGACAGACTGTGAGGAGGCAGACCGGCGTGGTTGTGGTAGAAAATTAGTATCTCTGGTTTTTGGATGTCGAACGGGATTCCGCCTTCTGTTCCTGGACGCTGACAGGGGGAGGAAGAACTTTGTAGAAGACCCTGAAGGCTGGTTCCTTCAAGGTTCGTCGTGGGAGAGTCTTCTCTGCCGCTCTGGCTTCTGGTCTGAGAAGTTCTGCACAGTCGGAGAAGAATGGTGGTTGCGGACAGCACCGAGCTCGGATGCCGACGAAACCACCTCGCCTTGAAATATGACTTGCAGACGAATCTAGAAATGTAGGCCTTGCCTCCTGAGTCGTTGAGGGATGACCGTGGCCTCCTCTGCAAGTGCTGTAATCCTGCTTCCTGAAACAGGGCGGGAATGAAGGGAAGATGAAGTGGTGGGGAAGGGAATGGCCAAGAGAGAAAGTGGTGGAAGGTGGTTCTACTGGCTATGGGAGGAAGATGAGTGGTGTTTGAGGGGTATTGGAGGCTATGGAGATGGAGGTGGGGGGGGCGAAGTGGGGCTGAAGAGAATATGGTCTGCTAGTGAAGGTGGTGGAGGATGAGGGTGCACAAGAGAGAGGGGTGAGAGGGAGATGGTGGGGGCGAACTTGGTTCAAGGGAGGGGGTTGAGGGGCGGTCAAGGCAAGGGAGGGAAGGTTCAAATTTGAAATGGGTCTAGGGAGGGGTGGGATTTGTGTGGGGAAGTGGTGGATTGTGTTGGGAGGTGGAGGATTTGCTTTGGGACAAAGAGAGGGGAGTAAATGAGGGGCTTGGGGAAGTGGAGGGTCTTAATGGAGGTGGGTGAGGTAGTGGAGGTGGTTGGGGTTGGAGTAAGTGAGGGGGGGGGGAGGAGGAGAGAGGGTGGGGGCGAACTCCCCTTGGGAGAGAGAGAGAGTGAGAGAGAGAGAGTGAGGGAAAGAGAGTAAGAGAGAGAGATTTAAGAGGTAAAAGGAAGTGGTTTTTTTCAATATCCAAAAAGTGAGTACAAGTGGAGAGATGGGGCCTATATATAGGCAACCACTCTTTACATGACCAAAATGTCCCTGACAATAGGACAAAAGACCGAGCATAACCTAGACTCAATCCTATGGGCCCATAACTAAGGAAATAAGGCCCAATTAAGCAAAATAAGGGAAATGGACTAGAATCACATGACTCAATAAAGGAAAATACATAAGATAGGACTCAATAAAAGGAAAATACATAAAATGAACCTGGGAAAATGAAGATAACAAGTGGAGACCATGATCAATCCATATCAAGAGTGTGTAGACGACCAAAGCTAGAGGGAGTGTCGTGAGATGCCCTCATCACAAAAGGGTTGAAAGGGTTTATGAGTGTGGGGCTAAAACGGCGCGGGGGGGGGGGGTACCGCACCGGATAAGTGCGCGCCGGATTAGGAGCGCGTCGGATTATGTGGTTTTGTTCTTTTCAAAGGCTTGCAGGTTAGCAGATGGTTAGGCGGTTTGTTCACTCAGCAAAACGGGTGGATTTGAAGGCTTCAAAGTGTTTTACTCATCTGTTAAGATCAAAGTTTGGGTGGTTCGTTCAAAGGGGTTTAGGAACTCTGGAGTTCAGTTCATGCTCTCAGGGAGCTTAACTCGTTCTTGTTGTTCACAGTTCTGACGAAAATTTGGCAGCATCTCCCCCGGACTGAGATTTGCTGGGGCGAAATAAGGGATTGTCAAACGGAATACTCCGGGATGATCCCAAAAACTCGGAGTGGCCTAACGGCAGTCCGGTGTCCCATAGTTGAACGCAGACGCCCCGAGGACCAACCTTCAAGGGGTTCTAACAGTTCATGGGTAGCAGCTTCGTAGGAGCCCCAATGGGGCAGATGTTCGCCAAGGAAGGCCATGAATGTTCATCCCCTGACGGACTCCTTCGAAGGCCATGCTATAGAGAAGCAGGTTTCGAAGGGCCCTGGATGAGGAAAAGGCGGAGAGAAAGCGAGGGAAACAGAACACCATATATTGCAAAAGGGGCTTTTCTTTTTATTCATCCGCAAAAGGAAGGGAGACGAGATACTGAGGGGGATTTACCCCAAAGCAAGGAAAGATACATCGAAGAAAGATGATAGAGATACATCGGTGGGGGAGGGGGAACGGAGCACAAGCCCCCCCTCGCCTCCAAGCTCACCTCTCTTCTCTCACACTCACTCTCTTCTTCTTCACCTCACGGGCGTAGGGGGACGGAGCTTCTTCTTTTCTTCGGACAGAGACCCTAGCCGAACCACCTTCTCTCTTTTTCTTCCCTCAGCTGAACCCCTTTCAGAGAGAGCCCCTATCTTCTTTTTTTTATTTTTTACGAGAGTGTTAGTTGCATATATATTAGTGAAGCAGGGAGGAGAAGCCCCTGAAGCCAGCGACACGTGTCTTCTCCTTCTCCCTAACCGAAGGCAATCGAGTGGCCTGCAGACGTGCAGGGCGGTAGAGTATGGCAAGTGCTCTTCAGGGATTGGACGACGGCGACTGGTGGAGACGGGCGACCGGTGCGGAGCTCAAAGATTGCCATTCCAGGGAGCTTGAGTGGTTCATGTGGTTGCACACTGGTCGGGCGCAGGAGGCCTGGCCATTTCAGTGAAATCAACGGCATTCTATTTGCAGAAAATAGGGGACCGCAGGTAGGATGGGATGCCTTGGGGTTAAACCGGCGCGGGGTTGTGCGTGCCAAATTAACAGCATGAATGGGGCGCGCCGGTTTAAGGCTCTTATAAGAGGCGCGCCGGTTTAAGGCTCTTATAAGAGGCGCGCCGGTTTCAGTCCTTTTGAAGGGGGCGTGCCGGTTTAGGAACTCTTGAAGGGGCGCGTCGTTTTAAGGCCAAGCCGCGCCATTTTAAGCATCAAGAGATCTTGATGGGGACATCGAAGCAAGACCGCTCATATTTTGTTTGCATTTAAATCCTTTTATATTTGTATGTATACCCCTTTTGTTATATGGGTACACAATTGTAAGTCTTAGTGGGTTTTTGTACAAAATGTCAGTAGGACCAGCAAGGGGGGCCCTCACTCCTTCATTGGTCCAAGTTGCACCATTTGGGTCCATGTGGGGCTGGTCAAAGTCCTAGGTGGCATCTAGAAGGTCAATTGGACACATGGGAGACAAGTGGATTAAGATTTCAAAGGAGGCCACCTCCCTTTATCTACCCATGTCCCCTTGGTCAAGGGGGCGCCCCCCCATTTTTAATTTTTGAAAATTAGTCCATTAGAACTAATTAGTTCTATACCTTGTATATCCCTCCCAACCCTAGATCTGAGGGCATTAGTGGTCATTTTTCACTTATTATATAAGGCATGTATTTCCATTTTTCATGAATTAATGAGAAGAAAATTGTTGAATTGCCTTGAGCCAAGGAAGCTTGCGCACCCCCCCCCTCTCTCCTCTGGTTGTCCTTCTCCATCCTCTGGATTTTAGGGTTGTGAACCCTTCTATCTTAGCCTCTCCACATCTGAGTTCATTCTGTGCCGCCGCCGCCGCCGTTCGTGCCGCCATCGAGCCACCACGAGCGATCTACCGAAGTGCTTTCCAGGTTCTATTTTTCTGGATAGAGGCCTACTCCGTGAATTTTGGCTCGCAACTCCGACATCATCTGGAGTTGAGATTCTCAGGGTTGGTTCCTCTCTTGATTCCCAACCTCCAGTAAAAAGATCACATCATTCAGAGTTCTTTTAATATTTTTATATTTTCGTGCCTTTCTATCTTCCTGATCTGTCCCTTTTCAGATCTGTGTAGCAGAAGCCTAGTTCTTCCCCCTTTCGACCCCCTTTTTGATTTTTGTTGGAATCTCCAAATTTATTGGAGGTTCTGTCCACAATCTCCATCCTCCATAAAGTTTCGTCGAATTTCTAAAGCCCTCTACCCATTTTTAGAAATTGTGTCTTTTCCCCAAATTCAGATCTATTTGTGTTGTCCAGATCCAACCCAGAGTCAGTATAAAATCCCAAAAAATTGAAACTTCCACCAAATCTTGCATACGATATATCCCCGCTTTCCTCTCTTCAGTCTCCACAACTTTCATGAAGAACTCATCTTCTGAATCGAAGGTCTACATCACGGTCAACGCCAACTCTCAAGAAAACTTAAATCTACGATAAAGGCCATCAACGGGAAATTCAATTTTATCTCTCTGGCCCTAGCTCGAAGTACTTCGAAAGAGCTTTCCAACGGTACCTCTTGTTAATCGATCCGACGTCGGGAGTGACCGCAGCAGCAGATCTCGCCGGGTCGTGCGCTGCAAAACAGAATTGCAGATCCGTGGCCAGCAACTCCGGCGGGTGACGATCAGAGCCGCCCGGCCTCCTACCGGCGAACCAGCACACTGCCGTCCCAGGGAGCGCCCCTCAAGGCGTCCCCACCACAGTGGCACCACACCGGTCCCACATGGCCCCTCGGACCAGCACGTGGGTCCCACGGTCGCGAGTACGAGTGCCGCCGAAGCTACACAAGAAGCTACCCGTCAACCCGAACCTGTTACTCTCGGGCCCCATTGTGTCACCCTTTACCTCCCTGCGTGGAGTGGGCATTCATATTCATTGCTGTAATATTTGTGTATTTACTATTCCGTGAGTACGAGATCGACCGGGAAGTCGTCCCCACGCCAGGCGCATGGAGGTATCGTGTTCGCTCCTTACTCGGCATTTTGCTTTATTCGTATATGCTTTATATGCCGCTGCTAGAGAGCATGCTAGGATCGTAGCCCGCTTTACTTTTATATCATCGCTGCTGCTGCGAGAGAGAGAGAGAGAGAGATATCATCCCGTGACCCGATCCGGGCACGAATTTATAAGTTGACCACCCTAGCTCTTTGCCAGTTTCTCAACCACGCAATTCCGACGCTTCCCTCGTTAGGGATGATCGCGAGCTTGCTTAGAGTCCGAGGATTGCATATCCATTTGGAGTCGAGTCCGTGGTCCATCCCGCATTAATTTGGTATTAGAGCGAGTTTGAGTCTAGGGTAGTCCTTGTGTCTAAAACAAAAAAAAGTGTCATTCACGTCTAGTCATCGTCTAAGTCGGTCTAGGTTGCATTTCATCCCAATAACCCAGTATATAAAAAGGTGTTGTCCGAACGTTAGGCTATGCCTATCGGGAAGGCCGCACACTTGCGCGAGTGATCTTCGGATCGATTAACTCCGCCATGTACCGAGTCTTGGTGTCTTGTCCTTAGTGTGCATGCATCCCAACCTTGCATAGTCGGTCTAGTGTCTTATCCAAAAGGCCTTGCATATCCACTCCTAGGGATCCATTCCCATCTTTTCGGCACCTATGGCCAACCCATGCCGACCCGTCCAAGGTGATAGGTCCGTGTCTGAGTACATTCGGGACTATGATAAGTACTGATTGGAATATGGAGTTGGAGAGGAGAGCACCACGACTGCTTTAGAGTTTCGGAGAGGTTTGCGGCTTTACTTTCGAATCCAATGTCTTGTCCGCGATGCATTCTCTCTGGCGCAGTCCTATAAGGTCGCTCTGGAGGTCAAGCCATTTGAGTCTCCATTTAATGACGACCTATAGCGAGCCGATGCTGCCCTGGCTGCCCTTCGGCAAACATCTAACTCCCAACCGAGTCCCGAGCCGATCGGACTGCCTAGCCCATTGCCTTCACCACCCGTGAGTGCTCTGTTACCACCCTTACCTTCCGATCCTCATTCGGAGCCATCATATTGGGAGCCACCTCCGCCCGAGCCACCCGTGTTTCTTACGGGAACGCTATACATAGCCGAGCCGCTTCTTAGTTGGCTCAAAGATGGCTTGGTCGCACCTCCTTACCCATCCATGGATCCCACCCTACCACTAGTGCCCGTCAACTCCTTCCATACCACGTTCCGGTCTAGTCACCATGTTGACACTTTGGATGACATTATTGTGGGATTAGACGCACAATGGAAGTTGATGCACTTATTGGCCCGAGGCTTCAACCAACCCACTAGTCGTAGCTTCACCTATCCGGCCATAGGGTCCATTACCTCCGTGTGCACCGTGGGTTGTGTCACCACGGAGATTCTTCTATTCCTCCCGATGCCGACCGAGTCCGACTTCGTTCCCTTTTTCCCAAGGGAGGAATCCTATTTTCTAGACATGACCGTCGTCCCACCGACCACAATGTATGACGGTGATTATGAATTCTTAAATTGGGACCGAGTCATGGGGGAACCCACTTCATGGGGTCATACCTTCTTTGACCCTTTTGACCCCTTCACTAGTGAACCTCCCGAGCTTTCATACTCACTCCACTTCTTCCGCGGAGTTTACTATCCCACCTTTTCCACTCGGGCCAAGCAACCTCTACATAGCCATAAGTCCGAACCATCATTTGGGGATAATGAAGACTTTGGTTTCCCCGGCCCACCTAAGCCCATCCTCGATACACCCACACCCGGCTCTCCTAGCCCTCTCAAGTCTCTCAAATCCAAAGGGCCGTCCATGCATGACTGGGTCATACTTGGACGTTTAGGTGTTCCCCATGCCACCCATCTCCGGTTCCATAACATGCATGCATGGCACACGTTCGGGTGTCCTGGTCCGCCGTCACCCATATACGGGTCGGACTAACAATAGGTTTGTCTAGAGTCATGCATGAGTCCATTTTTTTTATTTGTGTGGTTTGTGGTTTGAGCCTGCATGTGTCTTATGCGAGCTCGTTGTCGGTCTCTTATGAGTGAGAGGCGAGTGGACTCGCTCGATGAATATGGGATCAGTTCTACATCTATGCCCCGGATCTAGTCACTTACAGGGACCCAGCGGTGATTCCTAGTGAGTCTTCGAGCCGCCTCCTTCCCCTTGAGAGTGACCCCACCCCGGAGTGTTCCACCACTAGCTTCTTCCCATAGCAGCATGCGCATATCGAGTATATACGGAATAAGCAGGTGACGATCACTTGGAGTGGAGCGTACCCGCGCTACTTGGTACAGTGACGAATCTGCCGGAGCTACTCGAGCAGTCACCCCCTTTACTCGACGGGGTCGAGTTCTTACCACCCTGGGAGAATTGATGGGGACATCGAAGCAAGACCGCTCATATTTTGTTTGTATTTATATCCTTTTATATTTGTATGTATACCCCTTGTGTTATATGGGTACACAATTGTAAGTCTTAGTGGATTTTTGTACAAAATATCAGTAGGACCAGCAAGGGGGGCCCTCACTCCTTCCTCATTGGTCCAAGTGGCACCATTTGGGTCCATGTGGGGCTAGTCAAAGTCCTAGGTGGCATCTAGAAGGTCAATTGGACACATGGGAGACAAGTGGATTAAAATTTCAAAGGAGGCCACCTCCCTTTACCTACCCATGTCCCCTTGGTCAAGGGGGCGCCCCCCCCCCCCATTTTTAATTTTTGAAAATTAGTCCATTAGAACTAATTAGTTTTATACCTTGTATATCCAACCCTAGATCTGAGGGCATTAGTGGTCATTTTCCATTTATTATATAAGGCATGTATTTCCATTTTTCATGAATTAATGAGAAGAAAATTGTTGAATTGCCTTGAGCCAAGGAAGCTTGCGCACCCCCCCTCTCTCTCCTCTGGTTGTCCTTCTCCATCCTCTGCATTTCAGGGTTGTGAACCCTTCTATCTTAGCCCCTACACATCTGAGTTCATTCTGTGCCGCCGCCGCCGCCGTTCGTGCCGCCATCGAGCCACCGCGAGCGATCTACCGAAGTGCTGTCCAGGTTCTGTTTTTCTGGATAGAGGCCCACTCCGTGAATTTTGGCTCCCAACTCCGACATCATCTGGAGTTGAGATTTTCAGTGTTGATTCCTCTATTGACTCCCAACCTCCAGTAAAAAGATCACATCATTCAGAGTTCTTTTTATATTTTGCTATTTTCGTGCCTTTCTGTCTTCCTGATCTGTCCCTTTTCAGATCTGTGTAGCAGAAGCCTAGTTCTTCCCCATTTCGACCCCCTTTTTGATTTTTTTTTGGAATCTCCAAATTTATTGGAAATTCTGTCCACCATCCCCATCTTCCACAAATTTTCGTCGAATTTCTAAAACCATCTACCCATTTTTAGAAATTGTGTCTTTTCCGTAAATTTAGATCTGTTTCTGTTGTCCAGATCCGACCCAGAGTCAGTATAAAATCCACACAAAATCGAAACTTCCACCACATCATGCATACGATATATCCCCGTTTTCCTCTCTTCAGTCTCCACAACTTTCATGAACCACTCATCTTCTAAATCGAAGGTCTACATCACGGTCAACGCCAACTCTCAGGAAAACTCAAATCTGCCCTGAGTTTTCAGATCCTATGAGTCAGAAGCTTGAAAATTCGATAAAGGCCATCAACGGGAAATTCAATTTTATCTCTCTGGCCCTAGCTCGAAGTCCAACGGTACCTCTTGTTTGTCAATCCGACGTCAGGCAGATCCGTGGCCAGCAACTCCGGCGGGTGACGATCGGAGCCGCCCGGCCTCCGACCGGCGAACTAGCACACCGCCATCCCAGGGAGCGCCCCTCTAGGCGTCCCTACCACAGTGGTACCACCCCGGTCCCACACGGCCGCTCGCACCAGCACGTGGGTCCCACGGTCGCGAGTACGAGTGCCGCCGAAGCTACACAAGAAGCTGCCCGTCTACCCGAACCCGTTACTCCCGGGCCCCATTGTGTCGCCCTTTACCTCCCTGCATGGAGTGGGCATTCATATTCATTGCTGTAATATTTGTGTATTTACTACTCCGGGAGTACGAGATCGGCCAGGAAGTCATCCCCACGCCAGACGCGTGGAGGTATCATGTTCGCTGCTTTCTCGGCATTTTGCTTTATTCGTATATGCTTTATATGCCGCTGCTAGAGAGCATGCTACGATCGTAGCCCACTTTACTTTTATATCATCGCTGGTGCGAGAGAGAGAGAGAGATATCGTCCCGTGACCCGATCCGGGCACGAATTTGTGAGTTGACCACCCTAGCTCTTTACCGGTTTCTCAACCACTCACGTCCGACACTTCCCTCGTTAGGGACGATCGCGAGCTTGCTTAGAGTCCGAGGATCGCATATCCATTTGGAGTCGAGTCCATGGTCCGTCCCGCATCAGATCTTGTCCCGACTTCGTGGCGACTCAGATGAACATTTGCACTCCTGCAAGGCTTTAGTTGTAATGCACCACCTCCGAGGCGTTTAATTTGAAGCCTCCAAGCCCTGATTTAGGACTTTGAGTGATTTTCGACGCATGCCGAACATGTGTTTGAATTCTCGAGTTTCCTTTGATTCGGCCTTCGGCACCGCCGACTAGGGAGCCGGAGCTATCTCTTCTACCGAGGGGGCTTCTTTGTTGCGTGGCGGAGCACCGAATATATATTTGTCCTGCTTGGAGGAGGTATGGAGTTTATTCGGCCTTTCCATCTCCATCTATTTCTTGGGTGCGTAGACGTGAGTGTTGTATGATCATCATCATCATTTTTTGACGTCCATAGAAGGCGCGCAGCCCTCCCTCTCCTCCACGAGTCCCGCTAATCATGTCCTTCAGATGATGGCCCAGTTGGATCCGGCCCAACTCCAGGCCGTTTATCAAACCTTGCAGGGGTCCATTGCCCCATCTCCCATGACTACACAGGGTATGTCTAATGCTTCGATTATTCAGCCTAGAGTTGATTCGCCCGAGATTCAGCCCATTCCAATCGATCTCACCCTGGTCCAACCAAAGATCCTTCCCTTTTCCACTCTGGAGGCAGGCCAGCCCTCCGGTTCGGCTCAGCAAACTCTTGACAAAGGGAAGACCATCCTCCCTTCACCTGTCCAGGCGGATTCTTGTAGGTCCATGCCATTGGCACGGCAAGTTCTTGTCGGCCCATCCGATTTCACTCGCCCTCAGCCAGGGGCGGCCCAAGTCTATCCTAATTCAGGTCATGCCTCGGCCCAATATTCCTCTTACGAGCCTCCCCCTCCTGCTGTCTATCCTTCAGCTCCTCATCTTGAGTCTGCTCCCTTCATTTCACCTACTCCATCTCGGGAGCAGGAACTCCTTGATAAATGGGCCGCAATGCAACAACAACTCGATTTCCTTCAAAAGTGGGCTGGCCCATAATCTCTAGCTGATGTTTCGATTCCCAGTTTTCATAATATTCGATTCCCTCCATAGTCTGAGCTCCCCACGTATCGCAAGTATGACGGGAATAGCAACTCGTTCATTCATGTCAGGGATTTTATCTATGAGTCGATGTAGTTCCAATATGATGATCGCCTCATGGCGTATCTGTTTCGCCGGTCATTGGAGGGAGTTGCACTGTAATGGTTTTATGCTCTACCATTAGAAGATGTCGAAAGTTTCAAGGTGGTAAAAGAGACATTTATTCAGAGATTTCAAGACCGGGTTGGCCCGGAATATTCTTTTACAGATTTAGTGGCCGAGAAAATGAAGGCAGATGAAGACTTTGCTACTTATGTCGACAGATGGAGGCAGATGGCTGCCCGAGTGCAGGGTCATATTCCGGAGGAAGAAAAGGTCAAGTTGTTGATTTCCAATGCTACTCCCACATTCCGCAATATACTGTCCATGAATGATATTTCTAATATGCACCAACTTTATAGCCGGGCGTGATTCATTCAAACCCAGTTTAAGGACTCCCATATTCATTCTCTTTTTGAGGCCCAAAAGCCAAAGTACAATAGGAAACCTCAGGGGCCCATCACCGAGGGAGTCCAAACCAACGAACAAGTGCAAGCCGTTGCATTCCCTTTTCCCAACAAGTCCGCGCCAGTTCGCTTTCCGCAAGCCCCATGCAATCCCCAATTCCCCACTCCACAAAATGCCTTTCCCACACCACAAAACCCTCAGTCTACCTTCGCCGCTCCACAAAATACCTTCTCCGCTCCACAGCAACCTCAGTAACCTCCATAATACCATAATGTCCCTCCCCCCAACGGCTGCACCAACATGCGCCCGGCTCCAAAGAGAGCTCAATACCCTTCTTTTCCCGAAACTCTCACGGACATCTTCTCAGCTCTCATGTCAGTTAGTGCAATCCAACTTCTTCCGGAACGGCCCAACTGGAACCTAGTCGTTGATCAGAAAAAATATTGTATGTTCCACAGGCAGCCTGGACATACGATTGAAGGATGTTATCAGTTCAGAGACTTGGTGTATGACCTGCATGAAGGACACCGGATAGATTGGGCCGAGATGTACAAGGACATTATGGAAATTAAAGAGAAAAGAAGGCAAGCGCCAAGGCAGCAAGTGCAGCAGCAACAAGCACCACAGCCACTGTAGCAGCCACTGCAGCAGCCACTGCAGCAGCAGCAGCCCGTTCAAGATCTGGGGATTCATCAAAACCCCATGCCCAATCATCCTCCCGCTCCGCAGCCACAACCACCGGCACCAGCTTAGGTTAATTTAGTCCAACCCCCGACTCCCGACGCCGGGTGGTCTTATGATGATGATGGTTCTGTCCAGCAACTCATGGCCCTCCACCATAACCACTGCAACCCTTTGTCACCCCTTGCTACCACTATCCTCACACCCAATTGTCAAACCCTTCTTCCGTCTGCTACACCACTCGTCTTGCCACCAACTACCACTGCTACTCCCCCTATCTCCACTCCACCACTAGCGCATGCGCCCATCCTTCCATCTCGGCCTTTATTCATCACCCCCGCTATCATTACCACGCCTCCATCAAACCCTTTACCCATCACCCCTCCACAGCCTGTCATCTTCAATACCCCCATAACGCCAATTATTACCACCCCCACTCCTACCACCCCCATCCCCTCCACCGCATCTTCTACTACGCCACTTATCCACCACGCCGGGACCATCAAGCCACTTAGCTTGAACCCATCTGGCGCCGTGCTGGCCCAAAACTTTGCCCTGCAGAGCGGGCGTTTGTTCCATAAGAATTATCCTTCCACCAGTGCTCCTGCACCTAATCCCCAGTCCTCGCAACAGGCCGCTGATCAAGAGGAGGCAGATCCACTGGCCGGGACACAATATGATTTGCTACATCACCTAGATAGAGTGTCTGCTAAGATTTCTGTGCTGGAATTGATTAAGAGGTCCACACTTCACCAGGATTCACTCCGCAATTTCCTTCAGAAGTTGATGGTGAATGAAGACAAGGCAATGGATAGCCTACCAACAGCTCTGGCCACAATCTCTAAAGGGCCAGCGATTACATTCTCTGAAACTGAACTGGCACCCCCTGAAGCTCGACAGATGCCGCTATGCATCTCTATCACTCTCAATAGAGTCAGCATAGACGCAGCATTGGTAGATATAGGGGCTTCTATTAATGTATGCCCTCTCAGCACCCTAAGGGCCTAAACTTGTCAAAAAATCTGCTGAAGCCAACCCCGACTACTATTGCAGCGTACGATAATTCCAAGAGGGCATGTCACAGGGTGGTCACTATACAGGTTGAGCTCGGGCCTCTCACTATGCCCATTGAATTTTATGTGCTGGATATCGACCCTATGCTCAAGGCTATCTTGGGTCGTCCGTGGATCGATAATCTCAATGTTGTACCATCCACTTCCCACCAATGCCATAAATTCCATTTTCAGGGCAGGGTGGTCAAAGTAAAGAGTATGTCCATGGTCCAATCTGTCAAGGCTATCCCAGAAAAGATTCTGCCCACACTGTGGCCCAGCACGCAGCTTGTTATTTCTATTTTAGATCTGGATTTTCCATGGGCTTATGCGTCACGCAAGCCCATCACTGTGCCGGTCAACATCAAAGTGAAGCCCCAGATTCGAGATTCAAAGGGGTGGAATATGATCTTAAAGTTGGGGTATCAGTCGGGGAAAGGTCTTGGCGCACAACTGCAAGGGCGGACTAAGCCTGTCCCCAAAGGATGAAAGATGAACAGGAGGGGCCTCGATTATCGAGAATCCTCACTCTCAATTTTGGGTGACTCTGGGCCATTGACATGGGATTACCGCCAGCATTTTGTTAAAGGCCCTCTCCAGCCAGGCACTTTGAAGACACCACCGAGTCAGCCCAAGGAACAAAGTATAGCTTACACAGTCGATAGCCCACCATTGCTGCCTAAGGGGCCGGTCGATGATATGACTAATTTCAGCCAAGCATTTGAAAAGTTGATTTACGAAGAAAGCTGCCAGATAAACTAGGAGGTACGGCTTGTGTGTTATAAGCTGAAGAAGCCAGTTCACCACTCGCAGGAAAGGGGGAGCTCACCCATCATATTCACTTGGTCTCCTTCCCGCCTATTTTCACTGTTCCAAAAGCTGGCATCCATACCCCGCTCACCTCCTATCTTGATTAATCCATTACTTCTTGAAATGCCAACTGATTTTCTCGTTATCAGGACATGCACATGATGTCCTGTGGACGCGGGGATTCTTATTTTTTTATTTAATAGATTTAATGGATTTGGATATTTATTGACCCATTGATTTATTGGTTTGGTTAATTAGCGTGCCAGTCACATGTGTGACGATTTCATTGTGCGCTCGACTTGACTTGGTCAGTCGATTGTGAAGTCCGAGTCGGGACCAAAAGTCCGCCATACCATAAAGGCTATGACGTTAATTACGTCCTTCCTAAGAAGGACAACCCTTGATTAAACGCCGAAATAGGAGGCCGCTCGGGGCGGTTAAAAATGAAGTGCATGATATTAAAGCTATTATTATTCTAAGGAGGTGACTGGGTAAATGATAGGTTATTAAATCAGCATGACCCCTCTGTGTAGGTCATGCCGGGTAGAGATAGGACATCATCCGCACAGCGACGAGGCAGGGTCCGGACAGTCATCGAGGACATGTTTCCCTTCACGTTTCTCATCCGGCCAAAGGCCTCGCAGTGTTCATATTCCCCGAAGGATCAGGCCGGACGAGAGGTGCATGACGTGTACTTCCCGGGGCTCATCGGGGTTAAACATCAGTCGACATTTCGGCAGCATCTCCCCATAATCTGGATTATGCCCAGAGGAGAATAGGCTATCACCCACGAAGTGCCGGGATGAAAGCCGAGAAAAAGAGGGAGCGAACCTCCCACATTGCATATGTATGCCCTGGGGCAATGTTTGACTCTTCCCTTATAGAAGCCGGTGACGCTCATGCATTGGCAGAGCTCACTTTAGCTAAAAAGGGGGGGGGTGCTCAGGAATCCGGTGCGGATCAACAGAACATGAGGGAGTCTTGATCCCTTCGATTTATCCCTGGGACAGGTCTGGTGACTCATGGGCATCCCTGGGTGGGTTTGATCCAGGCGCCGGGGGTTCAATTGAATGGCAAAGCAGGCTCTCGGGGGCAGCTTGGATGTGTATATAGGTTCCCGGCGCGAAACAGCGTGGCAAGGAGGCCAAGGGGGCTTTTCGGCGCCGGTGGCAAGGAGGCAGGGGTTCTCGGCGCAAGAATGAGGAGGCCAAGGAGGCTTTTCAGCACAAGGGCCAAACAGCCGTAGGTTTCTGGCGCCAATGGCAAGGAGGCCAGGGGGAGCTCCTGGCGCCAAATGGCATGGAGGCAGGGGCTCTCGGTGCGGGGTCTTCCCGGCGCGATGAAGAGCAGGCCAGGGAGGAGGCTCCCGGCATGGGCTTCCCGGCGTGAGGAGAAATGAGGTGGGGAGGCTTTTCGGCGCGAGGTAAAACAACAGGGGGGCTCCCGGCGTGCTAAGGAGATAGGGTCTCGGCGCAAGAAGGCTTGCGCCGAGGGCTGTTCATCTGCTTTACTATTTGTGGAGCCGAGACAGACGAGGGCGTCGAGGTGAATTTAGGGTTTTACGGCACTCTGTTTTCAGATTTATGGATGATTGAGGGGGTTTTCCTGGTGATTAGGGCTGAGATTGACGGGCCTTGAGGAGTCAAAGATGGATGCATTTATTGGGTATCAACCAGCTTTGGAGTGGGTTTAGAAGGAAATCCGAGGGCAGAGGGAAATGGAAAAGGGGAACTGAACATAAGGAGCCTCTGTCACCATTGCTTGGATAGACTTCCAGGAGGATGGCTTGATGTTATCATTCGTCATCCTGGGAACCAAGAGATATCTGTCTCTGGTCCAGAAATGACTCTGATGATGTCGGTAAACAAATCGGGCATCGGAAACTCCAGAATCTCACAGATGTGAATCATCATGTGGCTTGGCTTTGTTCTGAAGGCCAAGGGATGGCCTGTCCCTGGCCCTGGAACAAGCGCATGAAAGCATCTTCGAGAAAGAAAACGCATACGAATAATTAGACTGGGGAAAGGAATAAGAGGCAAACCTCCACAGAGACAATAGCAGGCGACAATCAAGGCCTGTTCCATTTGTTTATTCATCCAAACATGACTATTACATCCATGCATCAGAGGGACGGAGTACATAGAAGAAAATTTCAGATAAAGACTAAGTCATGTTCTAGCGGCATGAAAACTGATTACGATGTGGCAGAATACATCAGAAGAAGAAGAGGTATCATCCATCGAAATTACAGGAAGATGAAAATACAGAAATGGGGGGGGGGAGGGCGGAGCATTGACTCCTCTCCCTCCCCGGTGCCCACCTTCAATCAGCTTCGAACCTTCTCTCTGCTTTCTCCTTTGGTCTCTTCTCTCCTTCTTTCAGTGGAGGAGGCTCTCTTCTTCCTTCTGGCGGTGGTGAGGGTGAGGATCTTCTGAGCCCTTTTTTTTTCTTCTCCTCTCTCCCTCTTCTCTTCTCTCTCTCCCTTCTCTCTCTCTCTTTTTTTTTCGCTTTTTTTTTGTTTTTCGAAGGGGTGGGTTTTATAGACCTGCTCGGCAGGTGGAAGTCGGCGCGGCACCCTGCTCGCAGCAGCTCCCGGCGAGCCGAGTGGCCTCTGTTGTGGTTTCCGGCGCCGCTCCCGGAAGCCCATCTGGCCGGCCCATTTAGGGCTTTTAGGCCTCACACGTGCCTTGGCTTCTCTTAATTCTTTAAACTGATATTCATCGTAACTGGAGAAGGTCCACTATTAGTGACGTAACTTTGTTGAGATCATCTTGAGATTTCATCAGTCAGCAGACTGGGATTTCATCAGTGCTGTCGTTTGGATGACGATAACACCGGGCATCAGCTTTAGCCCGAGGAGGCTTTAGCCGGGTAATAGTTTCAGTGGTAATCCTTCCGTGGCTCGGACCTTGCCGGCATCTTCATAATCTTCATTTGCTGGTTCTGGCTTTATCCTTATCGTTGCCCACATCTCATCTGTCAACAAATCAATATCTGACTTGATATGACGTGTCATCTACAGACCTTCAGACGAGGCCGTAGTGTAGCTCTTGTTAAAGTGTGCTAGGGGGTTTCATCAGTCAGGTGGCTGCTATTTCATCAGTACCGTCGTCTAACTGACAATGGCATCGGACATCAGCTTGGCCCGGAAAGGACTTCAGCCGGGCAGATGGTTGACGAACTTCATCATTGATCTTTCACTGTTGGTCTGATCTTCCTTTCAATTCTATTTCTGCCCTTACTCATTTTCAAGGTGTCAACAAATGCCCCCCACCTGCGGGTGGCGTAAGTGCAGAATAAGCGGCACGGGGTCTGCAGGTGCCTTTTATCATTCGAGGGCATCTTCCTCCATTTCCCTTTGACATTATTCTTTGGCTTGATCATGTTGCTGCAGCAATATTATGCACATGTATCTTTCATTTTCATGTTTTTCATCTCCATATCTTCTGATTTTATTGTCAGCATTTTGGAGCCTTCTTGACCTTGCCTTGGGCTTCTCGGTGCAGGGTATGGCCCTTCTCGGCGCGGGGCTTCTCGGCGCGGCCCTCTCGGCGCGAGGGTCTTCAGCAGCTTCTCGGCGCGGCGGTCTCGGCGCGAGGGTCTTCATAGCTTCTCGGTGCGGCGGTCTCGGCGCGCCCCTCTTTTCTTCCGGCCGACGGGGGGGTTCTCGGCACGCTTTCCTTCTCGCCGAGAGGCCCCTCTTTTCTTCTTTTTAACCCCCCGAGAGGGGTTTTTACCCTCATTTTTACATTCCTCTTCTCTCTCTTCATCTCGGCGGCAGTGGTGATCTTCCCCGCTCCGAGAGCCTTGTGTCATCTCCCCCCCTTTTCGACCGATTTAGTCTCGGGTAGGTTCGTTATACGGGACTAAGTCCCCTTTTATGTTCGGGATCACTCCCTCTTGGTGGGTGACTCCCTATCTTTCTTTGGGCAGACCCCGGACAAGGGGAGATGCTGCCGAAATTTATTGAAAATTGTTTGCCTCATTGTTACATGCCCATTCATCCTTATGATGCTTATCTTCTCATGCTTCCCTGACCACAGGTGCTGACATGGCTTTCGGTGCTTCTACTGCGGCTTCCGTGACTGCGGGGGCGAGTTCATCGGCTCAGCCGGACATATCTCGGGCTTCAGTCAACTGGCTGAATGTGAATTGTCTGAGCTTCGGCTATAACCAGATCGCCACTGTTGATGAGTCCTCTGATTCCGAGACTGACACAGTGCCGTCTTCCGGAGTCTATTCTTCCACAGAAGGGATTGATTTCAGAAGGGCTGCTGACTACCGTCCGGATCTGCCGAAGGATCGTCATCTGCTGCCTTTTATCCAGACCTTCACCATAGGCGGAATGAGGGATTTCCTGCTTGCTCGGTCTGTGGAAGCGGCAATACTGGCTGACAGAGATAGCATGAAGGGTTCTGTTTATCGAGCCCGAGCTATATATCTCCCAGGCGAGCAGAGGGACTGGAATGCCGTGCTGGGCATTTCCAAATTAGAGCCGGAGAAGAAGATGCTGACCCGGGCTCCAGAGTTTACCCCGGCAAGGTGGGACCATGCAGCCGGTCGTGTCCATCGGGAGAAGCCCAACTTTGGACTTTTTCTAGCTCCTGTGAAGTGGGGTTATAGGGACGAGCCATTCATTCTGAACTACCTGGCCGTTCAATTCAAATATCAGCTGGCTGCCGGCTGGTTTGGGGACGCTAAAGTGACGGACGCCCATCTCTTCAGGGTAGGAGCAGTGGAGTTTACAGAATTTGTCTTGAAGGAATACGCCCCTTTACTGATTAGAGCTGGGGTATATCATAGTGTATTTGCCTCCAGGTTCCGCTATCCCATCTCTCGGGGATTATGTTGCGGCATGCTTGAAGTGTTCTGCCCACAGTTCAATACGTTCTATACAGCAGAAGGCGAGACTTCTCTCGATCTTTGGAGTCTTGCGCAGCTTTCAGGCCTGCCTATAGATGGGGAGCCATATGAAGAGGTCTGTCTAGACGACTCCGTAAAGGATGCCTCTGATGGAGAGGGCAGATATTCTTTTGGCTACGCATATCGGTACTTGATGAAGGCTTATCGGACCATTTGTCTGTCCTATAGCAGGGGATCTTCCAAAGGATATCAACCCCGGGAAAAGAGCAGTAGGTTGAGAGTCCGTGTAGGACAGTGGATACAGTACTTCTTCGGGGGTCCTTTGAAGTATACAGACTTCCCTTCTGTGGGACCGACTCCCAGTAAGCAGATCAGGGCCCCTCGTTATAAATCAGCATTGCCAGCTTCACTGCGCCGAGTAGGTGTAGATGGCCCGAACCCAGCAGGGGTTGACCCCATTACTCATTGTGCAGCTTATCTGACCTTCTGGCTGTGCACTTTCGCTCTCCCCCAAGGGGACGAGATGATTATCAGACCGGAGGCTATATATCCGGCCTGTCAGATGGCCTGGGGGATGAGACTGTCTCTGTGCCCGGCGACTTTGTGTTTAGTTTACAAATCGCTGGGAGATTTGCATAGACATCGGGTTCCCCGTTCTTTACGGACTGTAGGTCCATTTCATTTCTTCAATGCTTGGGTTTGCAGCATCTTCCCCGAGCTGGCCCCGAGAACTTTGCAGTCAGACACACTGCTCCCTCGGATGATTGAGTTTGCTAGCGCCGAACCCGGCCTTTTCTCAGCGCAGTTGTTCAAGATCAGGGGCCGGTTGACAAAAGTGCCTGTAGATGCTCCTGGTAGCATTCATTTTTGGAGCTTGGCAGCAGGCTCGGCTCCCTTGGTAGACCCTCAGAGGGAATGCAGAATGGAAGAGGTAGAAGTTTATGTCCATCCGGTTTCGGGGGCCAATGCCACCCGGCCCATATTAGAACCAGAACTGGTAAGGTGGGCTATGGCTATCCGACCCAGTGTATTGGTCTTCAGGAAGGGAGGCTTGCTCATCCTGGAGCCCTATTACCCATTCCTTTTAGCAGAAACTTCGGCTACGATCAGCATATTCCTTCATCAGCCGCTCAGTTCCCTTTGGACAGCCGTGCCAAGCATGGGTCCTCCATTGCCAGTGACGGTCGGATATGGTGGGATTTCTTTCATCACCGAGAGGGCGTAACTTTCAGGATCCCGACCGTTTCTAATCGTATTCCCCGGGTCACATCAGAATACATCAAGTGGTGGAATACCCGCAACAATTTTTATAAGGATGGCAGAGGCGCCTTCTGGGACGTGGCAGAGCGCTCTTTCTTAAAGCGACAATCAGGGCCTGTATTTGAGATTGATGAGGTTCACCTGAAAAGGCTCTATTCACAGCATCCGAGGGAGGCAGACACATACATCGCCAGGCGTCGGTCCTTAAAAGAGGAAGGCTCTGAAATACCCACTCCTGTATTTTCTGAGATCAATGGAGATGCTTTTACAAAGGACCTGAGGCAGCTGGGCCACATAGGGAGTATTCATGTGGAGGTGCAGTATCCATTTCCCCCGGAGGAGCCTCTCCCGACAGCAGCCCCCTGGAGGGGCCCGGTAGACAGATTTCACCCTTACCGGACATTTGTGCGGAGGGAAGACCGCACCAGCACATATTATCAGCACACTTCTTGGCTTTTCGTGCTACTGAATGTTCACGGGCTGTCAGTAGAGAACCCGATAGCCGGTATTCTGAATAAGCCGCTTTTTATCTCTTTTCATTATGTCGACGGCTGGTGCATGGATTACCTCGGCCTGTTTCATTGCCTTGACTTCCACGGCCACCAAGATTTAGCTACCTTGACGGAGAAATGCCAGACCATAGGTGACGTGTGCTGGCTCGTGAAGGAGGCTGCTTCCCGCTCGAAGGAGGTGGCTTATCTGTATTGGCCGCTTTCTACCTTCTATGACGGCCCAGCAGGTATGACCCTTCCTGTGCGCTCATGGCGTCTTTCCTTTATTGTCATGTTATGCATCTGTCGACTATGACTGCCTTTCTTGTGTCTTGCACAGATAGACCGGACATAAAATGGCAGGGACTTTACAGGAAGATTATTGCTCGGGCTGAAAAGCCTGCTTACTTTGAAATTCCTGCAGCAGCACCCACGACCACTCCCCTGCCTCCGGGCAAGAAGAGGAAGCCTTCTGCGGTGAAAACTGCAGTTGTCAAGGCCAAGAGGGCCAAAGTTGTTCGGGTCCAGCAGTCAGCTCTAGTTGCGACGGACGCCGGGACCCCTCTTCCAGACATCCCCTCTTTTGACGAGTTCAGGTCTCAGAGGGAGGCTGCTCAGGAACCTGCCGAGAGTAGCGGTAAATATCTTGCAGATGCAATCTTCACTGTTTTCTTGACTGCTCTTTTAAGGCGCCTTTCGAGCCTGAGCTTCTCTTTATCTGATACAGCCCCGGAGCAGGTTGCAGTGCCTGCGGAGAGGGACACGAGGCTGCCTTCTCCTACCCCGGCTGGCGAGGAGGAGGGTAAATGTGCTCTCTCATCTTTTCTCTTTATACTTTTACTGTTATTCTTTTTCATTATATCCCTCAGAGTTCCCCTTTTGTTGAGGTGGCAGTCAGGGAGCCGACTGGGGCTACAATAGCAGTGGGAGAGCCGTCTCAGCCGCAGGAAAGTGAAAGGACTCAAACAAAAGAGAGCCCTATTCCGGCCAGACGCATAATCACCCTGTCTGCATCGTGACATGCTCTAGAGGCGACCTCGCAGCACATAGCTAGAGTGGAGATATCCTCGGGCAGCTCCGAGACCGTCCCTGATAATGAGGAGGAAGTGACCTTCAGCGGCAATGAGGAGGAAATCCAGAAATCAGAAACCCTGCCTGTGTTTGCAAAAGGCCTTCCGCCCTTTCAGCCTCCTAAACTGTTGATGCTATCTTCTGAGGAGGAATTGCAAGAGGAGTTTGCCGGGCTTGACACTGAGGTCAACATAACCCCTCCATTTGTTGCTTCAACTACGGAGCTTGCTCTTCTTTTGTCTCATCTTGAGGATATAGATCCCACTTTAAAGGTAAGCTTCTTTTTTGCTTGCTGTTCTATTTATTTTCTTCCATCCATTGATGAGGATCATTCTGCCTTGTCCTCAGGACCCTGTCACTATCAGCTCCGATGCGGCCGCAGTCTCCATGGATGTCTCATCTGCAGATTTGATCATCACCCTGCTTTACCTTCAACTTGCATGGAAATTTCTGAGGTTATTCGCCCCGTGCCAGTGAGAATACAATCTTCAACTGACTTAACATCACTGGACTTGGGATCATCAGGCGAGATTTCCATCCTTGTCAGGGCCTCAGAGCTTAGAGCCGAAGCAGACCCAGCCAGAAGCTCCGCTTTTATACCAGCTGCCGTAATGTCAATTGCGCCCGAGTCAGCAGTCCTTGCCACAGTGGCTATAGAGACTGGATTTCTGCCTTTACAGACTAGGGACCCTTCACCCCCATTATCAGGAAGAGTAGCTGAAGATGAAGCCCTTATTCAGGAGACTCATGAAGAGATAGCTCCATCATTCATTGGTCCTCCCTCCGCGGATGTTCAAGCCATAGCACCCGAGACAGCGGTGGAGGAGGAATCTTTAGTTCAGCCAGAGGGCACGGAGAGGGACCGGCCAGTTCTTCCAGCAGATTTGCCGTCTTCATCCTCTCAGTCGGATGTCGCACTGTGGGCAGACATTGATAGTGAAGTGACCTTTGAAGTGATCCCCTCTGCTTCTTTTGGCTTCGCATCGTCTGAGAGCTTTGTCTGGCAGAACCTGGATATGCTGCGCCAGCTGGTAGAATCTCAGCCTGGCTTGACACATTTGCAGCTGAAGGAAATTGCTGATCGCTTCACTGCCGGCCTGCAGGCCATGGGCTGCCCTCTGGACACATGGGCTCAGCGGGTCTTGCTTTTGCTGAAATTCGTGCATCGGAGAGATTTCCTAGCATGGACTATGACTGACAAGCTGACGGCATTGAAGTTGTAGAGGTCAGAATGCAAATCTGAGCTGGAAAAGCTGACGCTTGCCCTTGACGAACGCCAAACTGAGCTACAGAGCGTTGTCCAGCGGGAGGAAGCCGTCCAGGGCCGGATAGCCATTCTGGAGGCGGAACTCGCTGGACTTCGAGCCGAGCTACAACAATTATCGTCTATTCGGCCACGGTCCACCGAAGAGGTGGCCTTGTTGGAGGGGCGGATGATGTCTCTCCGGGACATGTCCGTGAAGCTTCAGGAAGAGGAGGCGCGCCTTCATGAACTAAGAGCCGCTCCCGATGTGGGTCTTTTGGCCTTTGAAGATATCTTCCGGCGACCTTGAATTATCTCTTCTCTGTTTTCTTCATTTTGTAATACAATTCCCCTCAGGGGCCCTTCTTGTATTCCCTTTTTATTCAATGGAAAGGACTCTTTATACCAGTCTCATATGTGGTTTGCTCTTAACTTATCGCACCGTCATTATTTCACGGAGATTTGGTAGCGGTTTCAGCGGTCCCTATGGAAGTAGCCCGTACCTAGCAGGAGAGCGTCCACCCCTTCAGAGAAAGGATGGGGAACTCGCTCCACCGCGTGACGGCCTCCGGGAGGCGCTTTAAACCAAATTTTGTTGGTGGTAGCACACGTCCTTCTTGGCCATACGTGCCGCAAGGGAGGTGGCTTGCAGGAATGTGAGCGAAGAGGCTCAGAGCACAATCCGAAACGGGTGAATGGCCCGTCCCGGGCAGGTTTCAAAGCTAGTCGGGGCGATGTGCCAATCGACCAGTACGTGATTTCATCATCGACATTGGGTTTACATCGATGCAAAGGAGTTTTATAAGTTCCATCAGAGTAGATGTAAGGTCTAGACTGGGTAGAGGTTATCGCAGGTGGTACATTGAAGGGTGCGTGGTTTTCATCAGGACAGACGTAGGGTCTGAACTGGATAGGATTTCATCATTGATCGGGCGAGGTGCCGGTCGATCAACAGCTAGCGTCATCATCGATATTGGGTTTATATCGATGCAAGAAAGTGTTATGAGTTTCATCAGAATAGACGAAAGGTCTAAACTGGCAGGGTTTTAATTGGACATGGTTTCATCGTTGATCGGGCGAGGTGCCAGTCGATCAGTGGTTGGTTTCATCGTCGATATAGGGTTATATCGACGCAAAGAGTTTCATAAGTTTCATCCGTATAGACGTAAGGTCTAAACCGGACAGAGGATTTCATCATTGATCGGGCAAGGTGCCGGTCGATCAATGGTGGGACATATGTAGAGGTGTAGGTCTCGTTAGGACAGACGTAAGGTCTATCCCAGCAGGTTTTATGGCGGGTGGGGCTTTGCCAAGAAATACGTAGGTCTCATCAGGATAGGTGTAGGGTCTGTCCTGGTAGGGTTTTATCGTTGACCGGGCAAGGAGCCGATCGGTCAAGGGATGGTTTAGGAGTTTGACCAGGACAGACGTAAGGTCTGAACTGGCCAGGCTTTATCAGAATGATGGCCGGTTTTGTTGTTGGTGGGACATGTGAAAGGAGGGTGTGTAGATTTCATCAGGGTAGATGTAAGATCTACCCCGGCAAGGCTTTATCATCGATGGGGCATAGAGCCAGATGACCGACAGAAGGCCTCGTCAGTGAAGGGTAGGTGAAGGCAACGTGCCGGTTGGCATGGAACTTCTGAATTACCACATCACCGACACAAGCGCCCTTTCAGATTTTCGCCGGAGCCGGCCCCCTCTTGCTTTTGCCCACGCGTCCTTTCGGATTTTCACGTGGCGGGGTACCCGATTTTGCCTGCAGTGCCCTTTCGGGTTTTCACCACAGCTGGGTTTTAGCCCTTTTGCCCTTGTCCAGAATGCCTGAACAAGTCTGGCAGGGTATCTCTATTTTCAACCCCCTTATTATTTTTTTTTGTCATTTTCTTTCTCTTTTCCTTTTTCATTGTCTTTTCTGGGACCAGAACTTTCATCCTATGGACCATGGCACCATATGTTTATTGTGGACACACGATCATTGATGTGGGTGTCAACATCAATGCAAAGGGAAGTAGGGTTTCATGATCTATCCAGACGAAAGGTCCGAATTGATTTAGAGGATATAAATAGCAGCTCGGGCATGAAGCCGTTTGCTGAGAATATGAGTTTCATCGTTAACGTGGGGTTTAACATTAACGCAAAGGAATATAGTTTCATGATCTATCCGGACGGAGGGTCTGAATTGATTCAAAGAGCAGTGTTGTGCTATGTCAGAGCGGACGGAAGGTCTACCCTGGATGGATTTTAGCGTCGATCAGGCAGCGCGCCAGTCGACCGATAGCAGGTTTCATCATTGGTATTAGGTCCATCCCAATGCAAGGATTTCATATGTTTCATCAGGATAGACGTAGGGTCTAAACTGGATAAGGTTTTGTCATTGATACTGGGCGAGATGCCGATCGATCAATGGCGGGTTTCATCATCGTATTGGATTTATACCAATGCAAGGAGTTCATGGATTTCATCAGGATAGATAGAAGGTCTAAACTGGATACGTTTCATCATAGATCAGGCAGTGTGCCAATCGATCAACATCAGGTTACATCGCGGCGGGACGTAAAGAGACCTGTAGATCTAGTCGGAATAGACGTAAGGTCTAAACCGGACAAGGTTTCATCGCTGATCGGGCAAAGCGCCGGTCGATCAGCATCAGGTTTCATCATTAGTATTGGGTTTATACCAATGCAAGGATTTCATAAGTTTCATCGGGATAGACGTAAGGTATAAACCAGACAGGGTTTCATTTTTGATCGGGCAGTGTGCCAATCGGTCAACAGCAGGTTTCATCGCGGTGAGACGTAGGATAGGTTTCATTGGGATAGACGTAAGGTCTAAACCAGACAGGGTTTCATTGTTGTGGGTCTTAGACAGAAACAAGTGGAAGTGTTTTATCAGAACAGACGGAAGGTCTATCCCGAGGTGGGCCTATTATCGAGGGAATTTTTCTCGAGCAATGCATGAAGGCTTCAACAGAATAGACGTAAGGTCCATTCCGGATGGGTTTAATCGTTGATCGGGCAAGGCGCCGGTCGATCGACGAGGAGTTTTATGGTGGGAGGTAAGGCTTTCTTTGGAATCACCACATTACCGACCCAAGCGCCCTTTCGGGTTTTCGCCGGAGCCGGCCCCCTCTTGCTTTTGCCCACGCGCCCTTTCGGGTTTTCGCGTGGCGGGGTACCCGATTTTGCCTGCAGTGCCCTTTCGGGTTTTCGCCACAGCTGGGTTTTGGGCCATTTTTGCACTTGTCCCTAATATAGGAGCAAGTCTGGCGGGGCATCTCTATTTTTAACCCCATTTTTTACTTTTACTTTTTTTGTTCTTCCTTCTTCCTTCCTTTTTAGAGGGTGACAGGTGGGAATGCCACCAGCTTAAGATGAGGGTAGCTTGGTTTGGGCGGAGTGCCACTAGACCAAGAAAATGGGTAGCTCGGCTAGGGAGGAGTGCCGGTAGACGAAGAAATGGGTAGCTCGGCTAGGGCGGAGTGCCGCTATACCAAGAAATGGGTAGCTCAGTTAGGGCGGAGTGCCACTATACCAAGAGATGGGTAGCTCGGCTAGGGCGGAGTGCCACTAGACCAAGGATGGGGTAGCTTTGTCTGATCACTCGGGGAATGCCGGTTGTGCCACATGATACAGCTTTAGATGTCTTCCGTTGAGTGGGGAGAATTGGATTTCTCCTCGATGGTTAACAACCACGTAGGCCCCTCCTTCGTAGACCCTCTGTACCACATAAGGACCTTCCCAATTAGCATTCAGCTTTCCTTTTGGGTTGGACGCCATGACTTTTTTTTTCTTGACCATGACAAGGTCACCCTTCTTGAATTCTCGTCCTCTTACGAGTTTGTTGAATGCAGTGGCCATGCGGGCCTGATACATTTGGATACTCTTCTGAGCTCGGAGGCGCTTTCCTTCCAATTCAGCCAGCTCTTCTAGTCTTCTTTCTGCATTGGTCTGTTTGCCACGGGCTAGGCCATATTGGACTGCCACTCTGAGTGACGGGACTTCCAGCTCTAGCGGAACCACTGCCTCTGAGCCGTATACCAGCGAGTATGGTGAGCACCCTGTAGGTGTCTTGAAGACAGTGCGGTATGCTCACAGAGCTTCATACATTTTCTCTTCCCAGTCCTTCTTATTAGAATTGACGACCTTGGCCAGCAAGGTGCAGAGAGTCTTGTTAAAAGCTTCTGCCAATCCGTTTGCCTGTGGATTGTAAGGAGTGGAGGTCCTCCATTCGATCTTATATTTCTCAGCAAGCCGATAGACCTTCTGATTTCTGAAATGACTTCCGTTGTCAGATATTATTCGATTGGGGATCCCAAACCGGAAGATAATGTTCTGTTTGATGAATCTGGCGACCAATTCACCAGTCACTTCTCTTAATGCTACAGCTTCCGCCCATCGGGAGAAGTAATCTGTTATGGACAGTATGTACTTATGTCCGGCCGAGGAAGTCGGCAGTGGCCCGACTACATCAGTTCCCCATTGTGCAAACGGCCAACTGGGAACTATAGGGTGCAGAGTCGTAGGAGGCCTTCTAGGCACAGTAGCATGCTCCTGGCATTTCTGGCATGATTTTGCAAATTTACAGCAGTCTTCAAACATGGTGGGCCAATAGTAGCCCAGCTTCTTGATTTCTATCTTCATCTTGGGACCAGCCTGGTGGGCACCTGCTGTCCCAGCATGTATTTCTTTCATCGCTTGCCAGGCTTCCTCAGTGGACTGACAGCGGAGTAGAATCTTCTTGCGTGCATCTGCCATTACTCGGAACAGAATTCCATTCCTGAGTTCATAAGAATCTTTGATTCTTAGGAGTTTCATCTTTCTTCTCTTATCTACGGCAGTTGTTGGTGTAGAAACCACTGCAACAGGTGTTGTCTCCAATCAGACGCTTGCTCTGTGCTGATGGTGGCAACCTCATCTTCTTCGGAGCACTCTTCTAGCATACTGGGGACTTACCGCCGGTTCATAACGACAATGTTCAGTGTCTTATTTGGCGGAACTGCTAGTGAGCTGGCCAGCTTTGCCAGTGCATCATCCTGGGCGTTGTGTCCACGGCCCACATGCTTGAGCTCAATATGGTAGAATTTTGCCATGAGGCGCACAGCTTTTTGGTGGTAGGGACTCAGTTCTGGCTTCCGCACTTCGAACTCCCCTTGGATCTGTTTTATTATCAGCATCGAATCCCCGAATACTTGAAGCATTTGGATGCCCATGTTGAGGCTGACATATAGCCCGATTATCAGAGCTTCATACTCGGCCTCATTATTGGTGCAGGGCTTGTTTATAGAACAGGAAGTATGCACGACCTCTCCTTCTGGTGATTTCAGCACAATACCGACTCCAGCCCGTATTCTGGTCTTTCCATCGGAGTCTGTCTCTGTTCTAGATGCTCCATCAAAGAATAGTTGCCACATAACTGACTGAGCCTGGCGGGCCTCGAGTGTTTCATCATCGGGTAACTCAATCCCTAGCATATCATTTTCCGGCACAGGATGCTCTGCGAAGAAATCAGCCACGGCATGTCCTTTTATTTCCCTTTGGGGTGTATAGGTAATATCGAATTCCATCTGGATCACTGCCCATTTGCCCAACCGGCCCTTCAGAACTGGCTGAGTCAATATATATTTGAGCGGATCTGCTGTAGATATCAATCTGACTTCATGTGACAACATATAGTGTCTGAGCTTTTTGACAGCAAAGACTAGTGCCAAGCAGGTCTTTTCTATGTAGCTGTAGCTTTCCTCAGTTCTAATCAGCCTCCTGCTCAGATAGTATAAGGCTTGTTCTTTGCCTTCTTCATTTATCTGTGCCAGCATTACCCCTAGGGAACAGTATGTGGCTGCGATATACAGTATCAAGGGCCTACCCTTAATTGGTGCCCCCAGCACCGGAGGGGTCTTGAGATATTCTTTCAGCTTCTCAAAGGCTTCCTGACAGCCATCGTCCCAGAGGAACGGCACATCTTTCATCATGAGCTTGTGAAAGGGGTGGCATCTTCCCGACAGATTTGATATAAATCATCGGATATAGGCCAGACGCCCTTGCAGAGATCTCAGCTCGGACAGATTCCTTGGTGGAGGGAGCTCCTGGATAGCCTTAATCTTGGATGGGTCAATTTCAATGCCCCTATGACGGACAATAAACCCGAGGAATTTTCCACTGGACACGCCGAAGGCGCATTTCATGGGATTCATCTTGAGTTCATATTTGCGCAGCCTCTGGAATACTACCCTCAGGTCTTGCAAATGGTCTTCTCTTCTTTTAGTTTTCACCACCAGATCGTCAATGTAGCACTCTACTTTCTTGAAGAGCAAATCATCAAAGATCTTGGTCATAGCTCTTTGGTAGGTAGCGCCGGCATTCTTGAGGCCGAACGGCATCCTTTTGTAGTGGAATATCCCCTTCGCGGTACGGAATGCAGTGTGCACTCTGTCTTCTTCAGCAATCCAGATCTGGTTGTATCCGGACGACCCATCCATAAATGATAGGGCCTCATGACCAGTAGTCGCATCGATCATTACTTCAGTGATTGGCACCGGGAAATCATCTTTCGGGCAAGCCTTATTAAGGTCCCGAAAATCAACACATATTCTGATCTACCCATTTTTCTTCTTTACGGGCACTATATTGGCCAACCATGTAGTATACTAGTTTTCTTCGACAAAGCCTACATCAATCAGCTTGTCAACCTCTTTGTTAATCTGATTTATCAGTTCAGGACGCATTCTCCTGGAAGGCTGCTTTATAGGGTTAGCCTCTAGGTTTATTGCCAATCGATGCTGTGCCACATCAGAACTTAGTCCCGACATTTCATCATATGTCCATGCAAAGTAGTCCCGGAATTCTTTCAAGAACTGTATGTACTGTTCCCTGGCAACTGGCTCCAGCAGTGCACTGAGGAATGTCGACCTTGGCTCATCTGCGGTTCCCAGATTTATTTCCACAAGCTCATCGACGGTGGCCTGACCTCCGTCTTCGACCTCAGGCGGGGCTTCTTGCAAGTCAATGAAGCCTCCCGGGATATAATCTTCTTCAGTTTCATGATTTTCTGTTTCATCATATTGGTCATCAGCGGGTGCTGGCTCATCATATACGGCCAAAATTGTTGTATTCTGTTCAGTGTGCCCCAAGGACGTAACTGGATCAGCAGGAAACTCAAAGACGGAGTCTTCCGCCCTTAGAGGCTCTTCTGATGCAGACTCTCTTGAGAGATCATCATTCTGTAGAGCCCGGACTTCTTCCAGGATGCGATCAAACTCCAAGCATTCCCTCAGCTCTTTGGCTGCTTGGTCTTCATCCGGGGTTCCCGTGTCAAACTTTGCTTCAGCATGGAACAGATCTTCTTTGGAAGGTAGGTCTTCCCAGCACCGATCTTTCTTTGCTTCATCAGAAGTCCCCGTCTCTGGCTGATTGTCTGGGGCTTCATTGTCTGTTATGGATTGATAAATGATTTCTTCATCTTCCGAAGGGTACGGGTCGTAGCCCACCCCAGGGGAATCTTCATGCTGGTAGAAGGTAGAGATGACATCCACCTCGGCCTCATAGTATTCTTGCAAAGTATAGCCCAATCCCGGGTGCTGAGTGATCTTCCTCAGTTCTTTATTATCCCGAGGCGGATCCCATAACTCCTTAAACGCCTTCTTTTGGGCAACAGGTTGTAGTGATGGCATCTGCATCTTAGAGAACATCTGTGAAACCCGTTGGGTAGTATAGTCCAAGCCCGTAATCGGCACCATCTGGTTTGCAGCCTCTTCAGGGACCATGCAATCTTGATCATCTTCCTCGACTGACTCCCTAGTGTAGAATATGGTAGGAGGCTCGCAGAAGCGAGGGACTTCCATAGTCTTCAGTGGTAGCACCGTCTGGTACTCAAGGCTGACGATGGGTTTAAATAGACCCTGCGGCACCTCCACTTGTGTGTAGTTTTCTTTCATTTCTTCATTGATATCATCCGGGTGAATGCTAGGAGGGGTGATCCGAGCAAAGTCACCGGCATAAGAGATGTGAGATACCTCATGCTTTTTAATATAGCCCTTTGGTGGCGGTGGAGACCAATTTCTTGCCTTCGTCGCCGGCTTTTTCTGGCTGACCACAGCCTCTTTCTCTTCACCCTTTCGCGACACCTCCGTGTAGTAGGATGCATCGAGCATATGGCACTCGAATACTTCGAAGGGATGCAGATCCGCAAACACCCTCTCTTCTTTTCCTTCATGGCAGTATTTAATGCACTGATGCAGCGTGGATGGCACTATCTGATATTCATGCAGCCACGGTCTCCCCAGCAGGGCCTTATATGTGGTGTTAGAGTCGATTACATAGAATCGTACCACGGTAGTGAGATCCCCCAATGTGAGGTTAAAATCAGCCACCCCAAGGGGCGTCTCACATTTCTGGTTGAATCCTACAATTTTCATGTCTCTGACCTTGGCAAGCTGCAGATCAAAGTAATATTTTTGGTAGATGCGGTATGGGAGAATGTTCACGGCAGCCCCGGGATCTATTAGTATCCTGTTCAGTGGCTGACAGTTCAGGGAGCCCCTCATATACAGCGGTCTGTTATGGCCGGTATTCGGAATCAGCATGTCATCCTCTGAGAATGTAACTGACGGCCCAGAATTCACTTCTGTCAAGAGTGCTTCATATTGTGCCGGCGACTGCAAGGCATCAACAATTGCTTGGCGGGCTTCTTCACTCAGAGAGAGGATTTCCCAGATGGAGAACCTGGTAGGGAGCTTCTTTAGCATTTTCATGATCCGGCTGCCCACCCGGACATTAGACAGTCTCATTTCTTCTGCCCATCGGGGTTTTGGAGGTTCATGCGGTGCCCGTGGCCTTTGCTGCCCGGTGCTGGCCTCAACCTCTGGACTGGTTTCTTGGGGGGCTTCTTCTGCAGCAACGGCCCCTGGTGCCATTAGAGGGTTATCCCCTTCTTTCTCATTCTGCTTGTAGGCTACAGATGCCGACTGCTGAGGTCTCTTGCCTTTATCTAGCCCAGCCTGTATCGACTGCCCATTTTCTAGACTGGACAGAAATTCCAGAAATGTCGGAGTTTGACCTCCTTTCTTCTTTTCTTGGTACAGGCTGGCAGGGGGAGGAACCTGGACACCTCGTATCTCTGGTTCAGGAATCTGGTAGGGTTGTTCCCCTCTGAACATAATGTTATGATTGGCTGGTGGTGGGCGCCCGCATCTTCTTCTGGAGCGTGTTGCATGTGCCGAAGTTGAGGCCTCCGCATGGTTGGCTTCTAGTGGGGCATTTGATGTTTCATCCTCATCATTCTCCCCGGGCAAGGAAAAGAGTACTGACAAAGTGTTACACTGTACTGTCGTGACTTTCTTTCCCTTTTTGGGCTTGGGCCGTCTCTTCTTCTTCTGGGAATTTGGCTTTGCCCGCTCCGGCCCCCAGAAGGGCTCAGTCTCATCTTCTCTTTGTTCTGCCTCTGGCTGCTCTTCAATTTTCAATTCTTCGAGCTGCTCCCAGAGTATACAGTCTTTTACCAGCAGGTGTTTGGGCCTTTTCTGCTCATATTCATCGAGCTCATTGATATACTGTTGTAGACGCCTGGCTGCAAGACTTACTTCCTTATGTGTAGGTAGGGGGACTTGTCTTCTCCGGTTATGAGTGGGGATCCGGATGACTGGCCCTGTCTCAGCTGTGCGCCATACTGGCTTTACTGGAGGCGGTTCAGGTCTTGGTGTGACACCGCGGATAACTGCTCCATTGGTTTTGGCTGCGGGAATCTTCTTTCTGTTCTTCATGGGTTTCATCTGCCATCCTTCCTGATCCTTCAGTGGGGTGAGGAAGCAAGCTTCATAAGTATGCTTAGTACATTCTTCAACGGCCTCCTTAGGCAGCTGCTGGTAGATTGAAATCATATTGGCGGCCATTTTTAATGCCGGAGGCTCATGCGGACGAGGTGGCTCTACCTGGTAATCTCCCAGATGCAGCTCGCCCTTTTTGACCATACCTTCCATGATATCTTTGAAGACGTAGCAGTCTTCAATTGCGTGCCCCAGCGCACGGTGATATGGACAGAACAGTGGATCACCTTTCTTTGCCGCGTCATCGGGTCTCTTTGGTTCAGGCAATGTTACCTTGTTGAACTTGTATGCCCAGTTGAATAGTGCGGCTGTCTTATCTTTCGGGAAAGAATATGGCTTTCTCATTTTGTTTCTCAGAGAGACCTTATCTTTTCTTTCTGCCGTGTCTGCTGGCGGGGGAGCTTCATCTGCCCCCTTCTTCCCCTTCTGCTGCTCGAAGGTTCTGAAATCGACGGTGTTAGCCTCAGAATGTGATGGTCGTCGATCATTAGATTTACCTTTCAGCACATTGGGAACATTGGCGGTTGGACGTTTGGACAAGAACGTCTCAACCTCCGCCACTATATTGTTTAATCGGTCAAATGTTCTGACATCTGCACCGATCATCTTTTCTAGCACCTCTCTCCTGAGGCTCTGTTTGCATATCTGCACTGCATCTTCTTGATGAGGGGGTCTTCTGCATCTCATGGCTAAGTTCCTCCATCTTTTGATGTAGTCCAGTGCAGTTTCATCTTGCTTCTGCCTGGGTGTATATCTCTACTATTGTGATTTCTCTTTCAGTGACATGAAATCTATCACGGAATTTTCTCTGCATATCAGGCCAATCAACCACCGATCCAGCTGGTAGGCTTGAATACCATTCAAAGGCTAACCCAGTAAGGGATGAGCCAAAGAACTTAAGCAGATAAGCTTCGTCGACTGCCAGGTCGCCCATGATTGTGGTGTAGTAAGCTATGTGCTCTCTGGGGGAGCCCTGGCCATTAAATTTTTTGAACTTAGGCGGATTACTGACGCCTGGAGGTAGTCTTTTAGCAGCATATTGGGGAGGATATGGCACCTTGTACACATCATAGGTACTAACATCATCGCCAGTCTTCTCAGACAGCTTCAACTCCACAATTCTTTCAATCATCAGCTTGTGGGCTACGGCTGGATCTATGTCTTCTGGGAAGAAGTGAGCTTGTTGCTGACTATGAGGAGTTGTCATCACAGTGGCGCGCAAGGTGGGCGTGGTAGGCTGTGTCTGAGACGCAGAGGGCTGAGCTACTGCTTGCTGTGGAACAGGTTGGCTCGGTGCTTTGCCCTTATCAGCCAGGAGAGGATTAGCTGGGATAGCCGTCTCTGTTGAGCTGGAAGTATGCCCCACAGGCTCGGCTTGCTTGGAGACCGGTGTAGCTTCATGTCTCTCATTGAGCTGTCTTCTGAGAGCATTGATCTCCTGCTGGTATCTTCTGAACATCTTCTGGATCATGGGATCCAGGGTGGACGGGATCTGTATATCTTCTGAAGTCCCTTCAGCATCATCAATGAAGGGATTATCTTCTTCTTCCGTTGTCACCACATTAATTGTCATAGTGGTGATCTTGCAGGCTTCACCATTAGTCTTCATTTTATCTTTTGCCGCCTGGCCTCTTCTTGTGACAGGCCCGGGTCTGGTTGCCAGCCTGAGTAGCTCGTCCGGTTGAGTTGGTAGCATGTCTTGCCCCCTGACAAGTCCAGCCATGTTACAGGTGAAGATCTGCATCTTTTCCCTCTGCCTGAAGACTTTCCTTTTCATCTGATCGGGGTATTTGAGTCGGTCAAAGACCGATATTCTTTCTCTGGCTTCTTCCCACAGCAGGTCTTCTTTCCCGTATCCAGGCTCTGTGGCCTTCTCATAATCATTGGAGTCGGAGGAGGAGACTCCGATCATCACTTCTTGAGGGTTTCTTCTTCTTCTTCATCCATGGTGCCCAAGGCACGGGATAATCTTTGCTGACCGAGGGCAGAGTTCCCCAGGTAGTGGAAGTAGTCTTGGACTACTTGCTTCATCTCCTCTGGTTGTGCCTTCGTGGCTATGGTTGGAGCATCAATCTTTCCTGCTCTTCTGTTGATAGCCAGTCTCCCACCCGAGCAGTCAGGTGCTCGGCTTTGCAGTATTTGAGTATATCGGCCTGTCTGGCACAGGCTCTTGGTCTTCTCGGAATGGCAGCAGCGACTGGTTCGCTTATTCTCATTCTTTCTTCTTTCTCAAATCTTCTGTCGCCATCCTGGCAGCAGTTGGCAGCAGCATCATAGTTCTTCCTTTGCCATCTTCTGCCCCCAGCCCTGGGATGGGGGACCGAGAGGTCTTGCTTCTGCTCATATTTTCCGCCCCTCATCCTGGGGCGAACAGTGGTCAGATTTCTTTCTTCATTTTCTTTCTCATCTTTCTTACCCCAAGCCCTGGGGTAAACAGCAGCATCATCTCTTATGTCTTTTCCTTCTCTTCTTCTGCTTCCTGCCCTGAAGCGGGCAACAGCGTCCTCGGTAGCTTTCCGCTCATCTCGAGTTGGGGCCCAGCTCTGAATCTTCTTTGGTCGCCAGACCTGTTTATATCTTGCTGGCTTGGGCGCCAGTGGCTTCCTCTCATCAGTTTCCCAGTTGGCCCTCCTGGTGGCCAGAACTTGGAACTTGTTGTCAATCTGGACGGTCGGGACAATCCTGTCCGGCCGGACTTCTCTCGGGCGACCGTTGAGGTTCACCCTAACGTCACCCATCATCATCGTCCTCCCAGAATTTGAAAGACGACGGTCGGCAGCAGCATACCGGCTCCTCCGGTTAGTTCTTTTCTTCATCTGGGCAACAGCGGGGACCGTGTCCCTCCTTTGAACATGATGAACATAGCAGGCGACGGCTGTCGAGGTCGCCCTCTCTGGTAAGCCACCCTTGTTATCAGCAGTCTTCATCGGGGCACCTGCAGCAGTGCCTTGCTCGTTGTTGTCGACCTGCAGAAGGTCGGTGAAGACGAGGCCCAGGTAGTTGGGCAGCCCAACAGCAGGCGGCATCGATCCGAACGCAAGAGGTACCGCCAGGTAGCCCTCTCGCACATGTGCATCGACCACTTGTTGATCAAAGTGTACAGAGATGATTCCAGCCGTCATTGTAGTTCCCTGAAAATAGAGAAAGCACGGAATCAGAAATTTGAGGGGGGGCCCACTGGGCCTCCTATTTCGGCGTAGAGATGAAGGGAGACTAAGTCCCACCGGGCGTGCCAGACTTGTGGACGCGAGGATTCTTATTTTTTATTTAATAGATTTAATGGATTTGGATATTTATTGACCCATTGATTTATTGGTTTGGTTAATTGGCGTGCCAGTCACATGTGTGACGATTTCATTATGCGCTCGACTTGACTTGGTCAGTCGATTGTGAAGTCCGAGTCGGGACCAAAAGTCCGCCATACCATAAAGGCTATGACGTTAATTACGTCCTTCCTAAGAAGGACAACCCTTGATTAAACGCCGAAATAGGAGGCCGCTCGGGGCGGTTAAAAATGAAGTGCATGATATTAAAGCTATTATTATTCTAAGGAGGTGACTGGGTAAACGATAGGTTATTAAATCAGCATGACCCCTCTGTGTAGGTCGTGCCGGGTAGAGATAGGACATCGTCCGCGCAGCGACGAGGCAGGGTCCGGACAGTCATCGAGGACATATCTCCCTTCACGTTTCTCATCCGGCCAAAGGCCTCGCAGTGTTCATATTCCCCGAAGGATCAGGCCGGACGAGAGGTGCATGACGTGTACTTCCCGGGGCTCATCGGGGTTAAACATCGGTCGACATTTCGGCAGCATCTCCCCATAATCTGGATTATGCCCAGAGGAGAATAGGCTATCACCCACGGAGTGCCGGGATGAAAGCCGAGAAAAAGAGGGAGCGAACCTCCCACACTGCATATGTATGCCCTGGGGCAATGTTTGACTCTTCCCTTATAGAAGCCGGTGACGCTCATGCATTGGCAGAGCTCACTTTAGCTAAAAAGGGGGGGGTGCTCAGGAATCCGGTGCGGATCAACAGAACATGAGGGAGTCTTGATCCCTTCGATTTATCCCCGGGACAGGTCTGGTGACTCATGGGCATCCCTGGGTGGGTTTGATCCAGGCGCCGGGGGTTCAATTGAATGGCAAAGCAGGCTCTCGGGGGTAGCTTGGATGTGCATATAGGTTCCCGGCGTGAAACAGCGTGGCAAGGAGGCCAAGGGGGCTTTTCGACGCCGGTGGCAAGGAGGCAGGGGTTCTCGGTGCAAGAATGAGGAGGCCAAGGAGGCTTTTCGGCGCAAGGGCCAAACGGCCGTAGGTTTCTGGTGCCAATGCCAAGGAGGCCAGGGGGAGCTCCTGGCGCCAAATGGCATGGAGGCAGGGGCTCTCGGCGCGGGGTCTTCCCGGCGCGATGAAGAGCAGGCCAGGGAGGAGGCTCCCGGCGTGGGCTTCCCGGCGCGAGGAGAAATGAGGTGGGGTGACTTTTCGGCGCGAGGTAAAACAACAGGGAGGCTCCCGGCGCGCTAAGGAGATAGGGTCTCGGTGCAAGAAGGCTTGCGCCGAGGGCTGTTCATCTGCTTTACTGTTTGTGGAGCCGAGACAGACGAGGGCACCGAGGTGAATTTAGGGTTTTACGGCACTCCGTTTTCGGATTTATGGATGATTGAGGGGGTTTTCCTGGTGATTAGGGCTGAGATTGACGGGCCTTGAGGAGTCAAAGATGGATGCATTTATTGGGTATCAACCAGCTTTGGAGTGGGTTTAGAAGGAAATCCGAGGGCAGAGGGAAATGGAAAAGGGGAACTGAACATAAGGAGCCTCTGTCACCATTGCTTGTATAGACTTCCAGGAGGATGGCTTGATGTTATCATTCGTCATCCTGGGAACCAAGAGATATCTGTCTCTGGTCCAGAAACGACTCTGATGATGTCGGTAAACAAATCGGGCATCGAAAACTCCGGAATCTCACAGATGTGAATCATCATGTGGCTTGGCTTTGTTCTGAAGGCCAAGGGATAGCCTGTCCCTGGCCCTGGAACAAGCGCATGAAAGCATCTTCAAGAAAGAAAGCGCATACGAATAATCAGACTGGGGAAAGGAATAAGAGGCAAACCTCCACAGAGACAATAGCAGGTGACAATCAAGGCCTGTTCCATTTGTTTATTCATCCGAACATGACTATTACATCCATGCATCAGAGGGACGGAGTACATAGAAGAAAATTGCAGATAAAGACTAAGTCCTGTTCTAGCGGCATGAAAACCGATTACGATGTCGCAGAATACATCAGAAGAAGAAGAGGTATCATCCATCGAAATTACAGGAAGATGAAAATACAGAAATGGGGGGGGGGAGGGGGGAGCATTGACTCCTCTCCCTCCCCGGTGCCCACCTTCAATCAGCTTCGAACCTTCTCTCTGCTTTCTCCTTTGGTCTCTTCTCTCTTTCTTTCAGTGGAGGAGGCTCTCTTCTTCCTTCTGGCGGTGGTGAGGGTGAGGATCTTCTAAGCCCTTTTTTTTTCTTCTCTTCTCTCTCTCCCTTCTCTCTCTCTCTTCTTTTTTCTCTTTTTTTTGTTTTTCGAAGGGGTGGGTTTTATAGACCCGATCCTCTTACCCTCTCGGCAGGTGGAAGTCGGCGCGGCACCCTGCTCGCAGCAGCTCCCGGCGCACCGAGTGGCCTCTGTTGAGGTTTCCGGCGCCACTCCCGGAAGCCCATCTGGCCGGCCCATTTAGGGCTTTTAGGCCTCACACGTGCCTTGGCTTCTCTTAATTCTTTAAACTAATATTCATCGTAACTGGAGAAGGTCCACTATTAGTGACGTAACTTTGTTGAGATCATCTTGAGATTTCATCAGTCAGCAGACTGGGATTTCATCAGTGCTGTCGTTTGGATGACGATAACACCGGGCATCAGCTTTAGCCCGAGGAGGCTTTAGCCGGGTAATAGTTTCAGTGGTAATCCTTCCGTGGCTCGGACCTTGCCGGCATCTTCATAATCTTCATTTGCTGGTCCTGGCTTTATCCTTATCGTTGCCCACATCTCATCTGTCAACAAATCAATATCTGACTTGATATGACGTGTCATCTGCAGACCTTCAGACGAGGCCGTAGTGTAGCTCTTGTTAAAGTGTGCTAGGGGGTTTCATCAGTCAGGTGGCTGCTATTTCATCAGTGCCGTCGTCTAACTGACAATGGCATCGGACATCAGCTTGGCCCGGAAAGGACTTCAGCCGGGCAGATGGTTGACGAACTTCGTCATTGATCTTTCACTGTTGGTCTGATCTTCCTTTCAATTCTGTTTCTGCCCTTACTCATTTTCAAGGTGTCAACATGTCCACCGGTTGATCTATCCACTCCTTTCTTCTCCTCCTCCAATCCCTTCCTCGACATCTTCTGTCCATCTAAATATCCCCTCAGGCTTCCTCCTCCTCTGCCTTTCTCTCCATCTTGTTGCATGATCTCCATTGAAAAAAAATGTCAAATTTGAAATGGAGGTCTCAGTGGAAGATTACGCTATCTTCTCTCCAACCTCCTCCCAGGGGCACGAGGCTCCTGCTGCTTCCCTCCCACTAGATTTTCTCTCTCCTAGGTTAGACGTAGGGTCCGTCGAGTCTAGGGTAGAAGAGTCTGTTAGCTCTAGAGAAGTACGGTCTTGTTCTAGGTCAATCAACCCTTCCTTGCCTGAGTCGCGCCCACCGGCGCGTCCTTCAAAATCTATTCCTGATAAGTTCTTGCAGGATCTAGCTCAGGGATGTCACGCTCTCCTTAGATGCCCAGAGTTTATAGCTACGGCGATTGTGATTGAGGAAGATGAGAGCAAGGCGGGGTGTGGAGTGACAACAGATTAGGAGTCTATGAACTCCTGGATGAAAAAGACCTGGTGGATGGTGAGGACAGCAATGTAGACGACTCTGCCGATCTGTATGTGCAAGGTTTGAAGAGATTTGATGAGCCATCATCAGCAGTAGATGAACCTACAAAGGAAATAAATCTAGGAACTGAAGAAGACCCCAAGCCCATCATTACTGCCGCTAATCTCCCTCCAAGGGTTGAAGAGAGTTTAATCAAAGTCCTAAGGGAATATAGCGATTTTTTGCCTGGTTTTACGAGGACATGCCGGGTCTTGACCCCTCTTTGGTGGAACATCGACTCGTGCTTAAACCAGGGGCAACACCCGTGAAGCAAAGATCAAGAAATTTCACCCCCACATGGCCTTAAGGATAAAAGAAGAGGTCGATAAGCTATACAATACTAGGTTTATTAGAGTCGTTTTATATCCCCAGTGGGTGCCGAATATAGTCCCTGTCATTAAGAAGGATGGAAAGGTGCGCATTTGCATTGATTTCAGGGATCTTAACAAAGCATGTCCCAAGGATGACTTCCCGCTACCTCATATAGATGTTTTGGTGGACAACACCGTCGGGTACGAAGCATTGTCATTTATGGATGGCTATTTAGGCTACAACCAAATCCGTCTCGCTCCTAAAGATCAAGAAAAAACTTCCTTCACCGCGCCCTGGGGTACATATTGCTATGTGGTCATGCCGTTTGGATTGAAGAACGCTGGCGCCACTTATCAAAGGGCGATGATGGCTATATTCCACGATATGATGCATGTCTACATGGAAGCTTACGTGGATGATATCTTGGTGAAGTCAAAGACCAAGGAGGAACACCCCGCCATTCTAGCTAAGGTGCTTTAGAGAGCTAGGGAGTATCAGTTAAAAATGAATCCAAAGAAGTGTGTTTTTGGAGTCTCTTCAGGGAAGTTGCTAGGCTTCATAGTTAGTAAACGGGGGATCTAGATTGATCCTAATAAAGCAAAGGCCGTCATGGACATGCCTCCGCCTAAGAATGTCATGGAACTTCGAGGATTGATTGGGCGATTGCAATTCATTAGAAGATTCATATCTCAACATTCTCAGAGGTGTCGCCCATTTTATGAATTGTTAAAGGTGGGGGTCAAGTTTGAATGGAATGAAGATTGTCAGGAGGCCTATGAAGATTTGAAAGTATATTTGTCTAATCCTCCGATTTTGCAACCTCTTGTCCCTAGGAAACCCCTTATCCTATACATTTCTATCATTGAGGACTCCCTAGGAGCTGTCTTGGCACAAGTTGATGACGAAGGCAAAGAGCGGGCAGCTTACTATCTCTCCAGGTTATTTAACCCCGCAGTGGCCAAGTACACTACCATGGAGAAGACTTGTGCCGCCTTAGTTTGGGTAGCTCAGAAGCTGAAACACTATTTTCTAGCCCACCCAGTTAGGTTAATCTCTAGAATGGACCCAATTTGCTATCTGTTAGAAAAGCTTATCCTTTCTAGTAGGTTAGCTCGCTGGCAGAGCTTTCTCTCTCAGTTTGATATCACATTCGTCGTTCAGAAGGCAATCAAAGGATATGCCATTGTTGAGCATCTCGCTCATCTTCCTATTCCCTGCACGGATTCTATTCAGGATGATTTCCCTTATGAGCATCTCTCTATTCTTCCTCATCACCCCTTTTATTCTCTGCACTTTGATGGTGAACTCAACCCTCAAGGCCGAGGGATAGGCGCTGTTCTTCTTACTCCGGAAGGAGTTACGATTCCCATTGCTTATCAGCTTCGTTTTCCTGCTACCAATAACGTCACCGAGTATGAGGCTCTCCTGGCCGGATTGAAGCACGCCTATCTCTTGGGCGCTCGCTACCTGAACATCATAGGAGATTCTCAGCTCGTCTTGCGGCAAGTCCTGTCCACTTACCGCACTCGTGATCAGAAGCTCAAGCCTTATCAAGATTTGGTCACTCTCTTGGCTAGGCACTTTCATAAGCTGATCTACATCCATACTCCTCGATCTCAGAATATCCTTGCTGATGCACTAGCATCTCTTGCCTCCTCCTTGTCATTCCCTCTCAGTCAGAGCACTGAGACTATCGTCATCCAGAGATTGGACGCCCCTTCTCTTCAGGATCCTTGGTTCGCCAACCTTAGGAAGACCGTAGAGGCTAAGGCTGAGAAGGAAGATTTGAAGGAAGTATTCTTAACTGAGCTAGAGGAGATTCTGGAAGAGGAAGAATTGCCAAGGTATCATGAAATCGAGCTGTATTACAGAGATGGGTCATTCCTAGAAGGGTCAAATGCTGAGCAGCATAAGGCTATTAGAAGAGCCGCCTCGAAGTACACTATCATTGCGGGAGAATTATACAGGCGCGCTCTCAATGGAATGCTCATGAGATGTCTCGATGATGATGAAGCTTGGAAGGTGACTGAACTAGCCCATTCAAGTGAGCGTGGAGGTCATGTCAATGGCCAGGCTCTAGCGAAGAAAATCCTTAAGCAGGGTAACTATTGACCCACCCTAGAGGAAGATTGCTCCCTCTATGTCCGGAGGTGTCTTAAATGCCAACTCCACGCTGATAAAATCCATGCTCCAGCTTCATCTCTTCATCCTCTCTCTGCTCTTTGGCCATTCTCTATGTGGGCTTTCGACATTGTTGGCCCGCTCGGTGATCCCAACTCTCAAACCAAGCAAAAATCATTCATCCTTACTGCAACTAAGAACTTCACCAAGTGGGCCGAAGCAGAAGCATACGCAGAGATCAAAGCTACCACGGTGTACCGCTTCATCTTAAAGAATATTATTTCGCGGTTCAAAGTGCCAAGCAACATCGTCATCGACAATGGACCCCAATTCATCTCTCAAGAGCTCCAAGACCTTTGTAAAAAATTCAATATTGCATTGCATCATTCATCTCCATATTATCCTCAAGGTAACGATCAAGCTAAAGTCACTAATAAAACCCTTCTTAAAATCATAAAGAAAACATGCGAATCTCACAAATTTCTCGATTGGCCTGAACGTTTAGTGGAGGCTCTATGGGCTTACCGCACCTCCGTCCGTACTCCTACGGGGCAAACCCCCTATGCTCTCACTTACAGGATGGAGGCGGTGCACCCATATGAGATTTTGATCCCTTCCCTGAGGGTACAGCTCGATAAGGAACTTAATCTCGATGAACGTCGAGAGGCGTTTCTCGTTCAGCTGGAACTCTTGGATGAGAAGAGGATGAACGCACCCGATCATGTGTATGTTTATCAAAAGAGAGTTTCGCGTTATTTTCAAAAGAAGGTAATCGAGCGCAAATTTCAAGTAGGTAATATGGTTTTGAAACGCAAATTCATTAGGTCCGGGGGTCCTAGGTCCAAATTGCAACCTAACTGGGAAGGGTCGTTCGTCGTAAGAGAGGCTTATCTAGGCAACACATATCGCTTAGTCAGCATGGAAGGTGAGGAGCTGACTCATGCCTGGAATGGGTTGTATCTTAAGCGTTTCTTTCCTTAGAGTCAGGCTAATGAAGGCCCGGTAGCGAGATGCCTCTTTCCTCGATCATGAAGGAAGAACTTGAGCGCGGCAAGTACACACACTTCACGACATCCCTGGCAAGGATTCCCAGTTTTTGAAAACACCGTTTCTCCTTGGCCATGCATGGGGGAAGTCAAAGTCCCTGTCCGTTTCTCTCTTTGGCTGAATCTAGGGACAAGAGGTGAATAAGGGGGCGATCACCGATCTAGACACCCTAACGATAGAAGGTCTCAAATAGGGGCAGTCTGTTATGACCTGATTCCACAACAGAAAAGCAAAGAAAAAGGAAGAGAGCAAATCAAAGCAAAATTAAAAGCTCATCTCAAAAGCCCGAATTTCAAAGGATCAAAGCTCTAAAAAATAAAAAATATGTAAAACTAGGCATGGCAAGAGTGGCAGTACAGTTTTCCCGCGGGACGTTATGAGCCCGGTCGTACGCGTGCCTATAGTGGATAAAGGTTCAATGACAGACACAAAGCCCCGGCGCAACAGACTGAATCTCTTAAAGGGTTGTCATGAGAACGACTCAAACCCAAAAAATTCTATACCTGGCCTAGGCTGTAACGACCTGAGAATCCGATTACCGGGAAGGCCCGATAACCCGAGACTCGCACCGCCACCCACGAGCCTGAAGACTCGGAAGGGTTAAAAGGATGGTGTGGAGACTACACAAGTATCACAAATAATTGCAAAATTTAAACAAGAAATAAATTAACATTTTACATGATACATGGTCCACAAGATATAACAAAATAACAACAATAGTCTATAACTAGTACAGAGACAAGAAAGAAAATTACAGCTACACGGGGCATACCCCGGCTCAGACCTCTGGCACTAACGCTGGGCACCTGAACCATGCTGAGCCTCAGTCGCGCTCCCTTGAGGCCGCGCCTCACCTGAAACACGGTGAAAACACGTAGGGAATGAGTCTCAGAACAAGACTCAGTAGGGATCACTCGAACCCTACCTCGTGAAACGAGAAACCACTACACTAGCGGCTAAGCGACTACCTCGAAAGAGAAAGCCCTGCAACTGCAACACCGGTCTCGTGGCACAAAAACCCACACACACGCCACGGTGAGACAATCGGAACTCATCGGTCAACCCGACGAAAAACTTGAAGGTCGAAGTCACAAAGACTGACTGACAGTCTGTCACTCCCTACTCGACAAGTGTACCTCCCACTAGAAGCAAAGCCGAATGCGCCCACTGACGTCTTAGTCCGCGCCTCAGGTGTCTTCCTCCGGCCCAGCTGGAACTGAGACACTGTACAAGTAACCACAAACAAGTGACTAGCTGGGGTCACGCCCGTCAGCGTGGGTCCAACCGCCCCCAACCACGTGTGCACACACAGACCGTCCGTCCCTGGTCTGGCCCTCTGACCGGTTTTCCCCTCAGTCGGACTCTGGCTGCTAGACGCAGGGCCCGACGGAAACCAGTCTAAAACCATCCTCAGGGTAAGCCTCTCCACCTACTCCCAGGCGGGACCACTAAACGTGTAAGCAGGCTACGACTAGTGGAGGGTCACTACGGAGTAGACTCTCAAGTCAACGAAAAACAACGTCCGTGTCCGATGAAGTACGGGGATCGTTCCACGTACCAGCACCGTCGCACGGTGACCACGGTCGGAAAAGAAATGGGACTGTAAACCACCTGGTGCAGTCCTGAGCATGGCGGTCTACTCTAGACGTGCCATAGGCTCTGACGGTCTATCGTTGGACCGTCACAGCCGTCTGGCGGCCCAACATAGGGGCATCAGACGCTCGGTGCAAAACTGGGTGTAACGCGCCTACCCTGGTGCGTCACAGGCTGTGACGCACCATCCCTGGTGCGTCACAAGCTAAGAAGAAACCAACTGTGACGCGTGCCAGTCGGTGCATCACAGGCTGTAACGGACCAACTCTGGTGCGTTACAGGGTGGAAACGCGTCGGCTCTGACGCACCCACACAGGGGCGTTACAAGGCTGTGACACGCCACCCTGGGTGCGTCACAGGCCTTAACCCCCAACGGTCAAAAACCAACGGTCAAATGCCAACGGTCGGATCGTCACCTGACGGTCCTACCTAGGCGCGTCACAGCGTCGTGGCGGTCTATCATGGGACCGTCACAGCCCACAGACCCCCAATTGGCCAAAACAGAGATGTGACGCACCCACCTTGGGGCGTCACAAGATGTGACGATCACTGGAAGGACCGGCACACCGACCCGATGAAGAAACGGTGTGAAACGCCCAAAAATACCAACCACGCCCCCATGCCTCCATAGGAGAGGAGGAAATCAAGGGGGAATCCCCCTAAGGACCCCTAGCATGCATCTAAGCCATTAAAACGCCAAATCGCGGCCTAAAAACATAGATCGGGTGAACTCTCCCCAAATCATGGAAAACCCCAACCCAGCATGGAAACCCATCTCTCGGCCTCCCCTCGGGCTAGAAACCACGGGAATGGAACGCGGGGAGCTAGGGAACGTCACCCTACCTCAATCTCGCTTCGAGGCACGCCGGATCGTCCATAAATCACGAAGAAAGCTTTTAGAATTCTTGCTCCTTCACGCCTCCCACGAACACCGCACGCCCACGAGATCGCCTCGCCGCCGCCCACGTCGCCGCGCCGTCGCCCCGCCGTCGTATGCAGCCGGAGAGAGGCCCGCCGCGGTCGAATGAGAGGGAGAGGGGAAGAGGGGGTGCTCACAGTGGGAGGAAGAAGAAAGAGGAAGAAGAAGAGAAGGTGGGGGGAGAGAGAAAAGAGAGGGGTATTTATAGACAATCCAGAAATTCCAAAAAATATCAAAAAATTAAAAATCACATTTCCACGATCTTCGGAACGCACCGATCGCAACAGTACCACCCGTACCTAGGTGAACGACCCGGTTAACCCCCGCAACGAGGTTCCGAAGGATTTACCGAAACACACACCGGAAATCAGAAAACACGCGTGGAAAAGCTGCGGACGTACTCCGGGCCTCCGAAATAACTCCAGATCGCGCCGATCCGAACACAAAAGATGTCCAAAATGAAATTTAAGACACAACGGAGCAAGACACTCCGAGAAAGCAGATCTGTGACCCAAAAAGAAGGATCCGAAAGATCCGAGATATCACAGCCCTCCCCCCTTAAACAAATTTCATCCTCGAAATTTAAGAACAAAGCTCAGGGGAAGAAGAGGGGACTCACTCGAACAGGTAAGGGAACTGCTGATGCATCTTGTCCTCACACTCCCAAGAAGCCTCACCACCAGAGTGCCACTGCCATACCACTTTGACCAAGGGGATGACCATGTTCCGCAGGCGCTGCTCTCGCCTATCCTCAACGCGGACGGGAAACTATGGGAGACAAAGATCTGGAGTCACCTCGGGCCAAACGGAATCCTCAAGCACATGAGAGTCATCGGGCATATACTTCTGCAACATCGAGACGTGGAACACGTCATGCATCGACGCCAACTCAGGAGGTAACTGTAGCCGATAGGCTACCTGACCAATACGCTCCACAATAAGGAAAGGACCGACATAGCGGGGACTCAGCTTCCCACACCGTCCAAAGCGCATCACCCCCTTCATCGAAGAAACTCTCAAAAATACACGATCACCAACGGCGAAAGTGAGAGGCTGCCACCTACGGTCAGCATAGCTCTTCTGCCGACTCTGGGCCGCCAACATGTTCTGACGAACCAAGTGCACGACATCCACACACTGCTGCACCAACTCCGGTCCCATCAAAACATGCTTACCAACCTCGAACCAATCAAGTGAAGTCTGACATGGACGCCCATACAACGCCTCATAGGGAGCCATGCCGATGCTCGAATGATAGCTGTTGTTGTAGGTAAACTCCACCAACGGTAGGTGGTGAAACCAATTCTCTTGCCATTCCAGGCAACAGGATCTCAGCATATCCTCCAAAGTCTGAATGGTCCTCTCTGACTGGCCATCTGGCTGAGGATGGTACGCCGAGCTAAATGCTAAGTCTGTGCCAACAACTTGTTGGAAACTCTTCCAGAATCTAGAAGTGAAACATGGATCTCGATCTGACACAATGGAAATGGGAATTCCGTGTAGAGGCACGATCCGCTCCACATAAAGACGAGCCAACTTGGACACGCTCCAGCTGACAATGACCGGTAACAACCGAGTCACTTTCATAAACTTATCCACCAGCAACCAAATGTTGTCCTGCCCACTCGGAGTCCTCGGCAATCCCTCCACAAAATCCGTGGTCACGTGGTCCCATTTCCACGCGGGAACATCCAAGGGCTGGAGAGTACCTCCTAGTCGCTGATGCTCCGCCTTCACCTACTGACAGGTCAGGCACCTGGCCACAAACTCGGCCACATCTCTCTTCATGCCAGGCCACCAGAACTACCTTCGCAAGTTCTGATACATCTTCGTCACACCCGGGTGTACGGTGTACCTGCTCCCATGAGGCTCGCGCAACACCGCATGACGAACCTGCTCCTCGGTTGGGACGTACAGCCTGCCATGAAATCTCACAGCACTGTCCTCGCTGAGTTCCACATCAGACATGGCCAAAATCCAGGGTAACTCCGGATCTGCATGCTGAGCCTCTGTCATCTGAGGATAGATAGCAGGCGTGACAGTCAACTCGCAAGCACTGCTAACCCTGGCTCTTGGGGAATCTTGAGCCTGAATGACACTTCGGGCACTTGTTCCCAGAGCCTCCACTTCCTCAACATCAAGGCACTGACCGTGACCTTCCGACTCAAAGCATCGGCGACGACATTCATCCTACCTGGCTAATAAGACAGGGTGAAGTCATAATCCTTCATATACTCCATCCAACGCCTCAGCCTGAGGTTAAGGTCCCTCTACGTGAACACATACCTCAAACTCTGATGGTCAGTGAACACCCCGAACTTCTCACCGTATAGATAATGCCTCCAGATCTTCAGCGCGAAGATCACAGCTGCCAACTCCAAGTCATGGGTAGGGTAGTTCTCCTCATGGGGCTTCAGCTGTCGAGATGCATAAGCCACCACTCTACCATGCTGCATCAACACAGCACCCAATCCGACCCCGGAAGCATCTGTACACACCACAAAACCTCACGATCCAGAAGGCAAAACTAACACCGGAGCCGAGGTGAGTAATCTCTTCAGTTCCTTGAAACTCTGCTCACACTCATCAGTCTAGACGAAGGGCACATCCTTCCGCGTAAGTCTGGTCATTGGGGCTGCAATGCGAGAAAAATCCTGGATAAAACTTCGATAATAACCCGCAAGCCCCAAGAAACTCCGGATCTCCGTCACTGACCTCGGCCTCGGCCACTGCATTACTGCCTCAACCTTGGCGGGATCCACAGAAATACCATCACCAGAGATCACGTGCCCCAAAAGGTGCACCTCGCAAAGCCAGAACTCGCACTTACTGAGCTTTGCATACAACTGGTGATCTCGCAACGTCTGTAGCACCACACCCAAATGGTACGCGTGCTCCTCAGCAGACCGTGAATAAATAAGGATGTCGTCCACGAACACGACCACGAATTGGTCCAGGTAAGGATGAAACACCCTCTGCATCAAATCCATAAACATTGCGGGGGCATTGGTGAGTCCGAACGGCATCACCAGAAACTCATAATGCCCATATCTCGAGTTGAACGCAGTCTTCTCCACGTCAGACTCTCGAATCCGCAACTGATAATAACCGGACCGCAAATCAATCCACGAGAAGACTCGAGCAGACTGAAGCTGGTCGAACAAGTCATCAATCCGCGGTAATGGATACTTGTTCTTAACGGTTACCACGTTCAACTGATGGTAGTCAATGCACAGCCTTAGACTACCATCATTCTTCTTCATGAACAATACTGGCGCACCCCAAGGGAAAAAGCTAGGACGAATATACCCCATGGCCAGCAACTCCTACAACTGCACTCTCAACTCCCTCAACTCAGTGGGAGCCATACGGTAAGGAGCCTTCGACAACGGTCCCATACCAGGAACAATCTCGATCACAAAATCAATCTCCCAGTGGGGAGGCAATCCAGGTAAGTCCTCCGGAAAAACATTGAGAAACTCACACACCACTGGAATGTCCTCGACATCCGGCTCCATCCGGTCTGCCACGACCACAGAAGCGAGAAAACCCTGGCAACCCGCACCAAGCAAACGACGAGCCCTGATAGTTGAAATAAGGAAACGGGAAGAGGAAGACCTAATACCTTGAAAATAGAAGGTGGGTCCACAAAGTCACCGGAAATAAACCCTCTTCGAGCCGCAATCCACCAACGCATGATGTGTCTCGAGTCAATCCATGTCCAAAATCACATCAAAGTCCTGAAGCGGCAACGCGTAGATTGATGGGGGCATCAAAAGCTATACGGGTGGAACGTATTTGTGTGTTATGACTTGTATGGGATTGTACTTGTGTATTTATTTCATTTCTTTCATTTGGGCTCCTTGTAAGGCTTATAACAAGCCAATGGGCCACTTGTAATATAAAGTCCATGGCTAGGTTGCCATTAGTAGAGTCCATTAGGAGCCTAATTCATATTGGACCTTAATTGCCACTTAAGGCCCAAGTGGGCTTTCCCCTCCTATGGACCACCAAGATTTGGAAGGCCCAAGTCTAGACATGGGTTATTGGACTTGAGTGGATGGCCTTGGACCAGCCAAGGCCCATGAGAAGCCCAAGAAGGGGGGCGCCCTCTTTCTTTGGCCTTATTAGGCTTGGTTGGTGAAAATTAGGTAAGTTTGAATGGAAATGGTCCAAGTTTGATTAGATTAATGGTTAAAGTTTTGACCACATGGGAGAACTATTTAGGAACTTCCTAATATGCCCTTCCAAATCCTAGATCTATGGGCATTTAGTGTCTTTTTACATTTATTATATATAGCTTGTATTTTCCAATTGATTGAATTAATGAAAGTGAAAAAATCATTGTGCAAGAACCCCTCTCTTGGAGAATTTCGACCTCTCCTCACTCTCCCCCTATTTTCTTCATCCCCAACCCCCATTCTAGAGTGATATCTCCTTCCCCCCACCTCCGGTGATCATCGGTGCCGCCGCCGCCGCCGTTCGTGTCGCCATCACGCCGCCGCGGAGCCGCCTTCGGTGTTCTATCCATCCTGGATAGAGGCTTCTAGTCCGAATATCTGCTCTCCACCACGTGAAGATCTCAATCTGCACTTTTTATGGTGTGTTCTACCCTTGCATCCCAAGTGCCACCTAAATTTTCACGCCCAAAATCTATCGTTTAGTATTTTTACATTTTCGTCCAACCTGTCATCCCAGATCTGCCAGGTTTCTGTCTACAGTGACAGAACCTTTGAGTTCTCCCCCTCCGACCATCTTTTAATTTGTCCAAACCCTCCCAATTTTACTGAGAGTTTTGTCCATCACCCCCTACCTCCACAAATTTTCTTAATTATTTATCAGCCTTCTATCTATTTTTAGAAATTCGTGTTCTTCCTTAGCTACAGTGTTGTCAGTCAGATCCTAGATCCGACCACCCTCCACTTCCAAAATCAGAAACAATCACCACCACCTCCAAATCCAGATCCAAAAATAGTCCTGGTTTCATAACTTGATTTCCCACAACTTTTCTGAAGAACACAACCCCAGATTCGGACGTCTACCTCACGGTCAAAGGCTATCTACAGGAAAGTTCTCTGCTGATTTGAGATTTCAGGAACTGTACAACAGCAACCTTCAAAATTCGCCAATAAGAAATATAGGCTTGATTATTTTTCTGTAATTACCTTGGGTTGAAGCCCTTCGAAGCATCTTTCCAACGGCGCCAGTTTCGTCGCATTCCGACGTCGGGGCTGATCGCAGCGTCCGTTGTCGCCGGAGCGCGCATCAAAAAATAGAACCGGCAGATCCGTGGCCGGTCATTCCGACCGGTGCCGAACGGAGCCGCCCGGCCGCCGGCCGGCGAACCAGCGTGCTGCCAACTCGAGAGCGCTTCCCTAAGTGTCCCCACTATAGCGGTTCCATCGGGTCCCACACGGCCCCTCCGGACAGCACGTGGGTCCCACCATCACTAGTTCGTGTGCTGCCGAAGAGACGCGAGAAGCCGCCCGTCAACCCGAATTCGGTCCTCCCGGGCCCGTTTGTGTAGCCCTTTACCTCCCTGAGTGGAGTGGGCAGTAATTCATTTGCTGTAATATGGTGTATTATTTATCCCGGGAGTACGAGTTTCGACCAGGTCCGTCGTCCCCACGCCGAGCGCGTGGAGGTATCGTCATCGCTCCTTACTTGGCATTTTGCTTAATTTCATATATGCTTGTTTATGCCGCTGCTAGAGAGCACGTATAGGGATATCTAGCTCGCTTTATCTATTCATTACCGCTGCTGCGAGAGAGTGCGACACCGTCCCGTGACCCGATCCGAGCACACGAGAGAGCCGATCACCCTAGCTCATTGCCAGTTTCTCAACCGCGCACGTCCGACGCTTCCCTCGTTAAGGGACAGTCACGAGCTTGTCGTGTCCGTGGCCTCGTCCCGCATCAATTTGGTATCAGAGCAAGTTGAGTCTAGGGTGTCCAAAACAAAAAAAAAAGAGTGTCATTTAAGTCTAAGTGTCTAAGTCGGTCTAGGTTGCATTTGCATCCCTTTACTCGGTATATCAAAAGGTGTTGTCCGAACGTTAGGCTACGCCTATCGGGAAGGCCGCACACTTGCGCGAGTGATCTTCGGATCACTTATCTCCGCCACGTACCGGATATTGGTTTAGGTCTAGGTGCATCATATTAGTGTGCATTTGCATTAGTCGGTGTTTCCTAGTCCGTGTTGTTGCATGCCCACTCGGCGAGGTACCCAATACCATCGCCCTTCCCCTATGGCTAACCCACGAGATGGCGCCTCGGGAGACTTCCATTCCCTACACAAGGCGATGATGGCCATTATGACTAGGTTGGACCAATCCGATGCTAACTTTCGGACTTTCTCCGATAATATGGATGGTCGCCTTAGAGCCATGGAGGGACGCATGGAGACCTCTGATAGGTCGGTCCAAGACCTCGTTGGGCAGTTAGATAGGATGTCACACGGGGACCCTCCTGGGGCAGGCCAAGGCCCACCCGCACCTCCTCCCGCGGTGGCCCAAGTCCAACCCGCTCCCATGGCCCAAGTCCAAGCCGCTCCTGCGGCCCAAAACCAGCCACCACAGGCTCCTCCACCCGTCCCTCCTCGGGTTCCCGAACTACCGCACCGTGACCTTGGTCTCGAGGACTATGGGTCCGACAATGCCTATGAGGGGTATGGTCAACGCCGTCGTGGTTTTAAGCCACAACGAGATGAGGATGATGATAGGGTCCTTAAGACCGTGCGAGCGGACCCTCCCTCTTTTTACGGGTCTTTGGATCCGAAAGTCTACCTAGATTGGGAGTTCGGCATGGACCGTTATTTTGAGTGGTATGATATGTCGGAGCGTCGAATGGTCCGATTTGCCACCATGAAGCTCATGGGGCAGGCGCAAACCTATTGGAAGAATGTGGAGAGCCTGCTACTTCAGCGGCTAGAACCCCCGATTGACACATGGGCTGAGATGAAGAATAAACTTCGACAAAAGTACCTTCCTCCCACATACCGCCAGCGACTCATCGATAGATGGCAAAGTCTTAGCCAAGGAGACCGATCAGTCTCCGAATACATCGCTGAATTTGATGAGTACTTTCTACGATGTGGTGTCACGGAGGAGAGTACCATGCTCGTTTCCCGCTTTCGACGTGGTTTGCGGCCACACTATCAGTATGAGCTTTTCCGCCGTAATGCCAAGACGTTGGAAGAGGCATACCAGGTTGCTCTCGAGTTAGAGAAATTCGAGGGAGAGTTTGACTCCAGTCATCGGTTGGGCCCCACCCCTCTCCGTAGCACCGAGCCCCGTTACTCTATAGGCCCACATCCTCGGCCTCCCATGGCTCGACCTCAGGAGCCCACCCGTCAGGAGCACTTTGCTCCTCGACCTCGCCCTCCTCCACCCCGGGACCTATTTCCACCCCAACCACCGGCACCCGTTGCCCGTCCCCCGGCTCCTATAGCCCGTCCTCTGGCACCGGCCCCCCCCTCCACTATTGTCCAAGGCACCTACACCTCCCCCATTACTGCCTACACCCCCTACCCGACGGGATGATAAGGGTAAGGCCCCTTTTATAGGAGAGAGTAGTCGGTCGAGAGTGCAGTGTTTCCACTATCATGGATTTGGCCACTTTCCCAGCGAGTGTCCCGCTCGCGCCACCCTAGCCTTAGGTGTTGGAGAGCCCGCACCTCCCGAGCTTGAGTGTGTCAATTATGAGGCCGATGACGTACTAGCCGATGAGTACTATGCCTTGGGGGGAGAGTTGGATGGCTCACCCGCCGCCCAGGATGCTGCCACCTAGTGGGCTTGTGTCACCATCTTAGTCTAGGGTCATATATGAGTCGGTGTGTTTTCCTTGTGTGGTTTGTTTTGTGTGGTTTGTTTGCATGGTTTGTGTGTCGTTTGCTTATCTGCATGCGTCTTGTGTAAGCTCGTTGTCGTTCTCTTATGAGTAAGAGGCGATTGGACTCACTCGATGAGTATGGGGTCGGTTCTACATCTATACCCGGATCAGTCACGTACAGGGACTCAGCGGTGATTCCTAGTGAGTCTTCGAGCCGCCACCTCCCTTTTTGAGAGTGCCCCATTCGGAGTGTCCATCTCTGGCCCATAGCAGCTTGTGCACATCGAGTATATACGGAATGAGCAGGTGACAGTCACTTCGAGTGGAGCATACCCGCGTTACTTGGCACGATGACGGATCTGCCGGAGTACTCGAGCATCCATACCCCTACTCGACGGGGTCGAGTTCCACCCACCCGGGGAGAATTGATGGGGGCATCAAAAGCTATACGGGTGGAACGTATTTGTGTGTTATGACTTGTATGGGATTGTACTTGTGTATTTGTTTCATTTCCTTCATTTGGGCTCCTTGTAAGGCTTATAACAAGCCAATGGGCCACTTGTAATGTCAAGTCCATGGCTAGGTTGCCATTAGTAGAGTCCATTAGGAGCCTAGTTCATATTGGACCTTAATTGCCACTTAAGGCCCAAGTGGGCTTTCCCCTCCCATGGACCACCAAGATTTGGAAGGCCCAAGTCTAGACATGGGTTATTGGACTTGAGTGGATGGCCTTGGACCATCCAAGGCCCATGAGAACCCCAAGAAGGGGGGTGCCCTCTTCCTTTGGCCTTATTAGGCTTGGTTGGTGAAAATTAGGTAAGTTTGAATGGAAATGGTCCAAGTTTGATTAGATTAATGGTTAAAGTTTAGACCACATGGGAGAACTATTTAGGAACTCCCTAATATGTCTTTCCAAATCCTAGATCTATGGGCATTTAGTGTCTTTTTACATTTATTATATATAGCTTGTATTTTCCAATTGATTGAATTAATGAAAGTGAAAAAATCATTGTGCAAGAACCCCTCTCTTGGAGAATTTCGACCTCTCCTCACTCTCCCCCTAGTTTCTTCATCCCCAACCCCCATTATAGAGTGATATCTCCTTCCCCCCACCTCCGGTGATCATCGGTGCCGCTGCCGCCGCCGTTCGTGCCGCCATCACGCCGCCGCGGAGCCGCCTTCGGTGTTCTGTCCATCCTGGATAGAGGCTTCTTGTCCGAATATCTTCTCTCCACCACGTGAATATATCAAGCTGCAATTTTTATGGTGTCTTCTACCCTTGCATCCCAAGTGCCACCTAAATTTTCATGCCCAAAATCCATCGTTTAATATTTTTACATTTTCGTCAAACCTGTCATCCCAGATCTGCCAGGTTTCTGTCTACAGTGATAGAACCTCTGAGTTCTCCCCCTCCGACCATCTTTTATTTGTCCAAACCCTCCCAATTTTACTGGGAGTTCTGTCCATCACCCCCTACCTCCACAAATTTTCTTAATTTTTTATCAGCCTTCTATCTATTTTTAGAAATTCATGTTCTTCCTCAGCTACAGTGTTGTCAGTCAGATCCTAGATCCGACCACCCTCCACTTACAAAATCAGAAAACATCACCACCACCTCCAAATCCAGATCCAAAAATAGTCCTGCTTTCATAACTTGATTTTCCACAACTTTTATGAAAAACACAACCCCATATTCGAACGTCTACCTCGCGGTCAAAGGCAATCTACAGGAAAGTTCTCTGCTAATCTAAGATTTCAGGAACTATACATTAGCAACCTTCAAAATTCGCCAATAAAAAATACAGGCTTGATTATTTTTCTGTAATCACCTTGGGTTGAATCCCTTTGAAGCATCTTTCCAACGGCGCTAGTTTCGTCGCATTCCGACGTCGGGGCTGATCGCAGCGTCCGTTGTCGCCGGAGTGCGCGTCGGAAAATAGAACCGGCAGATCCGTGGCCGATCATTCCGACCGGTGCCGAACGGAGCCGCCCGACCTCCGGCCGGCGAACCAGCGTGCTGCCAGCCTGGGAGCGCTTCCCTAAGTGTCCCCACTACAGCGGTTCCATCGGGTCCCACACGGCCCCTCCGGACAGCACGTGGGTCCCACCGTCACTAGTTCGTGTGCTGCCGAAGAGACGCGAGAAGCCGCCCGTCAACCCAAATTCGGTCCTCCCGGGCCCGTTTGTGTAGCCCTTTACCTCCCTGCGTGGAGTGGGCAGTAATTCATTTGCTGTAATATGGTGTATTAATTATCCCGGGAGTACGAGTTTCGGCCGGGTCCGTCGTCCCCACGCCGAGCGCGTGGAGGTATCGTCCTCGCTCCTTACTTGGCATTTTGCTTAATTTCATATATGCTTGTTTATGCCGCTGCTAGAGAGCATGTGTAGGGATATCTAGCTCGCTTTATCTATTCATTACCGCTGCTGCGAGAGAGTTCTACACCGTCCCGTGACCCGATCCAGGCACACGAGAGAGCCGATCACCCTAGCTCATTGTCGGTTTCTCAACCGCGTACGTCCGACGCTTCCCTCGTTAAGGGACAGTCACGAGCTTGTCGTGTCCGTGGTCTCGTCCCGCATCATAGAGCCTGGCCGGTAAACTCCGCCCTTCAACCCAAATCGGAACCTCGTCAAAACAATATGGAGTGATCATAAAATCACCCGAAGGTAACTCCACTGCCAAATCACAAGACAACTGGGTCACCGGCTCCTCGATACTCAGTGCGAAATCCTCTGAAATAAACGAATGAGACGTCCCAGAATCAAACACAACCCGAGCCGCACAACCCAAAATCTGAACGGTACCTTCCACGAGTTGCGACGCCACTGCCTCAGCCCTGGTCATGTGAGTGATCTGGCCTCGAGCTCTCTGCCTGCCTCCCACACTCGCTGACCTGGGTAGCGATGGATACTGCCTCTGCTGCTACTGCTGCTGATGTGGCCTCTGTTGCTGGGGATGCTGCCGCTGAGGAAACTGCTGCTGCTGCCTCTGAGGACAGTCACGCGCCATATGCCCTGGATGGTCACACCTGAAACAGATCACCGACGCTGTGCATTGCCTGCCTGGGTTCAACTCGCCACACTGAGGACACGGTCCTCGCGATCCACCCATTGATACCTAGCGCTGAAAAGGGATCGACTGTTGTACACTGCCCGATGACGCCTGCCTCGGATCCTTGTGCTTCTTACGGAAACTCTTCTTGAGAAACTTCTTGACCTTCGAGCCAAAAGACACGAATCCTGTCGCTGACGCTGCTGGTGCTGGTGCTCCTGAACCACCCGTCGCATGCTGAAAAGAGCCCTGCTACTGGGTAGCCAACTGCTGGCTGCGGCCTGATAAGGACTACCCATGGCTGATTGGTCCTCGAGTCCTCTGCATATCCATCTCCAAGGATGCCGCCATACGAGACGCTGTCTCCAAATGAGTGGCAGTGTTCGCGATCAAATGGTGCCTCAGCTCTTATCTCAAGCCCTGTACGAACTGTGCGGTCTTCACCCTCTCATGATCCATGATATGAGGTGCATAACGACCCAACTCAACAAATCGGGCCCTGTACTGCAACACGAACATGTCGCCCTGGACCAGCTCCAAAAACTCATGCATCCTCTGCGCAGCAATATACTCTGGACAGTAGGCACGCTCCAAAGCACTGACAAAATCGTCCCACGCAATCTGCTCAAGGGGACGAGACTAAAAAGATGTCTTCCACTCAGAAGACCACCACGCTCGAGCCGTACCCTGCAACTGGTTGTAGACCAACACACTCTGTCCTCCGCAGCACACCGCATGGAACTGAACACCCGCTCCATCTCGTCGAGCCAACTCCAAACCAAATCAGGGTCTGGCTGGCCGCCATAGTAAGGTGGATGAAACTGCATGAAATCCCTCACTGTTCGGCCTGGCCCAGCCCTGGTCGACGAGCCCTCCCCAGCCTCTCCGCCGAACTGCTACGACATAAGTTGGTACATGCCACGGAAGAAATCCTCGGCCCCCGGAAACCTCGTACTATCCACAGCCTCGGTGGCCGCTGGTGGCACTCTACTCTGCTCCTCCTACCGAACCTCCTACTGGATCTCTTGAGCTCCAGCCGATTGACCCTGCTGAGAGCGAGTACTCCACCTTGACGTCATACTCGCTCCTGAAGCAAAAGGCAGAAAACAAGGAAACGGCAAGGTTAATAAAAACACACGATGCCTGGTGCCAGCGTCAACTGTACATCATCGTTGTGGACTAGTGGACCACCATAATTACTTATGATTCTTGTATAATCCCACAACCGGGCTCTGATATCAGCTGTAACGACCCGAGAATCCGATTACCGGGAATGCCCGATAACCCAAGACTTGCACCGCCACCCACGAGTCCGAAGACTTGGAAGGGTTAAAAGGATGGTGTGGAGACTACACAAGTATCACAAATAATTATAGAAATTAAATAGAAAATAAATTAACATTTTACATGATACATGGTCCACAAGATATAACAAAATAACAACAGTAGTCCACAACTAGTACAGAGGCAAGAAAGAAAAGTATAGCTACACGGGGCATACCCCGGCTCAGACCTCTGGCACTAACGCTGGGCACCTGAATCACGCTGAGCCTCAGTTGCGCTCCCCTGAGGCCGCGCCTCACCTGAAACACGGTGAAAACACGCAGGGAATGAGTCTCGGAACAAGACTCAACAGGGATCACTCGAACCCTACCTCGCGAAACGGGAAACCACTACGCTAGCGGCTAAGCGAGTACCTCGAAAGAGAAAGCCCTACAACTACAACACCGGTCTCGGTGCACGAAAACCCACATACACGACACGGTGAGACAATCAGAACTCATCGGTCAACCCGACGAAAAACTCGAAGGTCGAAGTCATAAAGACTGACTGACAGTCTGTCACTCCCGACTCGACAGGAGTACCTCCCACTAGAAGCAAAGCCGGATGCGTCCACTGACGTCTTTGTCCGCGCCTCAGGTGTCTCCCTCCGGCCCAGCGAGAACTGAGACACCGTACAAGTAACCACAAACAAGTAACTAGCTGGGGTCACGCCCGTCAACGTGGGTCCAACCACCCCCAACCATGTGTGCACACACAGACCGTCCATCCCTGCTCTGGCCCTCTGACCAGTTTTCCCCTCAGCCGACTTTGGCTGCTAGACGCGAGGCTGTTGACACCTTGAAAATGAACAAGGGTGAAAGCACAATTGAAAAGAGGATCAGACCAACAGTGAAAGACCAATAACGAAGCCCGTCAACCATTTACCCGGCTGAAGTCTTTGTCGGCTAAGCTAATGCCCGGTGCCGATATCATTCAGACGGCCACACTGATAAAGTAGCAGTCACTCGACTGATGGGACCTCTTAGCACACTTTAATGAGAGCTGTACTACTGCCTCATCCAAGAATCCACAGATGACATGTCAGGGTAAGTCAGATGTCGGCTTATTGACAGATGTGATATGAGATAAAGATGAAGCCGGTACCGGCAGATGAAGATTGTAAAGGCTTTTGCCAAGTCAAATCAATGAAGAAGAATTGTCTCCGCAGATTATACGCCCGGCTGAGGTCTTCCCAAATTAAGGCTGATGTCCGATCTCGTCACCATTCAGGTAACGATATCGATAAAATGATACCCGGTTTTGTCATCATTTAGATGGCAATACTGATGAAACCCCTGCCTACGAACTGATGAAAACATATCAATGATATCAATGGAAGCTATGTCACCAATACAGGGCCTTCTCTGGTTCTGATGAATATCAATTTAAAGGATTAAGAGAGGCCAAGGCACGTGCGAAGCTTAAAAGTCCTAAATGGGCCGGCCAAATGGGCTTCCGAGTGTGGCGCCGAGAACCTCAACAGGAGGCCACTCGGCGTGCCGGGAGCTATTGCGAACGAATGAGGCGCGCCGATTACCATCTGCCGATATGCAAGAAGAACCTGGGTCTATATAAACCCACTTCTTCGAAGAAAGAAAAGGGGCCGAGGAGAGAAGCACCAGAAGAAATAGAAGGGCCTCGAAGAAAAAAAGAGAGATCGAGAGAGATCGAGAGGATAGCCAGAAGAAGAAACAAAAGGAAAAGAGAGCCCCAAGAAAAGTGACTCGAAGAAGCGAAGAGATATCTGAGAAGAAAGGAGGAAGAAGAAGCTCCAGGTGGGCTGCTCCGGGGAGGGAGAGGAGTCAATGCTCCGCCCTCCCCCATACTTTCTTTTCTTTTCTTCGATGTAATCTAGCGAATCTTTTCTCGATTTATCAAATGTAGCCGGAGAGTCCCGGTCTTGATTTCCACCTCTCTGCTTTGCATTTCTCTTTTACGATCTGTGTAAGTCTTCGGTACAATGCAATGAAATATCAACATGGCCCATTTGGGCACCGATTGATTGAGATATCTGCTCTCCATCTCTCTCCATGTACATAGTTCTCGGCTGAAAAGTCCAGTAGCCTAGACTCTTCGAGTTTCAGAGTCGATTGAATGAATCTGTTCATCGAGGAGGGATGAAGATAGGACCCCTACCCCTATCTAATGGGTTATTGGGTTCTACTTTCTTCTCCCCTCCTGTCTCAATGGCAGATCCTCCGCATATAGTCCGAGTTTTCTCTCGAGCCCTTGTGCTGTTCAGGAACCAGAGACATCAATCTCTTGGTTCTCTGAACTGCTGGCTGTACAAAGATATGTCTGCTCTGCAGGTTAATGCCATCCCGCGAGATTCTAACAAGCGATGACCTCAGCCTCTCGACCCTCCATTCTAACCCTTGAATGATTAGGGTCTGGAATTTAGGCGTTAAGAGTTCCTCCGTCGCCGGTTTTTCGATGCAGTTGGGCTCGTCTAGGGGATCAGAGACAGTCATCTCTTGATCCCCCAGACGGCCTGCAACAAACAGATGAAACCCTTCACAGGGTATAGACGATGGTCTCTTTTCCCCTACTGATTCGGCCTTCCAATTCCCTTGGCATCCTTCAAACAGAGCTATCCACGAAACCCCCTCCTGCACTCCACATTCGGTTTCGATCCGAGCCAGAAAACTCAAAAAATTCCCGAACAGAGTACCGTAATCAAGCCCTGAAACCCTCAACCCTTTCACCTTCCCGGCGTGCTAATTTCCACGCCGAGAGCTACGCCACCGAGAGGCCTCCCTCTTCCTTCCCCTTCAGCAAAACGACAAACTCTCCCGGTTAAACCCCTCTTCCTTCACAGCCTTCCCGGCCTGTGGCCTCCCGGCGCCGGGTTCCCGGCGCGGCGAGGAGCGCGCCGAGAAGCTTCACGCCGAGAGCCCCCCCCTCTTTTTAGTCAGGCCGCGCCGAGAGCTCCTCTCTTTTGGCCAACCAAACCCATGCCGAGAACCCCATTTTTGTCAATACAAAAATCATGCCGAGAGCTCCTCCCTTCGGCCAATAGAAAGCCACGCCGAGACCCTCCTTCTTTGAACAATGAAATCCAGTCCGAGGCCCTCCTCTGCATTGTCATCCTTCAATCCTTTAGTCTCCCTACACACCTGTCTAGGGGATGTTCGGAGACCATCATATGTGCCCTGAGAAGATACAGTAATGGGGAAGACCTCCCCTACAGCCCTCATTTCCGATCCGGATTTCACTGCTACCTTACGAACTCAAAGAGCCATGTTATTATATGCGTTCTGAGGGGTTCCAAGGGAATATTAACCAATGAGATAGACGCAAGTAACATCCCCGGGCCCAGTGCCCTTCTTATCTGGTCATCATCTCGGCATCCCGTGGATGATGACCTATTTTCTCTTGGCATAATCCAAGTTGAGGGGACATGCTGCCGAAATTTATACATACTCTGCCGGGTAACTGTGATGTTCTCTCTCTCAGCCCCGCCGGCCCACGGAGTTATGTCCTTGCATGCTCTCCGATGGTCCCTCGAAGGGGGATATAGATGCGGCACCGCACCCACATGGGACGTGCCATGTCGCGCCGGTCCCTATTCGGACTCCGGGTCTATCGTACCCGATCTTTTACGGATCCTACCCTGCTGCTGCATGGGTGGTTTCCTATTCCCACTTGGCATAGTCCAAGATGGCGGGGATATGCCGTCAGATTTGTCCCGTACTTAATAACCCCCCTGCTTTGACTAGTCCATTTAGCATTTTGCAAATAAATCAACCCCGTCTCTTTTGAGCCTCATCTTCACCGCTGCTTTCCTCCTATTTTGGCGTTTAATCAAGGGTTGTCCTTCCTTGGAAGGGCGTAATTAACGTCATAGCCTTTATGGTATGACGGACTTCTGGTCCCGACTCGGACTTCACAATCGACTGACCAAGTCAGATCGAGCGCACAATAAAATTGTCACCCCGGTGACTGACACGCCTAATAAATCAAAAATCCCAAATAAAATAAAAATAAATAATATAATGAAATAAGATGAGATCCACGTTCCACAAGCTGGCACGCCCGGTGGGACCTAGTCTCCCTTCATCTCTACGCCAAAACAGGAGGCCCAGCGGGCCCCCCTCAAATTTCTGATCCTGTGCGCTTTCCTTATTTTCAGGAAGATGACTACTGGACTTATGTCTGTACACTTCGGTCAACAACCGATCGATATGCATGTGCGAGAGGGTTACCTGGCGGTACCCCTGTCATTCGGAGCAATGCCCCCTGCTGTCGGGCTGCCCAACTGTCTGGGCCTCGTCTTCACCGACCTCCTACAGGTCGACAACAACCAGCGAGGCACTATTGCAAGTGCCCCGATGAAGACTACTGGTGAGAAGGCTGACTTACCGGAAAAGACGACCTCGACGGCCGTCGCCTGCTATGTCCACCAAGTTCAAAGGAGGGACACGGTTCCCGCTGCTGCCCAGAGGGGAAAGAGAAATAACCGGAGAAGCCGGTATGCTGCTGCTGAGCGTCGTCTTTCCAATTCTGGGAAGACAATGATGATGGGAGATGTCAGGGTGAACCTCAACGGTCGCCCCAGAGAAGTCCGGCCGGACAGGATTGTCCCGACTGTCCAGACCGACAATAGGTTCCGCGTCCTGGCCTCTAGGAGGGCCAACTGGGAAGCTGATGAAAGGAAGCCGCTGGCGCCCAAGCCAGCAAAATATAAACAGGTCTGGCGACCAAAGAAGATTCAGAACTGGGCCCCAGCTCGATATGAGAAGAAGGCTACTGAGGATGCTGTTGCCTGCTTCAGGGCAGGAAGCAGAAGGGAAGAAAGAAACTACAGAAGAGATGCTATTGCTACTTACCCCAAAGCTCTGGGGAGGAGAGATGAAAAGAATTATGAAGGAAGAAATCTGATTACTACTCGCCCCGTGATGAAGGGCAGAAGATATGAGAAGAAGGAAGACCTCGCTGTCACCCATCCCAGGGCCAAAGGCAAAAGATGGGAAAGGAAGAATTATGTTGACACTGCCAACTGCTGCCAAGACGGCGATATGAAAATGAGCGAACCAGTCACGGTTGCCATTCCAAGGAGACCAAGAGCATGTGCCAGACAGGCTTATATATTCAGATATTCCAAAGCCGAGCATTTGAATGCTCAGATGACAAGACTGGCTCATCAGTAGAAAAGCCAGGAAAGATTGATACTCCGACCAGAGCCGCGAAGGCACGATCCAGAGGAGATGAAACAAGTGGTCCAAGACTACTTCCATTACCTGGGGAACTCTGCCCTCGGTCAGCAAAGATTATCCCGTGCTCTGGGCACCGTGGATGAAGAAGAAGGAGAAGCCCTTCAAGAAGTGATGCTCGGAGTCTCCTCCTCCGATTCAAATGATTATGAAGAAGGCCACAAGGCCGGATATGATAAAGAAGACCTGTATAGGGAAGAGGCTGAAGAAAGAGTATCGGTCTTCGACCGACTCAAATACCCTGACCAGGCAAAAAGAAAAGTTTGCAGGCAGAAGGGAAGGATGCAAATCTTCGCCTGTAACATGGCTGGAATCGCCAGGGGGCAGAATATGCTACCAACTCAGCCAGATGAACTGCACAGGCTGGCTACCAGACCAGGCCCCGTCACAAGAAGAGGTCAGGCTGCAAAAGACAAGATGAAGAATGATGATGAAATCCGCAAGATCACCACCATGACAGTCAATGTGGTGACAACAGAGGAAGGAGACAATCCCTTCGTTGATGATGCTGAAGGGACTTCAGAAGATATACAAATCCCATCGACTCTGGATCCCATGATCCAGATGATGTTTAGAAGATATCAACAGGAGATCGTGCTCTCAGAAGACAGCTAAATGAGAGGCATGAAGCCACACCGATCTCCAAGCAAGCCGAACCTGTGGGGCAGACTTCCAGCTCAGCAGAAATGGCTGTCCCAACTAATCCTCTTCCAGCTGATAAGGGTAAAGCTCCAAGCCAGCCTGTCCTGCAGCAAGCAGCAGCTCAGCCCTCTGCATCTCAGACGCAGCCCGCCGCACCCACCTTGCGCGCGACTGTGATGACGACTCCTTACAGCCAGCAACAAGCTCACTTCTTCCCAGAAGAGATAGATCCAGCCCTAGCCCACAAGCTGATGATTGAAAGAATTGTGGAGATGAAGCTGTCTGAGAAGACCGGTGATGGTGTAAGTACCTATGACGTGTACAAAGTACCGTATCCTCCCCAGTATGCCACTAAAAGACTACCCCCAGGCGTCAGTAAGCCGCCGAAATTTGAGAAATTCAACGGCCAGGGCTCTCCCAGGGAGCACATTGCTTACTATACCATAATTATGGGCGACCTGGCAGCTGATGAAGCCTATCTACTTAAGTTCTTTGGCTCGTCCCTCACTGGGATAGCCTTTGAATGGTATTCAAGCCTGCCCGCTGGATCAGTGGTGGATTGGTGATGCGGGACGGACACGGGAGACGACACTATTAGGTGCCACCCTCGGACTCTAGATGAAGACGCGACCAGCAGCACACACTAGGGAGACACTAAGCCCGACACTACGAGCTCCTAGTGGCAAAACGTCGCTAACAGAAGTGGAAGCTCACTCGTCGTCCCAAGCGAGGGAAAGCGCGGACCGTGCGCGGTTAAGGAACCGGCGGAGGTCAAGGGTAGTCCGACTCAACTTCCAGACTCAGATCGAGTCGCGGGACGGGTCACTCTCACTCTCACAGCGGTGACATGGACACACGGGCTAGTACCTACACTCTCGGCAGCGGCAAAAGACCGTATACTAGCTAAGCAAATGAACGCCAAGAAGTTAAGACTTTACCTCCACGCACCCGGCGTGGCGAAGACAACCCCGGCCAATCGCGGACTCCCGGTTAACACAATTTTACAGAAATACAATAATTTGACTCACTCCACGCAGGGAGGTAAAAGGTCACATGCGGGGCCCGGGAATCACGCAAATTGGGTTGACGGGCAGCATCTTGATGTCGCCCGACGGTGCCGAACTCCGCGTTTTCGTGCTTTCCGAACGGCAACTTCTACGAGCCCGCGGGGCCCACGGACGGCGCTGTCCTCCGGATCTGCGGAGGTGGGACCCACTATGATGGGGGCCCCTGGTGGCGTGCCTCCACGGATGGCGGGCGGCCGGGAACACCGATCGGGGGTCGATCGGTCCCGATCTCCAAGCTTTGAACTAGCTGCCCACGGATTTTGATTTCTATTTTCCGGCGCGCGCTCCGGCGAAAACGGCTGCTGCGATCAATCTCGACGTCGGATCGGGACGCATGAGCTATCGTTGGAAAGCTCTCTTGAAATGCTTCAATCTAGACTCAGAGAGATCTGCTGGATCTGGTTGGATCAGAACTTTAATGAATTTACAAGCCCCTGTTGTACAGTAACCGAAATATTAGATCAGCATATGAGTTTCCTGTAAATGTCCGTTGACCGACTGCTTTCCGTTGGAATCAGGTTTTGAGCTATTCTTCAAAGTTGTAGGGAATCAAACCATGAAATTGGGACAATTTTTGGAATTGGATTTGGAGGTGGTGGAGATTTGATATGAGTTTTGGAATGACTGGTGGACGGATCTGGGAACAGGTGGACAGAACTTCAGGTGGATCTGAGAACGATTTGTGGAAAATATGAAATGGACGAACTAGAAATTTAGAAAAATTGTGGATGAAGGGGTCGGTGGAAGGAAGATTCAGTAAAATTGGGCGAACAAAAAAAAATCAAAAAGTGGACCTAAGACCTAAAACTCAGGGCGGAGATGAATCTGGACAGGCTGCTAGCAGAACTGAAATGGAAGAGTGAACGAAAATCTAAAAATATGGAACGGGATCTGAATGACAAACCAAAATTTATGGGATATCCTTGACACCTATGGAACCTCCAGTAAAATTCTCAGGTCGATCAGAGCTCTTGGCTGAGTTGGGAATTTCGTGGAAGTTGCTGTGGTACTGCGCGGGCAGAACTCCGATGAAGACGATGGCGGTGCGGTGGCGGCTGTGGCGGCGGCGGCGGCGACCGGAACTGATAGGGTGGAGTCTCACCACCAAGAAGCAACCTTCACAGCTGCAAGGGGAGAGGGAGGGGCGCACCAAGCTGGAGCTCCAAGGTTTTTTCTTCCAAATGAATGCATTAATTCTTCAAAATGGGAAAATACAAGCATATATAGGTCACCCATCTAATCCATCCTCCACCGTTGGATCTAGGGGTGTGAGATGGAGGGCTGGGATGGCATGTGACCATTCCACAAAAATTACAATAAAAAATAAGGTGGGGGGCAGCCTTTTGACTGGGGGGGAACAAGCTTGACATGGTAGGTGGGGTGGGTGGCCAAATGTGGACTTTCCAAGCCACTTGTCCCCCACTTGACCCACCCTTCTAGAAGTCTCCATGTGGAAGGTTGACTGACCCCACATGGGACCCTAGGCTGAGGTGGCTCAATGGGATGGGGCCTGGGGGGGCCCGTGGGGCCCACGGGCCCAAATTGCACATAAGCCCCTCTTACAATCAAAATAGCAAACCGAATACAATGAAATAAACACAAATTACACACAAATAATGTTTAACTAAATATGATAATTGGGGAGGCTCAAGGCGGAGTCTCCAGGCTGTCTCCAAGACAGATGGACGCTGAGGTGGCTCGAGTCGTGCTCCGTGTGTGGTATCGGTGGCTCGGCGTATCGCGCCGCTCAACTGCTCGGGTGTCCGCACCAATTCTCCCCGGGTGGGAGAAACTCGACCCTGTCGAGTAAGGGTCTGCATCGCTCCTGTATCGCTCCAGAAGGTCCAGATCGATCCGCTGCAACTCGCCATGTGTGATTCATGTGTCCTCAGTAGCGGGCCGTCCTCTCCATCGCACTAGGTAGCGCGGGTAGGATCCACTCCTGGTAACTGTCTCATGCTCATCCAGTATATGATCTATATGCTCACGCTGCCGTGACAAAGGGGCTGGAGGTGGACACTTAGGTGTGGGCTCACTCTCAATGGGAGGAGATGGCTCGAAAGGCTCACTAGGGATCACCGCTGGGTCCCTATATGCAACTAGATCCGAAACATTAAAAGTAGAGCTTATACCGTATTCCTCGGGCAAGTCCACAACGTACGCATTGGATCCAACACATTTCAACACTCTAAATGGACCGGCTCCGCGAGCTTGCAACTTCTTAACGGTTCCAGAGGGAAACCGTTCAGGTCTTACCCTGATCATGACATATTCGCCCTCTTAGAACTCTCGGTGGTGTCGGTGGACATCGGCTAACTCCTTGTACCATGCATTGCTGGCCTCAATGTGACGACGGACATCGTCATGCAGACTCCTAACATGCCTAACAAAGAAAAAAAGAAAAAGAAAAACACACAGATGCACACACAACCTAAACATGCTTAGCAGAAGAAAAGAAACACACGGATGCACACATGACCTAAACAACCCTACAGTTAGTAAAACCCAATCATATGCAAGGTGGTCCAGGACATCCGAATGTGTGCCATGCATGTATTTGACATAACCGGAGGTTAATGTCATGGTGGACTCCTAGACATCCTACGATGCACCAACCACGGACATGGGGTTTGGATGTGGGAAGTCCGGGAGGTTTGGGTGGTTGAGGTGGCCCGGGGAAACCAAAGTCCTCATTACCCCCAAATGACGGTTCGGACCTATTGCCATGTAAAGGTTGCCAGGCCCGAGTAGGAGGGGTGTGATAGTGGACTTCCTTAAAGAGGTGGAATGGAAGTTGTGGGCCAAAGGGCCCATGAAGAAAGGGATCAAAGGGATCAAAGAATGTGTGACCCCTCGATATGGATTCCCTTATTTCAAGGTCCCATGTGTGAAATTCTAGAAGGTGTTGATGGTCACCTTTATCCGTGAAGAGAGATGAGACGGTGGGGGTATGATGGTGGACTCTCTCGAAAAGGTGGTGTAAATATGGTGGGTCACGGAGTCCATAAGAGAATGGGTCGAAGGGATCAAAGAAGGTATGACCCCTCGGACTAGGCTTCCACAAATCGCTGTCCCACATTTGAAAATCTTGGAGGTGTAAATGATCACCTTCATTCATTGTGAGAGGTGGGACGATAGTCATAGGTAGAAAGTAAGATTCCTCCCTTGGGTAAAAGGAAATGAAGTCGGACTCGGCCAGCGTAGGGAGGAGTAGAAGAACCTCCGTGGTAACATGACCTACGGTGTACACGGAGGTGATGGACCCTAAAGCGCGATGAGTGAAACTACGACCTGTGGGTTGGTCGAAGCCTGGATCCA